>CM043884.1:7033283-7135141 GCA_024034495.1 Camelina laxa
AAACTAATGTTTCACTTCAATTTTATTTTTATGTTTAAAATTTTATAAAAACAGTCCACCATGCATTAAAATCTTACTTATACTAAACTTATTAATCCATTCTAAATTTTGGAATTTGATCATTTTTGGTTAAAGTTTGAATAATAATATTATTACTAAAATAAATCAATAGTATTATTTTACTATTTTATATGGGTTTTTAAAATGTTATGAATGAATAGATTAGAAGCTACATAGTGGATTAGTGTTTAAAATTAGGCCCAAATAAAAAGAATGAGTTGCTGATGTGCAGTATGAAGAGTGAGAAAATGTAACTTATATATAGATTCACCATACATGATTACACTACAAGAAATTTGACTATTGATAGCATAAAAGGATAGCGTTTTTGATGTTTATGTTATCTTTGAGTGAACCATATTAAAGATAGCGTTTGGTTATTTGTAAACGCTATCTATGGTTAACAGCGGGAATTAATTTTGACGCGGGCCAAAATTTTGGTTCTAAAAAATTTTGTAAACGCTATTGAAATTAAAAGGGGGAAAATTTTCGTTTTTTTCCTAAGGCAAAAAGGTTTTCATTTTTCTCTTCTCGATTTTTCGCTCAATCGACTTCTCAGTCTCTCAAACTCTCATATTCTCAAACTCTCAATCGACTTCTCGACTTCTCCTCTCAATCGATTTCTCTAGCTCTCAATCGATTTCTTTGTTTCTATTTCTCCTCTCAATCGATTTCTCTGGCTCTCAATCGATTTCTCAGTCTCTAGCTATTTCTCTCTCTCTCGCAACTCGATTTCTCTCTCTCGCAACAAGATTTCACTGTGGAAACCCTAATCAAGGAGTTCACTCGATTCTCACACTCAGATTAGCCGGGTGGGTAATTTTATCTTTGATTGTTCTCTGATTTGTTGATTTTTTGATACGATCTTGTTGGACGATGAGTTCACTCTGATTCTCACACTCGATTCTCTGGTTTTAAATTTGAGTGTATTTGGAGCTGAGTTACGGTCTTGTTGGACGATGGATAAGTCATGGGTTTGGCTACCAAGGTATGACATTATTTCCGGTTTTTACATAGAAAGCTTCAGATAATGTTGTCATATCTAGAAGAATAACACTTAAGAAGAGTATTTCAGAAATACTCTTCTTCAGATAATGTGGTCACGTTTTGATCCGAATGATAAAGTGTTTTTCTCTTTCGTATTGTGTTAACAACGAATGATAAAGTGTTTTGTTTGAAGAAGGCAGTATATGTTTGGTCTTGAAATTCGTTTTTTAACAGAGATATGCTATTAAACTTTTTAATGTTTGTTGCTTACAGGGGCTAGCCTTGAGTATGAGATAGGAGCTAGAAATTTTGTGAATGCAGCAACAACAAGTTTGGGTAATCCTAGTTCTATGCTATGTCCCTGCACACATTGCCGGAATTTGTCTCATCAAGGAAGAGAGACTATGTTTGATCATCTAGTGATTAGGGGAATAGATGAGAAGTACAAGAGGAATTCGTGTTGGAGCATTCATGGTGATAAGAAACTTGCTCAGCCAGATGAAGATCCAAGCTCTGAGTTTGAAGCTTATGATTTGATTAGAACAGCCTTCTTTGATAGTGATTCAAAGCCCAGTAGCCATAGTGAAGATCAGAATGATGATGTTGATAGTGTCGAAGAATCTGAGTTTAGAAAGAAGCTACAAGATGCTGAAACTCCTTTATATTCAATCTGTCCCAACTACACCAAGATATCTGCAATCATGGGGCTTTACAGGATTAAAGTGAAGAGCGGTATGTCGGGGAACTATTTTGATCAGTTGCTCAAAATGGTTCATGATATGCTTCCTAAGGACAATGTTACCGAGATCAACAAATGAGATGAAGAAGTTTCTGAAAATATTTGGGTTTGGATATGAGAAGATATGACAATGATATTCCTATTGGTCCAAATGCTGCAGTGGTTAAGGTTGAGAAGGTGGTTAAGAAAGATGCTTATCTCTGGAGACCAACTACTGATAATTACTTGATGGAGCATGTACTTCAAGATTATATTGCCTGGCCAATTAACAAGATCAATACTCAACCTTCAAAAGAAGCATCACCAAAAGCATCATCACCTAAGGTATAATTTCCAGTGACTGAATTTTAAGTTAGTCAAATGTTATATGATGATCTTGAGTTGATCTTTAATTTTGTTCTAAGTGGTAGAGTATAAGCTGCAGCGTCGCTAACAGCTCAGCAAACGGAAAGAAGACTTGCATGTTGTTGGACTGTGAAAACTCAGGAGAGATCGTTGCAGAAGGTATAGTCATGTCAGCCAATCCGGAAGACACAGTCCACTGCAAACCCTTAGGACCTAATGCTAGCAAGGTATGGGTTAAAATTATAAAGATTGGAACAGCCAAAGTATGGAGACCAAGTGGAAGTGGAATGTGTGCTGATGCTTTAGGTACAACAGTGGCATGGCCTACTGATAAGATTGTAGGGTCTTGAGTTCAGCACAGTTGTGTTAGAAACAAACTAGGGCCTTAGCTTGGAACTTGAACAATTGTGTGGTGTTTATGTTTGGCTAACTAGTTTATAAGTTTATTGAACTATTGTGTGGATTATGTTGGTTAGTTGGATTGAAAACCTAATGTTATTTTATAAAAGTTTTCTTCTTCACTTCATTTTGTCGTTTTGGTTACCAAAAATATTTGATCAGGAATCCAAACAAATAGCATAAAACGAATGCTACAAAAAAGTAATATAAAAATGTTAATAGTCTAAAAATAACGAAATATAATCGCTATTGTATACACTTAAATATGGCGGTTATAAAAACGTTATAGTTTATCAATAATTCAATAGCTCGCTAAAAACGTTATTGTTTATTAACATTCAATAGGACGCTAAAAACGTTATTGTTTATCAACATTCAATAACATGACAAAAACGTTATCTAAAGTGTCAGACTTTTAATCGCGGCGCTATCAATAGTCAAATTTCTTGTAGTGTTACATTTAGAAAAGATGTTCTAATTCCGAATAGATTGACAGAGAGATGTGTTAATTCACTTTAAGATGATTTAATTACGCAAAAAAAATGAAAGATTATATCTTGATTTTAGTTAATAAAATACTCTTCATTATTCTTATAATTCAATGTAATGGAGTCATCTATTCCTCCAACAAGAGAAGGTTTGAGCATGCTTGTTAGAGATGCATCTTCTTGATGGAAAAGGTGCCCTATTTTAGAAGCATCCCAATTAGTTGTTCGTGAAATGAATCATTTAACTTTTAAATAAAGAGTAATTAACGTGTTCTTCTTTTTATTACAAAGAACCATTTCTTATGTCGTAATTATATGTGTCCTTTCTATTTTCTTATGTGCTTCTAGAGAGATTCCTTAGGGATAGTTAAACAAGTAGTACAATATATCTTTATTGGATTCAATTAAATTATTGCAGATAGATAAAGCGACAACATTAAACATAAATAAGGTGATCACTCCATGATGGAGAACAATTTGATTTTGTATTCATAGTATAAACTTTTTTTCCTCATAAACCCTGTTTTAGAGACATAATTGCATTATGGGGACCAAATATTGCATAATTAGCCTCGACACTAATTGATCTCAGAACATTAATTAATTAGTAACTACTACTTATATAGTAGTACTAAATTAAAGTAACAACAACGAAAGTCTTTGCTTAGGAACTTGTTCTAATATAAAGTAGAACAGGTCACCAAAAGGGAACCCTACATGCACGAGTTAATGGGGTTTTAAAAAAAATTAATCAATTTATCTAATCTATAAAAGGCTAAAAAGGTTTCATAATACATTTAAAACTTTATAAAGAACTAAAAAAGTTAGACAAATGTCCAAAGCTTTATGTAAAATATGAGTAGAGTCTATGCAAAGCAAGTAAGCAACCTCGAGGATAAAACCAATTCGTGGACATTGAACTAGTCCTCAGCGTTTGGTTTAATCGGATTATTCGGATCGAGTTGCTCGAATTAGGAAAAATTTGGTTTTTAAAACACCTCACCGAATGGATTTGAAATAAAATTGGATTAGAGTCAGTTCGGATGTTGATTTATTCAGGTCGGTTTTAAATATTTAGATCTATTCCGAGAAAAAACCGATTTTTTCGGTTACAAACTAATAATGGCCTTAATTAACTCAAACCCATCAAAAATCTAGGATTCTTTCACAAACACAGAGATAACGGGTGCAATGAGAACTGACAATGGGTTTCGGCTGTCACCACTACCTTTGATAGATCTAATGGAGTGTAGATCTTGACAATTTTTTTAATTACTTTAAGATAGGTTAAGAGTGCATGTGATTTTTATGAAAAAGAAGAAGAGAACAAGTGGAAGGAAGGCCAGAGTTTAGCTAAGGAAGAAGAATACATAAAGTGGCAAAAAATCAACCAAGAGAAGAGAAGACTCCTTCTGGAAAAGAGAGTTTAATAATAAGAGTTAAATGTTGTCGTTTTACATTATGTTGCCCTAACCTAAGGTTGTATTTAAAGGGAGATCCATTATTAGGGTATCCTTATCTTATGACTAAACTGTAAACATTTCATTTTCCTTCTCTTATTCTAAAGCCGCCAAGGTCATATTTATCACATCTCACGACTCTATCTCTTCTTCTTACCTCTTTTTCTTTACTTCTTCGTATCTCCACTCTAACAAAGTGGTGCTTTCATTGTTGAAGTCATGGCGTCTACACCAGACCCACAAACTGCTACCCCCGAACACGAGTCGAATGATGCTGATTCTCGCCGGCAACCAGAATCCCAGGAGCAGATCAACGCTCGCCTCGACAAAGACATCCAATGGATCAAAGAGTCGATTAGAGATCTTGTCTTCACCGTTCGCGCTTTTGCTCCACCACCGCTTGAGAGTCGTTCCACCACACCGATGGATTTCTCTACTCCAGTTGCAGGACAACATCCTCACATGTCTGGCACAATACCTACGTGTGAAGAGCAAGCTCGAAAAGAGAGGGTTTTCACCTATGCGACTCCGCGGACGTCTGAAGGGATTCTCCCTCCGCCGACCATCCCACCAAGGCTAGGTTCTCCATGCCAGAGAGTCAATTTGTTTTTCAAACGAGTAGAGCCGCCTTACAAGCGAGTAGGTCAACCGATGGGAGACGGCAACAACCCAGACGACAGGATGTTCCAGATCAAGAAATGCTTTGCCACTAACCAAACCCCCGAGCAGGAGAGGCTGGATGAAGTAGTTTCCTGTCTGACTAGGCAAGCTATCATGTGGTGGAGATGCTATCATGAACGCGAAGGGATCGTAAATTGAAAGATCTTTAAGGAGAAGTTCCGTGAGCGTTTCAAAGCAAGCCGAGGCAGTTCTATGGTGGACCATTTGCTACAACTGTACCAAACAGGCAGTGTGGATAAGTATAGAGAGAGATTTGAGCACCTGACTGTCGAGTTGCCACACGTTTCTGATGATGTGTTGGAGTTGGTATTTCTCAGAGGGCTAAGAAAGAGTATCTGAGACCAGGTGGTTCGATGCCGCCCGTGAAACTTTGTCGAGTTGGTTGACTACGCACGTATCATTGAATAGCAGGAGAGTGAGTCTGGTGGTTCCACGGTTCAAACCCAACCGAAGGTGACACCATCGCCATCTCTCTCGCATAAACACCGACCGGCAAATCAGTCCTACACTCGCACCAACGACTTCCAGAAACCAGCGGGGAGTGGGGAGAACCGCGGGTATAACCTTTGTAGGCACTGTGGCGACAAGTGGTTTCCTGGCCACAGGTGCAAACCAAAGCTGAAGTGTTTGGAGATCACTTAGGGGGAGACCTTGTTGGAGGACTGTGAAGAGGAACAAGTCACTCAGGAGGAGGATAATCAGGTGATCGCAGGACCGGAGGTGGAAACCCTGCACTCCATAGGAAGCATGACTGGCGAGCAGTCCCTGATGTTACGAGGAAACATTGGGAAGAGAGACGTTGTGATCCTGATCGACTCAGGAGCCACCACCAACTTCATCTCAGACAAGTTGGTTTCAGAGCTGGGGTTGACTGTCACACCAACATGCAAAGTGGGTGTGAAAGTCGCAAATGGTCAGATTTACAAGAGTAAGGGAAGATGCTCTGGCATTCTGTTGGAGGTCCAAGGAATCGAGATGATAGAAGATTATTTGTTGTTTGACCTCGGAGGCGATATGGATGTGGTGCTAGGATATCCCTGGTTGGCTTCTTTGGGGGATACCAAGACAAATTGTGAAATGCTGAAGATTAGTTGGAAGATCCACAACTCGTGGGTGACAATAGTGGGCGATCCCAGTTTATCTAAAGGACAAATTTCATTTAAATCAATGAGGAAGATCATCAAAAAGAAGGGAGAGTTATACCTTTCGGAGCTCAAGGCTCTTTTCAAAGGGACTTAGCAGCACAATAAGGATGTGGATAATGCTTTTGTTCTCTAGTTGGTATCTCAGTTCGCTGAATTTTTTGAGGCCCCAAGGGGTTTACCTCCGGTGAGGAACAGAGAACACGCGATCACTCTCCAGGAAGGCACCTCTCCTATCAATATCCGACCTTACTGCTACCCATTTGTCCAGATGAATGAAATCGAGAAGCTGGTGAAGGAGATATTAGAAGCGGGAGTCATCAGACCAAGCACCCTATTCCAGTCCGGTGCTACTAGTCAAGAAAAAAAATGGTGGATGGAGATTCTGTGTCGACTACAGGGCACTGAATAGAGCAACCATCCCTGATCGCTATCTGATTCCCATCATTGAAGAACTACTCGATGAACTCAAAGGAGCCACCATCTTTTCAAAGATAGACTTGAAATCCAGTTATCACCAAATACGAGTTATGGGTAGTGATGTGGAGAAGACTGCTTTCAAGACTCATCAAGGGAACTACGAGTTCAGGGTAATGCCTTTTGGCCTATTCAACGCACCTTCTACATTCCAGTCTATAATGAATGATCTCTTCAGGCCTCATTTAAGAAGATTCATGTTGGTATATTCGACAATATACTAGTCTACAGCCCAGACTTAGAGACCCATTTGAAGCACTTGAAGGTTGTTCTAGAGATCATGGTTAAGAATCATTTCTACGCCAATAAGAAGAAATGTTTGTTTGGAAACACAGAGATCTCTTACTTGGGCCATATTATCTCAGGGGATGGTGTAGCTGCGGATCCGGAGAAGATTGCTGCCATGACACACTGGCCTACTCCCAAGAATGTGATAGAGTTGCGTGGGTTCCTAGGGTTAACAGGCTACTACAGAAAGTTTGTTAGGAACTATGGCCAGATCTGCAGACCTCTCATTGACCTATTGAAGAAGAATGGGTTCCTGTGGACACCAGCAGCGGAGGAAGCTTTTTACGAGTTGAAGCGGGCAGTAACCAACTTAGCAGTGTTGGTCTTACCAGATTTCAATAAGGAGTTCACAGTAGAAACATATGTGTCTGGAGTAGGGATTAGGGCTGTCCTATCCCAAGAAAAAGACCTATTGCTTTTCTGAGTCAAGCTTTTTCATCAACAGACCGCATTAAATCAGTTTACGAGCGAGAGCTACTGGCCATCGTGAAGGCAATTAGTAAATGGAAGCACTACTTAGCGGAAAGAGAATTTGTGATCAAAACAGACAGAGTAGTTTGAAGCATCTGCTTGATCAGAAGGCAATGTCTACAGTCCAACAAATATGGGCAGCTAAGCTCATTGGCCTCACTTACCGGATATAGTAAAAACCAGGGGTTGAGAACAGGGTCGCAGATGCTCTCTCGCAGAGCCCACAAGAGGAGAGACTGATCCAAATTGCGTTAGAGGCTCCACTTAACTTGGACAAGGATGAGTTGACGGTTCAAGTTAGGCAGGATAACGACTTGGCGACCATAATCACAGCTTTGGAGTCAGGAGAACAATCAAAGCTGGGATACACGATAGAAAATGGGTTGCTGTATAAGAAGGGGTGCCTTGTAATACCTCGAGGCTCATCGCTTATTCAAAAAATGTTGTAGCAGTTCCATTCTATTGCGACAAGGGTCATACGGGGGCACTCAAAACCTATAAACGGCTTGCTCAAGAGGTTTACTGGTGGGGAATGAGGAAGGACATTGCAACGTTCATCATCAACTATCAAATTTGTTAGGAGAACAAAAATTCGACGTTGTCACCCACAGGGTTATTAGCACCGCTACCTATTCCACAGCAAATTTGGTCACTTATCAGTATGGACTTCATCGAAGGCATACCACCATCCAAGGGCTTCTCTGTCATACTAGTGGTAGTTGATCGCCTCAGCAAGTATGGGCATTTCATTGCCTTGAAGCACCATTTCAACGCAAATTAAGTGGCTGAGGTCTTTATCATGGAAGTGGTCAAGCTCCATGGGTTTCTGGATAACATCGTGTCGAACAGAGATAAGGTGTTCCTCAGTAACTTCTGGTGTGAACTGTTCAGGAATCAGGGAACCACTCTGCATCGAAGGACGGCTTACCATCCACAGACCGACGGTCAGACAGGTAGTCAACCGTTGCCTTGAGATGTATCTGAGGTGTTTTGCAAGCAAGAAACCAACTATGTGGGTGCAATGGCTACCTTGGGCGGAGTTCTGGTAAAACTCCTTACCATTCCACAATCAAGACCTCTCCTTTCCTTATTGTGTATGGAAGAGAACCTCCCAAATTGCTGCGTTACGGGGACACACCATCTGCTAATGCGGAAGTAGAGAAGCTGTTGAGGGACAGAGATGTTCTGTTGGTTGAGTTGAGAGAGAATATGGAGATGGCTCAAACCAGAATGCAGAAAGAAGCGAATAAACATCGAAGAGAAGTGAGTTTTGCAGTCAGAGACTGGGTTTATACGAAGCTGCGGCCGTACAGGCAGAATTCGATGGTAGGACGGAGAAATCAAAAGTTGGTTCAGCGTTACTTCGGTCCTTACAAAATCATTGAACGAATAGGCAAAGTCGCATACAAACTGAAGCTTCCCACCCACAGTCAAATTCACCCAGTGTTCCATGTCTCTTAGTTAAAGGTTGCGGTACCGTCGAATAAGGTAGCTCAGGACATTCCGGCAATTCTATCTTCCATTTTTGAGTGGTTAGCTGAACCTGAGGAGGTATTGGATGAGGGACGGCCGGAGAATGGTAATGAATCAGAGGTTAAAATTAAGTGGAAAGGGCTGCCTGATTTTGAGTCGACTTGGGAACCGGTTACAGTGATGATGGAACAGTTTCTTGAGTTCGACCTTGAGGACAAGGTCAGTTCATTACCAGGGGTATTGATAGGTTAAGAGTGCCTTTGGTTTTATGAAAAAGAAGAAGAGAACAAGTGGAAGGAAGGCCAGAGTTTGGCTAAGGAAGAAGAATACAGAAAGTGGCTAAGAACCAAGCAAGAGAAGAGAAGACTCCTTCTGGAAAAGAGGGTTCAATAATAAGAGTTAAATGTTGTCGTTTTACATTATGTTGCCCTAAGCTAAGGTTGTATTTAAATGGAGATCCATTATTAGGGCATCCTTATCTTATGACTGGACAATAAACATTTTCTTTTCCTTCTCTTATTCTAAGGCCGCCAAGGTCATATTTATCACATCTCGACTCTATCTCTTCTTCTTACCTCTTCTTCTTTACTTCTTTGTATCTCCGTTCTAACACTTGGGCACAAAAACCTCCAAATTCTATGAAGGTTTTACTTTTGCTATTGTTGCTCTCTTCTGTAACATCTGCAAACCAAATTGGGGATTTTGGGAGTGGGTTTCGATCGACACCAAGAGGAGTGTCGATCGACACCATCAACTTTGGTTCGACTGGGTTGTTTTAATTCGTCGTTTTGGTTTAGTCTGGTTCCATTGAAGTTCCTAACCGATGTATATAAGAGAAAACTCGACCTAGGTCGTGGGAAAGAGATGGTTGGCTGTTCTAAAGAGAAAAGAGAGAAGAGAGAGTGTTCTTGAGGGGATTTGGAGATCCTAAGCTGTTTTGGTGAGATATGTTCCTGTGGAGTGGAGATCTGGTGCTAGGAACAAAGGGGAAGCCTTCTAAGGTGTTGGATTCGTCGTTGTTGGGTCAGAACTTCCTACAAAAGAGGTGAGTGCATGACCGTAGCTGATCTAAGCATGAGAATTCTTTGTTTTGCTTGTTTTGCTAATGTTTGTATTGTATTCTTGTGTCTTTGTGGTTGGATGTGGGTTTCTAAGAGTCTCCAGGAGTTTTGGATGGGTTTCAGACGATTTGGAGGATTTGGGAAGCGGATCTTCGACTTTCGGCTTCGTGCAGAATGAGTTGCAGAGCCGGTGTCGATCGACACCAAGTGAGTAGTGTCGATCGACACTTTGGTAGTGTTAGTCGACACCATTTCCTGTCAGCAGCGGCTGATGTCTGTTTTTCCTGGTTTGTTTGTGCTTTATTGTTATTTGTTAAACATTGGTATCTCAGTTACTTGTGTGTATAGCCCAGTAGATGGGAGAATTGTCTCACTAAGTATTTATAATAATACTACGCATCTCAATTGTTTTTTGTGTTGTGCAGGTATGTGACGTGGAATCATGGCGATGAGGAGGAGGATGATCTAGGGTCTCGTTTGTATGTTGTTGGATATATTTTTATGTTGGAACCTTGGTTAGAGTTATGTTAGGTTGCTGGATAGAATGGTTAGGAATGTTATTGTATTGATGATATATTGGTTTGGTATTATTGGTATATTTTCGTTGTGCTTAATGGTTATTGCTGGTTTAATGATGAGTTGTGGTTTGGGTTGGTTTAATTAAGTAGTATGGGATGTTTAATTATATATTGTATTTATTATTAATAAAAAAAAGGGTCGGTTGGTTCATCTTCCAAACCACCAGAACTGTTAACATAACAAATCCCTAAACATCATAAAACTCCGATTAACGAGAAACATACATTAAAATTACTTACAAACATCAAAACTTGAAGATAATTAATCAATAACTATAAAGAGGAAGAACTTACTCCTACTAATTAAGAAATCAAGGAGGAAGAAGTTAGGGCACCATCTCAATGAGAATGATAAGAAGAAGATAAGAAAGAAGAAAACTTCCTGTTGATAATACCAATTCTAGATTTTTGCTGCTTCTTGTTATGAAAAAAAAATATATATATATCGGTAAAATAGAAAGAGAGGAAAACTTCCTCTCACGAAAGTATAAAAAGTTGGAGAAAAATAATTTTTGCATTTTTGCATTTTTATATAATGTCTCTTTAAACTGAAAAACGATCCGTTTTGGTATACCGAACCGAAAAATTCGAAAACTGTAATCAATTTATAACTTCACTGATTGGTTTAAAACAGTAAATCGGTTAGCTACTGAGAACCAAAATTGTTGGTTTGTTCGGTTCAGTTTACTACCGATTGCGAGGACGAGTCATTTCACAAATTATATTTGTCTTTATAAAGTTGAAGTAAGGCACACACTCACAAGTCCAATAATGTATATATGCAATAAAATTAGAGAACTATATATACATTTGTTATAAAACTATTATATAATATATCTATATAAAATAATATTATTAGATTATGAAAATAGTAATAAGAGGAGACGAGAGAGTGAACTAGCTTGCTTCTTCTTGTTGTGTTGTGTTATTTTACAATGACGAAAACGAACACATGTATATAGGTGACAATTACTTCAAGAGGAAGTAAAAGATTAAGAAATATGTATCACTAATAGAATTGGATGTTTACTAGAATGGCCAAAAATTTGAGATTGAGTATTATAGTCCAAATTTTCGGTTTTAGACATTTTAGGGGCAGAGAAAATAACGTTTTTAATCTTATTTCTATTTTTGTATCATCTTCTTCCTTCTCCTGGTTTTGTCTCTCTTCTTCGGTCGATCTTAAAAATTCATGGATTCATTTAATTTGTTTTAGATGAAAAAAAACTAAACCCTAAAGGATACTATCTAGAGAACCCAAGGGCTTCAATCAGAAACATTTATAGATTTTTTATTTCTCCAGCATCAATGGTTTGTATTTCTCCAACAAGAACTCCACTTCGAAGGTCTGTCGACCATCTTGTTTTGTGAACCCAAAAGCTTCCAATTCATCTTTTTTCCGGAAACTCTTTCGATTCATCTTAAAATCTAATCCAAATTAAAATATTTCACATGTTATGAGATTCACAAATCCAAAAAAAAATAGTTGGTATTTGGTTCAATTGCTTAACGACAATAAGCTGACCATCATCAAGATGGAACTCACCATCGATGGCTGCAACTCCTCTTTAATCAGAGATTTGAAAATCTGAAACAAAAAAAAAAAAAATTGTTCACGGCGCAGGTTGCAGAGAAAGAGAGAGTTAACGGTTAATGTGAGCAGGGTAATTAAGTCTTTTTGGTTGATAAAAAAGGCCTAAATCTGCAAGTCTGGACTATAAGTCCTAAATCTATAAGAAACTGAGAAAAAATGTCTAATTCTGTAATTAATCCCTAATAGATATGCATCACTAGTAGATAAGTGTACACATAAAATAGATAATCATTATTCAGTTTTTAACAATTTCTCTTGATTATTCATGATTACATACTATTTTTAAAAAATTTATCGTAGAAAAATTCATTGGCATAGCATAATTTTTTCTTTATAAATCTCTTAGATGACACTTTTTAATATTGTGAATATGTTTTCTGAATGTTGAAGTAGAAAGTGCTTTGTAAATAGGTTTGCAGCATTGTCGTTTGAGCAGATATGTTGGATATCATCATCATTCTTTTTCTCAAGCTCTTGAGTGTTGGAGAAAAATCTTGGAGGTATATGCTTAGTTTTGTCGCTCTTGATATAACCTTCTTTGATTTGGGCGACGCATGCAGTATTGTCTTCGAATAATGTTGTTGGCTCTTTATTGATGACTATTCTACTCGATTCTTGTATGTGGCTAGTCATTGATCTGACCCATACACATTCTTTGGATGTTTCATGAACTGCAATTATTTCTATATAATTTGAGAAAGTCGCGACCAATGTCTACTTTTGTGAGCGCCACTAGATTGCAGTTCCTCCAATATGAAAACGTAACCTGCATTTGCAAAGCTAACTTCCATAAAGTACATTTCACATTCATATATATGTATATCCTTACCCAATGATCCATATACATATGTTGTCACAACATCCATAAAATATATTTCTAAATTGTTATAAGTCGTGAGGCTCATTAACTACCTGAATGTAATTGCATCCATGACCAGAGAATACGTTTTCTCATCATCAACTCCAGCCCTTTGATAAGAACCTTGTGCAACAAGTCGGGCTTTATATCGTGTGATTTCATCTTCCTCATTTCTTTTTTCGCACGAAAACTTACTTGCATCGAGCAGGTTTTACATCTTTAAATGTAGTGACAAGAGGTCCAAAAACATTTCTTGTATTGAGGGAGATAAACTCAATTTGAATAGCATTTTTCTATTTCTCCCAAACAGGCCTATGCTGGCACTCTGTTATGGACCTTGGATTTGGATCGTCTTTTTCATGATCGATCTATATATATATATATATATATATTTCATTATCATCATTGATTTCATTTCTATCCCATAATATTCTATCTTGGTTATAGTTTTGATATGTCTATATTTTGTCTCTCCTTAGCATGTATTCATCATGCATTTAGCTAGGATAACTCACTGTTTTGCATCATTTTCTAGTCTCTTTTATACACTTTGCATGTTGAGGTAGTTTTTGCATCATTTTTTCATACATTGTGCATTTTGGAGTATTTCAGGTGTTTAGGAGATATCCAGACTGTTGGAACCGAATGGAGGCTGAGACATGCGACTCGACCAAGCATGCCTGGAATGGACGTCATGCGACTCGACCTACACTACCCAGCGACCCAACTTTCCACATCTTTGATCGAGTTGAGTGAAGATTTTACTTTGGGATTCAGCTTTCGATGTCTTCATTTAAGTTGTAGGGAATTGGTTCATCTTTCTAATGCTGTTTATTTCAAGCCAATCGGAGGCGTTATTCAAAAGTTATCACTGTTTTAGTGGATGCATATACACCCAGCTTGAGTCGACATCACTCCACTCGACCCAGCTCGAGTCGACGTCACTCCACTCGACCCGTTCCACTCGAATGGGATTCAGCTTTTAACGTCTTCATAGTTGTAGGGAATGGAGTCATTCTTATAATACTGTTTATTTGAAGCTAATCGGAGGGGTGGTTCAAGACTTATCACCGTTTTAGTGGATGCACATACACCCAGCTCGAGTCGACGCCACTCTACTCGACCCAGCTCGAGTCAACGCCACTCCACTCGAGTGGGATTCAGCTCTCGACGTCTTCATCAAAGTTGTAGGGAATGGAGTCATCTTTCTAATGATATTTATTTCAAGCCAATCAGAAGCATGGTTAAAGATTTATCACCGTTTTAGTGGATGCATATACACCCAGTTCGAGTCGGAGCCACTCCACTCGACCCAGCTTGAGCCGACGGCACTCACTCGACCCAGTTTGACCCAATGCGCAACGACTTGACCGCACACGTCAGGAAGAAAGACGCTCCGACTTAGCCAACCCGATTCCCGAACCGACGCTCTATCCTATCGTTTTATGTTTTAGGGCTTTCCGTGTTTTACTATAAATACATTTTGTTAAGTTTTTACTTAGACATCTCGTTTTTTCCTTAAGGTTTACCTAGCCACCTAGAATGTTCTCTGATTTTGTAATCAAGATAGCTTTTATTTTATTGAGTTTTTTTCATTGGATTTCTTATATAAAGTTGTTCATCTCATTTTGTCTACCTGATCATGCTTGATTCAATACTTTCTGATTTTGTGCCCTTGATGATGATTTCTAGATCCAGAGTAGTGTTAGAGTTCTTGAGGATGGGATAGATTAGGTGGAGGATATTAGTATGTAGGGTGTTTAAGGTTAGATTCGTATGATTCCCTTTTGGAATAGAGTTAGAAATAGTAGTTTCTCCCTGATCAATTGGAACTAGGGTTTAGATATTTCCACACCCAAAAGGTGTTTGATGAAATGTCTGACCAACTAGTGCTAGAGACTTACATTCCTAGCCTAAGAGATTAATTATCAAGGATGTTTGTTGAAGTGAATGAACTTGCATGTCATACCTGCTTGATCATGTTTCTCTAGCGAGAGCTAGGTTTGGAAGTATTTGAGTCTGAGTAGTTTTTGTCAAGAGATTGGATTAGCTAAGTTGTGATGTTCATTGTCTAGGAATAGTTTGCTTGAGGCATGTTAAACACTCTATAAACTAGGAGAATCCACCGACATCAATTACTCCCATCCTTAGGACTTCTATCTTTTTGATTGATATTGCATTCCTAAGACCGTTTCTGATCTTGCTATCTAGTTCATACTTAGAATCGTTTTTGCTTTTTACTCATATTTACTTCTTTTCATACATTCTCGTTTCTAGTTCTGTAGTTCATTTCTGTTGTGCATTCTGATCATTCTAGGATTGTTAGACATTAAACCACTCTTGAAATTGGCTTGACTTGTGATTGCTTGATTGCATCTTGAGTGATAGCATCATTCCATTTGGATTGACACCTTAAGTACTACAACTACATAGGTTAATTGAACCTGCTAGGATACATACAAAAATCCTAGTATCAAGTTTTTAGAAATCTCATATTTTTGTATCCTCCTGAGGACTTTTCTCTTTATTTGGTTCTTCTTAAACATTTTTATTTTCATCTCCCATTTTTTTCTGGGATTTTTTTAGAGCCTATTGGCCTCCCTGTTTCAGTTGAACCTTAGGTTCATTGGCTTTGCTTCTTTCGAATTCCTCTCTAGAAATTTCAAATCTTGATGGTGCATTTGCAGCAGAGATATATGATTTTTTCACCTTTTTGTATCTATGAACGCATATAGTAATTGATTTGCCGCATTTTGTAAATGTACAATTTTCTGAACTTCCAGCTCACGATTATTTGTAGGGGATCACGATATATCAAAGATGGTATACACCATGTAATATCTTTTAGAACTTTTTTAATACCTCCTCCTAAAGCTGGAAATTCATCTTCATTAACATGGTAATCAGCAAAATATGCCATAAACATATCACCAGTTTGCGGTTCAAAATACCAAATTATACTCAGTGATGCATAATCGACGTATATACCCAATCTCTATTGAGGCCACATTTTTGTTCTTTGCGGTAGAGCTATATGAAAATAAACCACACAACAAAAATAAAGAGATGAGGTATGTTTCGCTCTTGGCTAAACGTTAATAAGGGGAATGTTTAATATATGTGTTTGGTCGTATCTGAATCAGTGCTGCATCATGCAATATAGCATAACCATACATAAATTTGGAGATTTGTTCTCAATATTAATGGCCTAGCAATGAGTTGCAGCTGTTTAATCAAAGATTCAGCCATGTCATTTTTTGTATGAGCCTGAGGAACATGATGCTCAATATCTATTTCTATTGACATGCAATAATCATTAAAAACTTGTGAAGTGAATTCACCAGCGTTATCCAGTTTGACTTTCTTTGTGGCATAATCAGAAAATTGAGCTTTCAACCTGATTATTTAGGCAATGAATTTTACGAAGATCGTGTTTTACGTTGTCAATAGATACACATGTGACTATCTACTAGATGCGTCAATTATTACCATAATATAACGAAAGGACTCACATGGAGGGTGGATAGATCCACATATATCATCATGTATTCTCTCTAAGAACATTGGTGATTCATTCTCAACTTTGGCTGGCGATGGCCGAGTTATGAGTTTTTCTTGAAAATATGTTTTACCTGTAAACTCCCCAGATAGAAAAATATTTTGGTTTTTCAATGGATGACCATTTGAATTTTGCATAATTTTTCGCATCATGACTGAAAGGATGTCGATATCTTTCATGCCAAATCTTAAATGCACTAGTAGACTTAGTGTTTACTGTAACATAAGATGCAATCATATTTATTTTGTGCAATATACTTCAGAGGATAACATTGGAAATTTTTCCAATATATGTTTCCTTTCAGATGTGATGCCATTTTTATTTAGAGTCTCTATATGATATCCATGTCTTCGGATATCTCTGAAACTTATTAAGTTTCTATGAGACTTAAGAGAATATAATGCATCAATTTAAAATTTTGTTCCCTTGGAATTGAGAACGTGGGCTTTATGATCTTTGCATTCCACATATAGTGCGTACGCTTCAAGCGGATTCCTTTATTTAAAAACCGGAGAAATTTTTTTTATTTTTAAGTATTGAGTAGCTTGTAGCATTGTCTGCTAGACACATATCTCCATCCTCTATCTCAAAATTTGACATTTTCTAAAATAAAGCATTTATAAAAATATACATTCTTAAAATAACACAAAAACTTACAAAGGTTTATTATATATTACAAGAAAACCATTATTCAAAAAGACTTTTATAAAAAACATAAAGTACATATAAAACTATTACAAGCATAACATGTCATATTGATCTTATTCGCATGATTTCCCGTTTTTATGATCAACAAGAAAATCTGCAATATCAAAATGGGTTTCATCATTTAGGTCATAGAAGGAAGGTCCAGCTTCATCAGAGATGAGGTTGGCCTCAACATCCCTTTCTTTTACTTTTTGATATGTTTGATATAGATCAGCCAAATGTGTTAGTATACGACAGATTTGGAACTAATGTCCTTTCATGTTGCATATGTGACAAGTACTCTCACTTGTTTTCTCAAAACTCTACCAACATCATTAATTACCTGTAGACTTTTGTTGGTTTTTCTTGAGTTGAAGTTATTAGAAGAGAAAACCCTTCATTTTCCTTGTCCACGACCGCGACCACGTCCGCGTCCTCGTTCTTGCCAATTATTATGGCTGGATGTAGCAAAATTCACTTATGAAAGTGGAGATGATCCAGTTGGACGAGTTTGATGATTCATCATCACAAATTCATTATTTTGTACAACAACAAGAAGAACTTACATTAATTCAGAATATCAAGTATATCTTCTCTCTCAATATTATTGCTGCAGGATTACATTTGTAGAATGTTTAAAATGTTTTTACGATCATATCATATTGGAAACATTCTCTCCGCAGTTAATCATCCTAGAACTGATTCAGAATGTAGGGAAATTGTATTCACATACAGTTTTGTAATCATGGAACTGTAGATTTAACTATTCATGTTTGGTATTTGGTAGGATCAAATATTTTTGGTGATCAAACTTATCTTTGAGAGAGATCCAGAGGTCTACGAGATTTTCTCTCTTGATGTATTTATTTTTTAAACTATCGTTGAGATTGTGACGCAAAAACGTCATGGTATTTGCTTTTTTCTCTTTGAAATTTTTTTTTTTGTGGATCAAATGTTTTAAGAAACCATTTCTTTTTAGATACATTTTTATATCTAATGCTCATGTCATATAATTATTTTTGGAGACAATAACAATGTCAAGTTTTGCCATGTTTTTTACGATAACTCGAACTGATGACAGATTGGAAGTCGTTTATATTGATAACGTGTTATAAAATTATTATATAATATATATTTATGTAAGATCATATTATTATATTGTGAAAATATTAAAGGGAGGAGACTCTCGTGAAATAATTTTATTCTTTCTTCTTTGTGGTGTTATTATTACAATGAGCAAAACAAATACATATATATATATATATAGGTGACAGTTACTTAAAGAGGTAGTAAAAAATAAAGAGATATGTATCACTAATAGATATGCATCACCAGTAGATAAGTGTAATTTTTGGTGACTAATATTTAGAAAAATAATGGGGAGAAATATTATATTCCTCTTTATTCCATAATTTTTTTACTATTTGAAAGTAATATTTTTTCTTCTACATTTTTCTATATTTTTCAAAAAATAAGAAACAATAAAATAAAAATATGTTTCTCTCCAAAATTGATAAAAAAAAACAAATGGAACAAAAAAACAAATATTAAAATTCGTTTTTATTTTAAAATAGATTTAAACATGTTTTATTTATAATATTTCAATTTTTTAATAAAACAATTTTTATATTTTCATAATTTATTGACAGAAAAAATATTTTTGGTATGAATTTCATGTTAAACTAATTTTAAGACTCTATTTGAAAACTGTATGAATAGTAAAACAAATTTAAGAGACTCATATTTATATCGTAAATAAAAACTAAACTCTTAAAATTTTATTGTACGTTAAAATTAATTTTTAATATTTAATATGACATATCTAAAATTTAATTTATAAATTTTATTTTGAAATCAAATGTAAAATTCATCACATAAACATTAAAAATAATATTAATATTATCATTGAAATTTGAATTGTTTCATATTTAATATAATTTTAAAAACATTTTTATTGTTTGGTTACCATTTACTGTTAATTCTTTACAGATTTTTCTTTCATTTCTCAAAAATTGTTTATTTCGTTCTGCTTTGTTCTTTTTATTATTATTTTTTTTTTTTCTAATGGTCACCAGTAATATTTTCAAAATAGCAATAATAATTATGTAATAAAAATATATTTAATAGTTGAACATATATAAAATGTAGATATATCAAATGTCTCGTAGCAAGCAACACACACAATAAAATTCTGTAGATATATACTACACTATGAACTATTTGACTGTACAATTGAGTTTTTTCTTAAAAGATTGTCCAAAATCAATAGGCCCACAATGCCAGTTTATAAACGGTACCAATAACAGCCCAAACTAAACGATTGATATCTCCATAATAATTCAAATCAAAAGGGAAACCACATTTCACCTCCACAGAGTTAACGTAACACATATTACAAAACTTTCAACTCCTACTTCTAGACTTCTAGTTACACAGATATAACATGTCTACTTTTAGCCAAAACTTTTTCTAGGTAACATACTTCGACGGAACACTAAATAGATATCACTTAGCTTTTTAATCAAACTTAATCCTAGTCCTTACATGTACGAAACATGTCTAAACGGCTATCTTCAAGTCGAAGCGAATACGCGAGTTTCTTGTACTCTCCCCAAGTAAACGTTTGGTACAACCGTGGTTGATTCATCATAGTAACCATCGCCGGAAGAGGCCCAATCTTCGTTTGAAGCGGTGGTCCGGCAAAGTACGCCGTTGAGAGCCGGCTTTCTTCTCCGGAGGTCAATGCTCTATGCCGTACACTTATAAATCTTCCGTTCGTCATCACCTTAACATTCACAAACCAACTAAAATAAGTAAATGACTGAAAAGAATATTTAATTATTATGTGACAAAATAAAAACATGCTTGATGTTTAGTTTAGGTTCGGTTTTCTCGTTTGTTGATTTATAAGTAAAATGGTTATGGTTCAAAGGTTGGGTTTAGACTAATAATTCTACATATATAAAGTAATGATTTTAGTTTTTTCCCATGGCCATAACAATTTCTTTAACCACCACATATAAAAATGATGTAATAAATAAGAAGAAAATGTAATGGAGAAGACTCAAAGAAAAAGAAGACACCGACCTGTAACAAGTCTCCTACATTGACGCAGAAAGCTGAAGGGTCAGGGGAGACAGGAACCCACATGCCATCTGAATTGGACACTTGGAGTCCTCCTACATCGTTAGATCTAAGAACTGTTAATATCTGAGGGTCGGTGTGTTCACCGAAGCCAACTCTGGTCAGTGACACAGATTTATCAGAGAGTGTGGCTCCACCAAAGAACTGATCCGACGGTGGATAATGATTCACCCTTAAAACGGAGTCACTATCGACGGAGCTGATTAACCTACTGAAGGTGTGAGATGGGACACGAAGTCCCTCAGCCGTCAGATCTAAAATCTCACGAGCCAACTGCTTAACTGCTTCTATGTAACAATTCACTGCCGAGCTGTCAAACATATACGTCACAACATCAGCACGAGATTCATTATTTTTTGGTTACTTATAGACATATACGAAATATATCCACGTTACCTTAATATTTCTACTTTCAGAAAGAAGTTTTTATTTTTCAAAGAAAATAATTGAATAGACAATAATGAATCATTATTGAGTTAATTAAGTACGAATACATATCCTGTTGAAATATTAGTACGACTACGAACATGTTATTTTTAATATCGTTACAGATAATTTCAGATATGGTACGTGTATATTTTATTTTTATCTAATAGTTTGAATATTATATAAATACTTCATGTCATGTATATCATGTTGATTAGCACTTAGTAGATACACAATTCTTATCCATACACTGTTATTGAGACAGGCTAAGACTCAGAGCTAAGACTATTACATTTTTTAGTTTATTAACTCTGTTACTTTTGGGAACTCCAGACTTCTAGTTCTGGTTAGAAGCCTCCCAAAATATATGAAATATAAACCTATAACTAATTAAAATAAATAAAAGTGGACTGTTTGTTTATAGTATCAAAAATCAATGCTGGCATGAGGTAACTGTCCTCTTTTGCATAGATGTAGACCTACAAGGATTTTTTGTTTTGTTTTTTTTTGTGTGTGTGCACAAGATGTAGACCTACAAGTTAACAGTTAAACTATATCCCTACAATTATACTTGTTATAAATATATATAAGCACGCATTAAAAATTAATTAACATAATTGCATAAACATGCATTTTGCCTACATTTGTGATATCATAATAATCATGTGCATTTATCTTATTAATATTTTTCAAAGTTTCTTATATATACTACTATACTAACTTTTGAATGTATGCAGCTATACATGCAATTATATATTGACATGAAAATGCAACTATATTGTTTCATTAGAATCTTAATCGTTAGGTGTACATGAGATCAAACTCGAACCGTATATACCTACAAGTATAGATATTATATACGTATACCTGAAGGAGAGCTGAGAGCGAAAGGCAGGGTCGTTAGTGTGAAGAAGCAAATACTCGACCTCACCAGTGTCCCCATTAAGCCCGATGTCCCTAAATCCATACCGGAAAGGCTGGTTAACCGGTCGGACCGATTTCTTCTCGTGAGCCGGCTTAGCGAAGAAGTTTATAGACTCTTGCTCCATCCTTGAGATGATAGTTTGGTCTACACCGTGGTTGACCACTTTGAAGAAGCCGAGAGTCTCACAGGCTTTGACTATTTGCATCGACACTCGTGATCTCTCCTGCGACATGTCTATTATTGGTATATTTTGATCTACGGCCACGATTTTCTGGGACCCTTTCACCATTTTTAGAGAGAAAAAGAGATAGATAGAGAGAGAGATTGTATGAGGGAAGATGATAAGCAAGAGTTTAGTGTATGTATGTGTAGATATATTTATATTCACACATGAGAAAGAGAGAGAGAGAGAATTTTTTGACGAACCAAAATTCACGTGCATGTATTAGGCACCAACGGGTTTATATATACTACTTTCTCATGGAATCTTATAAATTTATAAGAATAAGGTCTAAGGTAGATAGTTAAAGGAAAAGAGAAAAAATGCTGATGCTTTGTTACGACACTAAGACTTAAATTAGATTTTGCTTCTTTTCAATTTTTTTTTAACTGATCTTTTGAATTTGGTTGCTTTCATTTTTTCATGTACGAATTATTTCACTACTGCTGATGATGACTTTTCTTAGCCATTTAGCTACAACTTTACAGAACAAATTTTACCTTTCTTTTGTTGTTAGAGAGGAAACCTTCATCTGTTATTTAGTTTAATCCTTTTTACTTGCATGTGGTAATGGTATATATTAGACTTATACAAATACATTCAAAGACTTATCTCATATGTAATGTGTCTTCTCAATGACTTATCTCATATGTTATGCTCAATATGAACCCCTAAATTTACACCTAACTTAGAACATTCTAGTAAGTAGTAAATATTGTTTTCTTCTCACCTAACATGTTAATATTTTTCCCACACCTTTTCATGTAAGAATGGATACTATTCTCCAAGATATTCGTCGTAAACCTCTTTCACATATATTAATTTGTATTCCTCGGGATATTCAGTTGATCGAAGACTTCTTGGCCAAAGTAGAACCCACAAATTCCCAATTTGCAAAAAGAAGTTTGACTTCTTTACTATTTCAATATCCATAATACATTTTTATAGTTTTCTTTTCGGAATCATATTTTCCTCTAGTTGAATGTATAACAGACGACAACCTATGTCAGATAATATAATAAACGACCGGCCGGCCGATATAATATTATTCCCAACAAAATCCTTGAATGATTTACAACTCAAAAAAGTAGATATTGGCGGTGATATCTTATGACAATGTTATATTCGATTATGGATCATTTTATATTCCGTGGGTTTCTTGAAACTGCAAAGATTTTTTAAAAAGAAAGTCAAATGCAAACTAGATAAAAATAATACGATGGGTTTGAATGTGGTCGGATGAAGTTAATGGAAACCAGTGGTACATTCCTATATATGGATCGAATATGTGGTGTTTTTTGTTTATATTATACAAATTTATTGACCACCAACTGCTACATTTATATACATTGGGTTCAGTTTTGTAGCCAGACTTTTATAGATAGCTTCATTGACTCGTATTATATTAATTTCAAAGTATAGTCCATTTATAATTGTTCGATGGAATGGAAGTAGTGGATTTAAAGATGAGATCGGCATGGAACCTATGTGATCGGTATGAGGTAAATGCATTATAAAAATTATTTTATAAATAAATTAAATTATATTTTAACAAAAAAAAAATTATTTAAATTATAGAAATGACTAAAAATGAAATAAAAGAACAAGAAAAATATATTAACATTTCTCTGTTACATATATTTATGGGTTAGTGATATCCTTTATCAAAAATATATTTTAGTTATCGATTGCCATATATTTAATATCCCACTGTCAGAATCCAAGCTTTCACATACCACCCCTAAGGGCCTACATGGTGAGGCTCTTTTTAATGATCGTTTTCTCCAAAATTTATATTTTTCCTCAAGAACAGAAACTTTGGTTTTGTTCATATTCTAATGTTAAAAGAAGACAAAATCAATAATAAAATTGTTTAATTATTATATGGTAGTAAGATATGTAGCATAATATTGAAATAACTGAATAATTGTTAAACAAAATAAACTGGATAAAGATTTTATAAAATAATGATAAAATAACTGAAAATCTAGTTAAGTTAATCACATCTTTTTTTTTTGAAATTAATTAGATCTTTATTACGTGAGTGGTATATGACGAAATCACTTTTCATTGATAAATATTTTGAATGATAAATAAATATCAGAATCATACAATAAATATTTTAAATTTTATAGTATTATTAAGAGTAGTATATTGTTTCAAATATATTCGAGTTTAGTCGATAATTGTATCATCTATTCATTAAAAACTGCAAAATATCATGATAGGATCTGAATTTTAAAGCTTACCCTTCACTACAATTAGCATGTAGACAAATTGTAGTAGATTCTGCAAAAATACATCCTATAATCCTTTTACTGCACCCAAACATCCTATAATCCTGTCACCATTAAATGCACGAGTTATAATTCTCTGCAAAAACCCATCCAATTGACCTTTTTATGTTACCATTATGTTCAAATTCTATGAATGTATGTATATTGAATGTGTTGTAACTTGAATGTCATAGGACTGTGTCAGTTGATTCATTATAAACTTTGTGGAACATTTATTCCCATTTTTCCAAAATGTAAGAAATAATTATAATTATTTTGAGGAGCACCTAAGATATACTATAAATGGGAAATGCTTATAATTAAAGTATGAAACGTTGAGAGTCTAAATCTCTGATTCTGCAGGAGAGGTGAAGAGGTTAGATGTTAAAATCACAATTACACTTCACTTTCCATACAATTATTCGATTCACTCTCACGTCAAATCCACATATTATTCGTAGAACATATATATATATATAACTTTTCATACCCAAAAAAAAGAGAGAGAACATATAGACAAGTTACACGTAGCAGTTGCACATGGAGTTACGTTGCCATAATTTATTTGTGGTAAAAAAATGAGATTTTGATTTTGACCAGTCAAAGAAACTAAATAGTTGAGTGTATCATAACTGTAAACAACTACTACAAGGTTTTTTAAAAGTGCCCTATTGCATATAACTAAAACATATTACAAACTAACACACATAACTATTACTATTATTATTTTTTTTTTGTCAAAGCTAACACACATAACTATAAGTTGCAATTTTACTACAAAGAAGGTAATTACTAATAATGTGGTTAAAGAAGACAAAAGATAACAGTAATTCAAATTTTCACTGAAATTAAAAAGCGGTTAAAAATAAATGATTACAAGTAATTGAATGTTAAATTTGTTTTCTTTATTAAAAAAAAAAAAAAAAATCTTCCGTTTGTTTGATTGGTACAAGTACTTCTAATCAAGTATCAAAGCCATTATCATGTATGTACGTTTTATCAATACAATAAATTAAACAGGAAGTTGAAATAGTATTTACTTTTGCCACAGTATATAATCAATCAATCATATAGCATAAGTTACAATAATAATAAAAATTAACAATTAAATGGTGATGAATTTTCTCTTTAAAATATACACATTAATATATAAAATATTGCCTACCTACCTAGAAGCGATACATATTAGTAAGATTTAATAATGAATTATGAAGATATCCACCTTTTTCAAAAAATATATATTAGAATTACGACACAACCACTACAAGAAATATCAACATTGATAGCATACTAGGATAGCTCGTTTTCCTGAACTGTTATGAAATATCTTTGTTTTATTCTAATCACTATACCATAGCACTAAATAAACACTAAGATAAAAAATTTACGAAGAGGAAAGCTAAAATCGTTTATTCCGCCAATTCATTATGAAAAAAATCCAAGAAGGGTGAATGCTTTGTTTTGATTATCAGAATGATGAATGCTTTGTTTATCTGATTCTCTACTTGTCTTAAAGAAAACCTTAATGTTGATTCTACTCATTCATAAGTCTTTGATATTTGAGTTTGAGCTAAAATGTCTTTATTCTATCTGTCAACGTTTTGGATTCGTGATTATCTTTCTTTACTTTACCACAAAAGCACCTTAGTATTGTGGATACACATGATTACAGGGAATATGGACGGGAATGCTAACCGGAACAGTTCTTCAGACATGTGTACTGCTTTTGATGGGAAGGCGAAATAGATGGAGGAGAAGAGACTGAAGATATCGAAGTTTGTCTCAATCCTTATAAGTTTTAATGTTAGCTTTTTTGGATAAAACTTGGCAGCATAGTACAAGACTTGTATGATATCTAAGGCTTGTTTAAATTAATGTTATGTATGTTGATGATATTTATGAAATTTTTTTTTATATATATCAATCCACTTAAATAAGTCTGCAAAACTGGGGTCAAATATATAAATTATAAAAATCAAATTAAAATTTAAATCTCTCCATATAGCAAAATAAAAATGCTATGACATAATATAATATGGCACAAAATATGTGTTACAGAAAACTATATTATATCATTTGATTAGTGCTGTAAAAGAATAACATATAATAGCACATGTCAAAAACGCTATAATAGAGGTGACACCTAAGATAGCTGCCAATAATATAGCATTTATGAAAATGTTATTAAACACATACGATAGCGTTTATTGTGTGCTATGAATATTGATTTTTCTTGTAGTGAACATGAAACCTTATATAAAATGAAGATTAATAGGAAGATTACAACTCCAAGACACCAAACAAATTCCCTAGGATGGCTTAGAAAACTGGGACGAGAAAGAGCTGGAACGGCGTGGGTGGGGTGAAAGACCTCGCATCGGAAATGGCCAATAGATGAGAGTGGCCTAGGAGTAATGCTGCCATATTCCTACAACTAAGTCAACACTCTGATAGAGTCAACCACTAAATGAAATTAAATAAAAAGAATATAGAGTGTCGAAATATTGAGAAGAATACTAATCTAGCTATCCAATCTAATTATAAGCACGTTGGTGACTCCTTCCATTTACGTCCTTCACAAAGAAAGATGATGATTGATTAAAATTAATAGTAAACCAATCGCACAACCATTTGCATTTTTCTAAGACATCAAGCTAATATTATTTTTCTAAAATCACAACCATTTGAATTTTGCAATCATCATTTTAATGTTTGAAACAGATATTATTAAATTTAATTATTATCAGATATTTAACGTTGAATGATGGGTGATGTGATATCATCATATCCGGCCCGCCCCTCTCATCAAGATGGAGAATAGTGCATCGTACCCCTTATGTTTCTTGGAAGGTAATAGATCTTGGGGTTAGTTGCTTCTAGTTGTTCCTTCATCTGGATCGTCAAGATGTGGTAGAAGAGGAACTGTCGAGGAAGATGCACCATATCCATATGTGTCCCAAATGGAGCCAAAATTGTATATTATACGACCTTTGTTGTAAAGATCGGATTAAAAAACAATAATAAAAGCGTAGGTTAATAGAAAAATCTAGTTTCACCTTTGGATATGAAATAGAAAATGATTGAATTATTATAATTTATCAATAAATCATTTTTTAAATGTGTAAAATTAGATATTCGTTAATCGTGATCTTAGGACTTTGGAAAGTTTACTTCAAATATTTTAATGTACTTTAGCACATAGTTACCATGTTTTTCTGGAGATACTTGAAGAAGCTTTCGTTCTTCCATTCTTATTTTTGCACCATGAGAAGCACGTTTCTAACCATTTATCTCGTTGGAAAATTTGAGCCTATAGCTATACCCACTAGCTTGTCTCTTATCAACTTACTCGTCTTGCATATGTTTTATCTATAAAGTAAAGCTATTGAATTGAACATAAAACAAACTCTACTTACATTTTCAAAGACACAATTCAGTCGAAGTTGTCAAAACTAGAAGCGTCTCGTCTCAAAACTGAAAATACAATAGAATGCAACTTCGTCTTTTCATATCAAACATAACTGATCGAATCCCCACTGCTGCAAACACCTTAAGTGGCTACCGCAGAAAAATTTAACATTGGGCTATACGGCTTCTAGGAACCATTCTTACCAGCTTTGGGACGTACGCCAAGTCGTCAGGCTAGTGGGCTAGTCAGGATCCACTGAACTTTGGATACCTGGATTATCTAAAAAAGAAAACATAACTGATGTTTTTTTTTTTTTTGGACTCACTATATCATAGTTTTCTCTATTTCTATTCGGCTATAGTGATTTCGAAACATAAATAAATAAAAGTTTACTAAGCCCTTGATGATTTGTGCAACTATATTAAATATGTACAAAGTGATAAACAGGTCCATTTCAGCCCACAAAGTGATAAACAAGTTTATGTCAGCCCATTTAATAAAACTTGTAGACCATTCCACCCAGCGGAAGTCCATGTGAACATATCGTTTTCCTAACAAACAGAAGAAGAAGAGAGAACATACATTGCATGAACATAGATTTTAACGGCCAATGAAATTATAATGAAGCACGCAAAGAAACCCAGATTTTTTTTATATACGATAACTTCTTGGCATCAGATAAAGATTGCTTCATTGTTCGAAACACAGGGATAATTATCTAAAATACTGTGAGTTTTATAAGTTTTAGATTGACTTTATTTTATCTGTTAATATGATTTTAACATTCTTTTTTAATCAGGAGTTAAATGCATATTAGATAAGATATATACTTTCTTGTATATCTGATAAATTATAACTATAAGATATACTGTTTCGTGTATAACAAAGGTGTCATAACTCATACGTTAACCTTGAATTGTTCAACCTAACCCTTATCACATAAACTCAAATAGACAAAAGGTTTGTCTGTAGTCTGTTTGTTTATCATAGTATAGGATATGTATGATGTATCCTACAAAAATGATAACTCAAACTTAGTTAGTTCAAGAGCAAATATAATATTTGAATCAATTAGAAAAAAACGTACGTGTATGATTAGTTTATAACATTTATCGTTTGGTTATTTAGTATATACAAAAAAACAAAGAATATTCAATTCAACCTAACACTTCTCAAATAAACTCAAAAAGACAAGAAGACTTTTCCGTTCATTTCTCATTAATCCAAAGATGTGTCCTCCTAAGAATAGTAACTGAAATCGTCAAATATCCACGTGGAACTCATCTACCAGTTTCAAAGCCACGTGGCATTATCCACGAAATCCTTTCCGGCAAAGAGGAGAGACTTCTTTTGCTCACTCAAGTCCTAAAACCCTATAAATAAATTACATTTGAACCCAAAACAAAATCAGATCATTAAAGAACCAAACCAAAAGAAGAAACAAAAGCCAAAATACTTTTAGACATGGCAGTCACCAAAGAGAGAAAAAGCTTGTTGGTTACAATGGTGATGGTGTTGTTATTCCTCTTCAACGCTCAACTTCTTCAAGTCATGAGTTGTCCCAATGATCAGGGAAATCAGGCGACCAACTGCACCGATCAGGACAGGAAACTATTGGAGTTTCCGTTGAATTTGGAGTACCTTGAAGCTGAGTTTTTCTTGTTCGGAGCGTTAGGGTTTGGTCTTGATACAGTCGCACCAAACCTAACAATGGGAGGGCCAAGTCCTCTTGGAGCTCAGAAAGCTAATCTTGATCCTTTGACAAGAGATGTTGTTTTGCAGTTTGCTTGGCAAGAGGTTGGCCACTTGAGGTAAAACGTTTCTTTTTAAGTCATATATATAGTGCTTTATAGTTTATTATTGTGATTCTATCATCTGTATAGGAGTTATGGGTTCATTAGTGTTCAAATATTAAAACACACAATTTGTTTTCATTATAGCTATGTAGTTACGCTAGGAATATTTTTTTTAATTGCTGGCTTGGAGAAGTAATTTTTCTACCCAAGACGAAATGTCTTCAATCATATATTCTTTATAACTGAAAAACGTGTAGGATATTTGTTACATTTGTACATCGTAAACATTAGTCTCTCAAGAATCCATCCAAAATTAAACTTAAATGATTGGTTCGGTGTATATATTTAATTAGACAATATTTTCTAGCTTTGTACATATCATATGTATAAAAGATGAAAAAAAAACGAATACATCGTTTCTTATACATCGCTATATATGGGTATTAATTTACCACTTAACGAGTAAAATGACGTAGCTTTGAGATTCTTTAATTATATATTCTTTTAAAAATGTAATTCGCGTTAATATGATCTTTATTAAAAATGACAGGGCAATCAAGAAAACGGTGAAAGGGTTTGCAAGGCCACAACTTGATTTGAGTAAAAAAGCATTTGCGAAAGTGATGGATAAAGCTTTTGGAGTTCAATTTGTGCCACCATTCAATCCTTATGCCAATTCTTATAATTACCTCATTGCTTCGTATTTGGTCCCTTATGTTGGTCTCACTGGATACGTTGGCGCTAACCCTAAACTGCAATGTCCAGCCTCAAGAAAGGTAACATATCCAACATATTCCTTTGATTCGGTATATTGGTCTCTTCTTTTTTTTTCAATGGTCTCTTGTTATAACCACATAATAAGGTTTTATATAATTATATTAAGCTTTATTATTAAAATAAAGGAGTCTAATTAAGCTTTATTAAAATCATGAATTACTTTTCATCCACGATCAATGAGTTAAGATGATATTTCATTGCATATCATAAATATAATAAAATACACACTCTTTACGAGTTATATCTAAAACTTCACCTAAATGAAAAGAATGTTAGGAATTAAAAAGAACGTTAGATATGTTTCAAAATGTTAAATTGAAAAGAAAAGTAATTTAAACAAGGTTTACGAGAGAGATGAGTTTGTTCTCTATTGTTTTTTTTATAAAACATATTTGCATTATATATGTTACACTTATGCAAACACTATTTTCAGTTAGTAGCAGGACTTTTGGGAGTAGAATCGGGTCAAGACGCAGTGATAAGAACGATGTTATATGCTCGAGCAGCACATGTTGTATATCCTTACGGTATCACGGTTGCGGCTTTCACGGATAAAATCTCGGATTTAAGGAACAAACTGGGAAAAGCGGGAGTGAAAGATGAGGGATTGGTCGTACCTAAAGCCATGGGTGCTGAAGGACAAGTGGTTGGGAATGTTTTGGTCGGTAATGAGTTGTCTCTTTCGTATGATAGAACACCTGAGGAGATTCTCCGGATCGTGTATGGAAGTGGAAATGAAAGTGTTCCCGGTGGATTTTACCCTAAAGGAGCTGATGGGGAAATTGCTAGGTCATATTTGGTTACTACTGGTAGTACCGAGGTCTAGTTTCAGTTGGAGTTTAATTTTATTTGTAGTTCTTAGGTTTTTGGTTATATGTAGGAGACTAAACATAATAATCATCGTGTTATTAATAAATGTTGTGAGAACGAAATTTTCATAATCGACAAAAGTTCAAAGATGTATGAAAATTGTATATTTAGTGTTTTTAGCCTTCATTAATTATGAAAGAATACTAGTACTTTGGCAATACATAATCACCATATATATGGAAACAATCTAGTAACTAATTAAGAGGATTTTATGGCGTTAATGATTATTTGAAATGAATTCGTTGAACAATCTATATTAACATTTTTGAAGTACATTTTGGTTTATATCCTTTAAGTTTTATTTATTTAATTCTTTTTTACAACATTAACCCATAAAATAATGAGAAATATCCTAAACTAGCACCATTTTAAGTTTTTAGGACACAATTAGCACACACGCTCAAAACTTCCAAAACTAGCATTTTTAGTATATTAATAATATTTCTCTAAAATTACTTATTAAATTTATGATAGAAAGAAGAACATTTTTTTTTTGTCGACAAAGAAGAACAAATTATAATCACAAGAATCTTACAATTTTGATTTATATGAAGTTTTCAATCTTTAATTCCAATCTCTCTCTTCTTCACCAATCATATTTGGAATTATCGACGAATATGTTGGAGATTCAGTCAAAGATGCTTAGGCTTGTGTTAAATCGACAAATTCTCCGACGAATTCACAATCTCTGTTTTGAGGAAAGATGCTTAGGCTTGTGTTAATGAATTTGATAAGCTCATTCTCTCTCGACCTCCTCTGTAATCAAATGGTGTGTGGTGAGCGTTCTGGATCGATAGATCATGACGACGTTGAAGACGGAGATATCGATTTTGAGCCACCGTTGATCAGATCAAGTGATGGATGGGGAGCTTATCAGATTTGGATTTGAATCAATGAAGGTGAAATTCAATAGCAAATATGAGTCGTTGTTGAATTGTTTTACGAAGTGAGAGTGAGAATAACCATGTTGGGTACAAAAGGAAGTTATATAGTTCATAGATCATAATTTCTAACATCCTTCATTCCAGGTATGTTCCATTGAAATGGAACCAAGTCGTAGTTCTAGAAACTATGAGAGCATGGTTAAGCTTATAAAAAATACCTATGTAAAACTGATCATTCTCTCTCTCACCTCTGTAAAACTTTTTTGGTGGTACAGGAGGAGAAACTAGAAAACTAGAAGATTCAGCTTTTGAAACATCAACCATGGGTCTCAAGTAAACAGTAGAAGGATAAAGAAGCAATCGATTAACTCAATAAAACAAGGTGGAGTTAAGGAATACGACATGTAGCTAGAGTCTTGATGTAGAATTGGATCATCTTGTTTAGTATAGTTTACTTATCAACGAAACTTGCTTTGTTTCTCAAAATAATGATGTCAGTATTATAATTCCATATCAGTCAACTAAGAGTCTTTTGTGGTAACCAAATAGAGACGGAGACTTGGTCAGAAAAATTGGAGCTACAACAACACTTGAAGTAAGGGCAAGTGGTGTTCACGGACGTTATAAGAAAAAATGATCTCTGGATTATTGAATGAAATGGAAGATCATAGGTGCGGATGATGCTATGAAAATTATGGTGAAGCTGATAATATTGTTTGTGAGAGGAGCTCGCTTATCTCAGGCCTACAAGGTAAGACTACAAGATCTAAGTTAATATGTGTGTGATTTGTCATCACTTGGTTCTTTCTTTAAGATGAAAATTCAAACGTGGGTTGATGGTGTTGAGAATGTGAAGTTTGTTGGGGTTGAGGCTAGATTTTAGACGCATATTGTGTCAAAGGAGAAGACTGCAAACTATACACATTTTGTTTTTGGGATTTCTAAATATTTAGGAAGACTTTCCTAAATTCAAGAACGTATTCCTAAATATTATGAAATCTTCCCAAACATTATGAAATCCTTCCTAAATGATTTTTTTTTTTTTTTTAAATATTTTGCCTATGTTTGGTTCTCTTGTTGTAGTCTTGTAGATAATGATTGGAATAAGAAACTTCATATAATCTTTCAACCATTATGTTTATGAAGACCATCCTGAATTTCAAGAAGTCGTTCCTGAATTTCAAGAAGCCCTTCATGAGTATTGTGGAATCCCCTTAAATTTCAATAAATGTGTTTGTAAATCTTTATTTTTGTGTGTATTACTTCAATGAGTCAAATATTAGTAGATTACTTTATTAGCTAAGGGTAATGATTGCCATTTTTGTGCATATTCTGATATTAATTAGGAAATCCAAACTTTTTTATGAAAGTCATCATGAAGTTCAAAGAATCCTTAATAATTTCTTATCTTCATGAATTTAAATCACTGTTAAAACAAAGTGCTAAAAGAAACATGTGACACTGTTATCTGGGCAAGATTCAAATTCTATGACAAACATACTCCAGATTTATTATTAGATAGCTTCTAAATCTAACAGCACAAAGATAGATGCTTAATTGATGGTGTATGCTAAGCCTAACTCAGCTCCAAAACCATCTCAATAAGCAACAAGAACATCCATTTATATAAATAGTAACACATCCTATGAATTCATCCTTCACATGAATGGTCTTCAACCATTCGATCATGGTCCTTATGGAGTCAAGATTCCCTTTGACATGCATATAATCATCACAATTTCATTGTTAAACTCATTTTGCTTCAACCACCTACACAATTCAAAATCATAATGGAATTTTACACATCTCAAACTCCCAAAATCAACCCAAGGACATTGTAACTCAAGAAACCATTAATAACTAGTTCTACTTCTCGGCACCAAGGATAAACAATGGGATTTCCTACAATTCTACATAATTTCAGTTAGTTCAACCATGCAATTAATCTTTAATATGCTCAAATTATTGAAAAACTAATTTGTTTTGTCTTAGAGGCCAAACATCGAACACCTTATGGACACTAATAAACACCACCAAATAGCACAAAAAAAAAAGACAAAATTTTACCTTAGAGAAACGAAATTGGAGGTTTATATAACCGTCATGGCACAAAGATTGAACCTTTGTCACTTTACTCCTAATCTCAAGCGCCTCAACTATCATCTCAATCTCACTCTCTTCATCGTCATCACCATCAGAACCGAGAAAATTATGAAGCAAAGGAAATAGAGGAAGCAACATCAGCATCATAAGCATATTGAGTGTAAATTGAACTAGAAAACTATTGAGTTCTTCAGGTTACAAGAGAGAGGTCGAGTAGCTTCGATGTCATCACCGTAAACATCACACCATGGAGCAGGGACAAAGGTTTCCTGGGTTCATTAGGGCTGTTTTGTTAAGCTTTAGTCTCGATTATGGCAGATGTAAAGATACAGAGATTTAAATTGTGTCAGCGACGAATTATTGTATCTTGTGATTCGTCGGAGTGGTGTTGATGGCAGAGAGAAGAGGAGATGGGGGAAAACGATGAGGTGTAGTTTAGTATTAGAACAAGTCGGTGAACAACGAACAGTGAAATAATTAAAAAGAGATAGATAATAATATATAATTTGTGCTAATTTTGTCATTTTTAATAATCAATGCTAACTTTGGAACAAAAACTAAAATGTGTGCTATTTTTGTCAATTGCCCTAAAACAATTCATAACTAACATTGCAGAGAAACTTAAATACTAAACTTTCTTAAATTGACCAACATTTGTTATATTTATTGCCACAAAATCTTAACAACATTTATACATTCCGATTTTTCCAAAAACAATTCTACTCATTAAAGTTTTAACACATTAAATCTCCGAAACTATTTTTATGGATGTTAGAGTCTCTCAAATTTAAATGATATACAACATATTTTCCATAACAAAAGTTTACAATATCCATAATTATATTAATATTAATAAATTTCTTAAACCGAAAATCTAATTATAAAATGTCACATTAAATATGTTCAAAACCCTCCATATATAATTTGGTTTATTTTTTTATTTTTGAGAAATTACCAAAAAAATTAAAATTCTATTAATTATCATAAACTATATATATTGACATGGAAAAATTATAAACTATAAATATATGCTAAGTTGGTAAAACAATTAACATAATTAAACTTGATAAAAAAACTTATTTAAAAAAAAAATTACGCAAAATCTTATTTTGATTTTGGTGAGATGGGTTGGCATTAATGCCATATAGGAAGTTAAGTGGAATTTTTTTTTCTTAAAACAATTTTAGATGTGTACCATGAAATAAATGTATTACTAGACTATACATATACCACACGGGTTAAAACCTTGAAAACACTACAAAATTCCTAGACTTTGAATACCTATATCAAATACCTGTAAAATTTTATAATTTTAAAATTAATAAAACAATAAGAAAATAACAAATAAATGCAGTATAAATTAAAAAGTTAAAAATTAAAAATATTGTCCAGCGGTGTACCGCGGGTTAAATCCTAGTCATATACATAAAAGTAGACTTACGAGTATCTAAAAGCTCAACTCCAAGGTAATCTCCTTGGTTTACGAGTAGCAAAGGGGAGCCCTAGAGTGAATCATATGCTCTTTGCAGACGACACTATGTTCTTCATACGCTCTGATCTCCACAGTTGTAAGAAACTCAGCAGCATCATGTCTAAATACGAAACAACCTCGGGACAAAAATAAACCAGTTAAAATCTTCAATCACCTTCTCAAGTAAAACCCCCCAGGATATAAAAGAGGGAGCCAAAAGACTACTTGGAATCCAAAAGGAAGGAGGTCAAGGTAAGTACCTTGGTTTACCGAAGTTGTTCGGTAGGAAGAAAAAGGACCTCTTGTCCTCTATTGTGGATCGCATAAAACAGAAAGCTCTCAGTTGGTCCTCATGATTCCTCTCTACAACTGGAAAACTGACCATGCTTAAATCGGTGCTGACAGCCATGCCGACATACACCAAGTCATGTTTTCACCTTCCTGCATCCCTCTGAAAACGTATCCAATCAGCACTGACATGATTCTAGTGGGACACTAAAACAAAAAGAAAAAGGAAAATGTCTTGGATATCCTGGAAAAGGATTACAAAACCGACAAAGATAGGGGTATGACGAACTCCCTGGATGTTTGTATCCTCACCTCTTGCTCCAATGGGACCTCCAACGGAAGCTACACAGAACCTTGCAGTCGCAGATCTCTTCATACCTCAGTCAAACTAGTGGAATATTGAACTTATCCGAAATATCCTCCCTTTGTATGAACAGGACATCTTATTACTAAAACCAAGCGCAAAAGGAGCTCTGGATACCTAGGCATGGTTACCAACGAATGACGGTCTGTACTCAGCAAAGTCGGGTTACTTCGAGGCAGCAAAACTGGAACCAACCGCTGAAGAACCTAACCACTTGCACCGTATTGACTCTGTAGCTTTTAACTGGCAGAGCAACGTCTAGTCTCTCAAGACCTCTCCGAAAACAAAACTTCTTCTCTAGAAAGCTGCCCAGAATGCTCTCCTGGTGGGAGCAAATCTCCAACATCGCAACATCACTGATTCGGCCAGATGTCCACATTGTAACGAGGAGGAATCTACCCTCCATATATTCTTCAAGTGCCCTTATGCGAAGCTTATCTGGTCTCGTGCACCTTTTAACCTTCAAGTATCCGCGGAAGAGTTCACCTCCATGGAGGATGGAATTACAAAGACAAACATACTCATCCGCCTACCCCCAACAAGCATCGAACTAGGTCCCCTATCCCCATGGATCCTCTGGTCGATATGGACCTCCCGTAACCAACTTATTTTCAATAAAAACGAATCATGGCTAAGGAATCCCTGCATCTCGCCATGGCAAGGGCCAAAGAATGGCATAATGCACAGTCTCCCTGCTCAAAATCTGATGGACCTTCCAAACCCGCTGCCCTTTACCGAATCCCACGTGATACCTTTAAGTGCTTCACAGATGCCTCCTAGAAGGACAATGGAACATCTGGTCTCGGCTGGGTTCTCAAAGATCCGTACGACCTAATCAAAATCCGAGGGGCAACAACTGCTAATCATGTTGGTTCACCGCTGATGGACGAAGCGTTGACAACTCTTGCTGCTGTTGGAGTTGCAATCGAATCGAACATCAGATCTATCTCTTTCGCTTCCGACTCGCAATCGCTAGTCCAAGCCCTAAACCAGAAGATCGAGTTAAATGAACTTCACAGAACTCTCCATGATGTCCTTGTTCTATTTGCAAAATTTGATTTCTGCTCTTTCACTTATATTTGTCGCAATCAGAATCTTCAAGCAGATGATATGGCTAAGAGGGATTTTCACCTTCCTTGTACGCTACCTTAAGTTTCAATTAAGTATTTCGTATTTTGACCCAAAAAAAAATCTATTAGGCTTACCCATATTATATAGTTAAGAGCTACAAATAAAGTAAAACGTCTATAAATTAACAATGTTTGGACAATAACATTGTATGGTTTGGACAATTTATTTTTAATATTATGATTTTAAATGGTATTAAGATATAGTATTTATATATACATGAGACTTTATAGCCTAGATATGCTTTTATTCCTACTTAAAACAAAAGAATTACCAAAGAGAAAATGGGGAAGACAAAAAGAAAAAAAAAGGTGCCAAATACTCCACAACCCATGTATTGCGTGAGCCAACACCTAGTAATAAATAATAGGAAAAGAGTAAAAAAAAACTCTTTAAGAATCCCATTTTGCATTTCTAAGGAGTCTTTTCTCTTTCCTTAAAACAAAGAAAAATAGAATACTACTGATCCATAGGAATGCAAGACTCCTTAACAATGAAAATGAGGGTTAAGTCTGTTTGGAACTCAGCAAGATAGCTGATCTTGATCCTTTGACAAAAGATATTATTTTCCGCTTTGCTAGAGCGCGCAAACTGGAGTCAAGAATTAGTATTTTATCATATACTAGATTATGATCCGCGGTACACTGCAGGACAAATTATTTATAATCAAACATTTAAATTATAAGTTGTAGGAATTATAAGTTGTACCATATAATACTGTAATATAATTTATTTTTTACATAATTTTTATTTAATCAATTTAATTAGATATGTATATTCTCTGATATCAATAGTGTTAACAAAATAATGAAATGATGTTTTACCCGTGTAACACCGAATTAATGATATTTTCAATTTATATAAATATCGACAAAATCCGTCCCGCTATATAACCCAGTCCCGAGATATTTTAACTCGCACTATATCATCTTAATTTTTAATATTCCTTTTTTTGTATTATAAATATTAGATTGAGTTGATATGTTATTTATTAAGATTGTAATCATTTACATTTTATAAGATTGGCTATTCTTATAAAGTTTAAATATTTTTTATTTTGTGACCTTAGTGCAGTGGCACGAGATAAGTCTATTTGTAGAAGGCACCATCACACCCGGGATCGAGTCCCGGCTCCTACGATTGTAGGAATTTGGCTAATGGGACAGCCAGTTGTGGCCCAATGGTTGACCAAAAAAAAAGTTTAAATATTTATAATACTTAGAATTCTTAAAACGGTTGAGTATTTCTCATATTTGAAGTTTCGTAAAAGTTTAAATATATTATTAATATTTTAAAGGTCTTCTAACTTTTTTAAAGTTGAAATATTTATAATATTTAAACTTCTTATAAAGTTTAAATATTTACTTCTTATAAAGTTTAAATATTTATAATATTTGAAACTTCATAAATTTTTAAATATTATTAATATTTTATAATGTTTAACTTTCTAAAAATATAAATATTTATAATATTTTTACGTTTTATAAAATATAAAGATTTATAATATTTAACTTTTTAAAAGTTTTAAATTTTTGAAATATTTAACTTTTAAAAAATATTTAAAATAAAGAATCAGAATAAACCAAATAAAGTTTATTAAGTTTGAATGCCAGATAAATTAAGCTTTCTACTCATTTGTATTCTGAATTATTTTGGTCTCTTTTATAGTATGACTCTAAACTATTGCCCAATTTTTTAGGCGATGTGGGATATTGTACCCGTATTTTTTAATTCATCTATTGAGTAATATATGTCCGTTTTAAAAAAAATATTACATCATATGCATGAAAAAATTATAATTTTTATTAACTAAATTTATTACAGAATAATTCAAGATAATATACATATAAATTCAAATAAAAATGAAAGAGAATCATATTTTTATGTTTAAATGAGGTAGAAAATTTTTTTTATTTTTAAAAATCTTATCTATAATTAATTTTGAAATTTTTGGTAACTAATATTAAAATCAATGCATTAAATACAAAAACTTTCCAAAAAGTATTTTTGACCAAAAACTGCTGCAAAAATACTAGTATAGATACTTTACTAGTTAAATTTAGAAAAATATTTAGGTTCATCCCTAGGGGTGAACCTCTTCATTCACCTCCTTTTCTCTCAGCCAATCAGAAGGTTCACAAATGAGATGGTTAGGGTTTAGATTTCATAAATGTCGGTTTGGGTTTATTAAAAAACGGTTTAAATTTTTAATTTTATAATAATATATACAGATTTTATTTCCTTATTTTATAAGGGGGTGAATGGAGAGGTTCACCCTAAGGGTGATCCGAAGTATTGTTCTTAAATTTATACTTGTATACCTACAGGAGGTGAAAGTTTTGTTTTTAACTTTCAATGGTTGGATAGAAGAAACAATTTGTCTTGAAGACTGTACCACAATGAAAAATTAAAAATTTTAGAAATATCATTAATACATTATTTCTACTTCAAAACGTGAAGGGTTGTCACATTTGTATATCTCAAAATTTAAATTCAAAAAGGAAGATATTAATAATAGTTACGACTTAGAGTCGAGCATGCAAGCTTCTTTCAGAAAATATGAAATACTAATAAATCTTAAATGATTTGAATTATATTATGATTTTCAGTGAGTTTGAAGAAGTTTTAATGATTTCTTGTAAAACCATCCCAATTTTCACCTAATACTATGAGATTTATGGGATGTACTCAATCAAAAATTTTAACTGATTTATGTAAAAATAACAAATCATGTAATATTCAATCATATATTTAAAAAATGAAATGATATCCAATGTTATTGAATTAGGGATTCGAAAAATTATTTTAAAATCCATTTTTATTTAAAACACTTTGTCGATTTGGTTTTTAATGATTTTAAAGGACTTAAGTGAATTCTAGAGGATTCTCCTAGTAAAAAAATACTAGAATACGACCCGTGCTAGAGTACGGATTGAAATTTCTTCATTTTGTTTATTTAATAATTTTTATTTAAAACATTGTACATATGATTATTTTATTTGGTTTAAAAGGGTTTTTAGATGGAATACTATGACATGAAATCATATACTGAATATGACTTATGAAAATAACATCTATTCTGTAGAAGATATATTCTAGTATATCTAGATTTTGACCTGCGGTATAACGCGGATTAAGTTGTTTAAAATTATATATTGTGTTTTGATTGTTAATTCTATGACTTAACCTATAATATAGCACATATTAATTTTAGGACCAAATATGTAACATATGTTTGTCAAAGTCATTGTGACCGAAAAAGCTTACCAAACATAAATTTAATCCAAAAAATCATATTTTAAAATTTTAACTCGTGCTTTAGCAAGAAATCATATTTTTTGAATTTTTTTTCATATTATAGTGATATATTATTGATCCGTGCTATAACAAATCAAATTAGAGTGTTTATAATTTTTAACTTTTGGATCTATCATATATTTCTGATATTCTGAAACCTATCAAATTAAACTATTTTTAAAGATTCCAAATTAAATTATTTAAAAAGTTTATTATTGTATATAAAACTATACTATAATTTAACAAAAGAAAAATATGAAATGAATTTAAATATTTAAATTTTGACCTGTTACTCAGTCAAAATTTTCTGATAAAGTTAGGTAAGATTTTATTAATTTACGGAAGAGTGATTAATTTCTATTAGTTTTTGAGATTTTTTATCTATAAATGGTTAGTTAAACAAAGAGTGTCATTCTACAAAGAGTGTCATTCTACACAGATTTTTTTGTTTCACAAAAATTGTCACTTTATATTTCCAATTTAACTTTTTATATCAAATTTCTTATTATACCCTTAACTCAAAGCTTTTTAAATTAAATTTGAATGATTAATTACTCACTAAATAAGGGCAAATATGTAGAATTCAAGTTTTTCTTAATTTGTGTGAAATGTGTCAAAATGACACTCTTTGTGAAACAGAGGGAGTATTCTTTTAGATTTTATTTTATTATTTGGAATATTTTCTTTAAGATGATCATAATCCTTAGTCTATATAACCTATCAAATAATTAATCCATATAACCTATCAAATAATGAATTTTTGTTATAACATATATAAATATTATATGATATACCAATTTGAAGTCGTGTACTTCCGTTTTATTAAAAAGGGGATATAGAAATCTAAATTTTGAGGTTATAGGTAGTTTTAAAGGAGAAATCATAACATCTTTCCTAGAATCATCAAAAACATATTTAAAAATCATTAAAAATCAAATCACTTTAAACGTTTGATGGAATAAAACCCCTTTAATTTATGTACTTTTAACTAAAGAGATCTTTTACAATCCCTTGAAGTCAATAAAAATGCAATCCTCAAAATGTATTCAATAATTATTGTTTTTAAGATATATTTTCAAATCACTGGTTTAGTAACATTGAATAACATAAGATTTGTTTTTTTTATATAAGCTATTTTAACACAAATCACTTTGGTATACACCCCCCTTAAAAATATATTGTTGAATACAGCTCCTTTTAGTCTACTAATCTCAGTCAGTATATAAGATTTGAATATTGACTCTATCTAATCTAGTCTCAACAAGCACCTAAAAGGCCACGTGGAAAGAGCAGATCTCTTTTGCTATGCCCTCAAGTCCTGAAGTCTAAAACTCTATAAATACTTCACCTTCAAACCAAATTAAAACCAAATCAAATCATAAAGAAAAAAAAGAATAATAAACATAACCAAAATATTTTTAAAATGGCAATCACCAAAGTGAGAAGAAGCTTGTTGGTTTCGATGGTGATGGTGTTCTTCTTCAACGTTCATCATCTTCAAGTTATGAGTTCTCCACGTAAGGAGGAAAAGAGCTGTAGAAATAAGGATAGGAAATTATTGGAGTTTCCATTGAATTTGGAGTATCTTGAAGCTGAATTTTTCTTGTTCGGAGCATTGGGATTTGGCCTTGATAAAGTTGCACCTAATTTAACGATGGGAGGGCCAAGTCCTCTTGGAGCTCAGAAAGCTAATCTTGATCCTTTGACAAGAGATGTTATTTTGCAGTTTGCTTGGCAAGAGGTTGGCCACTTGAGGTACAATGATTATATTTGTATATATAGTGTAGTTAATTATGACTGTACAGTGTTGTTTTCATAGATTTGAGAATTGAGATTCTTTAATTTAATTTATCATGTATATATATCGCATTGACATCATCTCCAAAATAACTTAAACTTGGCAGGGCAATCAAGAAAAGGGTGAAAGGATTTGCCAGACCACAACTTGATTTGAGTAAAGAATCATTTGCTAATGTGATGGATAAAGCATTTGGAAAAAAATTGTGCCACCATTCAATCCTTATGCCAATTCTTACAATTACCTCATTGCTTCATATTTGGTCCCTTATGTTGGTCTCACCGGCTACGTTGGCGCTAACCCTAAACTGAAATGTCCATCCTCAAGAAAGGTAACAAATCTAGACAAAAAAAAATCTTTAGTTAATTGGTATAATCTCATCTTACAACCACAAACTAAGGTTTTTGGAATATATTTAAAAAACCACATTGTAAAGTAAACAAGACAACAAGAGTCTACTCGACATAAATTAGGAATAGATTTAATTAACCTTTTTCACAGAATCTTTCACAAAATTATCAACTAATCAGAATGATTATTTATTAGACCATGATATTTGATTCGCCAAATACATCATTATTATATATTCTTTCATAGTTTAGGCTTTTATAAAATTGACTAACGTGTTATTACATCAGTATGTGTTTAGAGATATTCTAACGATTTTGAGGTAAAGATTTCATAAAATACACATTATTATCTTTAATTCTGAGTTATATTTATTTATTTTTACAGTGAAAGTTCTCTTTACGAGTTATGACTATAATTTCATCTAATTACAAAAGATGTTAATAATTCAAATTGTTATATTGAAAAAACAAAGTAATAGAACCACAGTTTACAGTAGAGATAAGTTCATTCTTAATTGATTTTTTAAAAAACATAATCATGTGTACATCATATTTCGCAACCTCTGTTTCAGTTAGTAGCAGGACTTTTGGGAGTAGAATCAGGCCAGGACGCAGTGATAAGAGCAATGTTATATGCTCGGGCTTCAAAAATAGTACATCCTTATAATATCACGGTTGCGGCCTTCACGAATAAGATCTCAGAGTTAAGGAACAAATTTGGAAAAGCAGGACTAAAAGATGAGGGATTGATGGTACGTAAGGCCGATGGCGCAGAAGGAAAAGTGATTGGAAATGTATTGGCGGGTGATGAGTCATCTCTCTCTTATGATAGAACACCTGAGGAGATACTACGAATTGTGTATGGAAGTGGAAATGAGAGTATTCCCGGTGGATTTTATCCTAAAGGAGCTAATGGAGATATAGCTAAGTTGTATTACTGATAGAGGGCCGACTCAAAGTTTATGTAGATCTAGTGCTATTTTATGAAATACACCCAAATATATATATAAAAATAATTAACATGCAGAATTTTTTTTTGGACCCTGGACCCTGTGCTCTTGCACCTTCAGCACATGTGCTAAGCGAGGACCTTGGTAGCTGGACTTTAATTTCCTTTAGAATTATAGAAGAGATTACAAAATAATAGTGGTCGTATTAATTTAATACATGTGAGAATAAAATTTTCAAAATTAAAATGTTTGAAAATTCAGTCTGTTAGTGTTATTATCATTTTTGAACATGTTCAAGTCTCTAATACTTTTCAATAGTACATACACACATGTCAACTAATGTTTATAGTGATTGCATATTACTTCACGGTTGTGAACTTGATCTGAAATCCAAATCCAAATTAATCAATTATATATAACTAAAGGGGACCTATATCCACATAAACAAGGTGTGGTAGGAATCTATATGATATTCATATGTGAACATGACTTTTTGTATATCCGTCCGTGTAATTGTCGGCAACAACAAAAAGCAAATCATGCCACTTCGAGAACTTGTGTATGGTACTAATATCTTACTCTACTTTTGCCATGTGACGTAGACTTCTTGCGATTCCTGCGTTCCAAACACGACGACAATTGCTCTTCTCTTCACATAGAATTAAGTCTGGTTGAGATGATCTTATTATGAAAAGATTTGAATACCTTAGTGTTTTGAACTCTACTCTAAATTAGAAAAGATACACAAAATGCAAAAGAAAGCTCTAAAGAAAGAGCATAAGAAACTTACAGGTAAATTGTTGGAGAAACATTCATTGGTTATTGAGTCACTAAAAAAAGGGTACAAAAAAAAAAAAAAAAAAAAAAAGAAACAGCAATGCATTAAAAAAAAAAAAAAAAGAGCCCCTACTTAAAACTTAAAAACTACTCTCGTTGCTCCATAATAAACTTACATAAACCTCAACCAATGATTCAAATCTCACAACACCCAAATTTTTTAAAAAAAGAAAACATAAAAGCCCTCTCTGGTTTCATTGTGATGTCTTTATGAGATTTGAATACTACCTCTTTGGAGGTCTCTCATCATCGTCATCACTACTATCATCTTCATCTTCTTCCGGACCTCTCTTCCGCTTTGGAGGAGCAGCCTCTGATTTCCCAGCACCACCCGAGTGATGGTTCTCATCGTCATCTCCTTCATCAATATCCTCTTCCACACCATTCTCTTCGGGCTCAAAATCACTTGCATCCTCCTCATCTTCAGCTCTACCAACCGGCCTTACTAAGTACTCTGTTCCAAGATCCGCCTACACAAATCCCACATAACAAAACCAAAACATAAACACCATCTCAGTTTCCAACCTTTAAACCAAACTTTACTAAATCAAACAACAGTTTCTACTACCAGAACTTTCTAATCTGATTTGAGTAAAGAGAAAGAAACAAAACATAAACTATAATCAAACCCCACTTTTTTAATTCAGGGTAAGAAAGCATAAACCCTAATTTGGGGATAAAACAGAACAATTTCTAATTACAGTAAGATAAAAATTTCCAGGAAAAGTTCAAAGGTTGTTAAAAGGTGTCTAGGTTAAACAGATCCAGCCTTCAAACAATATATTCAAAGCTATGGAAGCATATATATAAAACCCTAGATCTACAATTTTCATCTCAGAAATAAAAACCCTAAATCAATTGAAACAAATCAAACTAAAGTGATTACAAAATTTCAAAAATTGATACCTCATCTTCAGCATCTTCATCCTCATCATCATCATCATCGTCGTCGTCATCATCATCATCATCATCATCGTCATCTCCGTTTCCATCTTCATCACCTTCCTCATCTTCATCTTCCGCTGATTGTACAGGAGGACCAGCTAAAGACTGCAAAACCTGAATATCATCATCGTCATCGTCTTCCTCCTCCTCCTCATCATCATCATCATCATCGTCATCTCCTTCACTTCCATCTTCTTCACCTTCGTCGTCGTCGCTACCTCCTTCACCTCCGGCTTTAACTTGCTCTTCTTCATCACTATCGTCGTCGCTTAGAACTTGAATCTCAGGCTCTTCTTTGTCTTTGAAGTCCTTACCATCAGTCATCTTTCTCCGAAGAAGCGAAGTTTACAAGATTTTTCCCGAGAAAATAATTCGATTTTCCTGGAGATTTTTAGAGAAGGAGAAGAAAGAGAAAGGGTTAGAGAAGGTTCGACTCATGAGCTTGAAGCAGTACCGTCTTTGAGATTAGATCTGAACCGTTGAATGTTAATTTCACGAGGATTGATGACGTGGATTATCATCCGACGGTTTAGATGAGAGAACAATGTGGTTTTGATGAGTAAGGGTAAAAAGATGCCTCAAGAACCACAGCGGCGGGCCAAACCTGAATTAAAAATAAATATAATTCATTATTTCTTTTTTAGGATCACTCACACGTGCGGCTTGTGCGAATAATTAATTAAAACCACTTTTATTTTTTATTTTCTCAATCGAATATTCTAGTTTCTAACGTAGGTGAATTAAGTGAGACCCCAGTATCCTGTATAATTAAGGCCCAATAGCATATACTTAAAACAATAGATTTGATAATTTGGATACAAAATGTAAAAAAACACAAAACTTTGTTAAGACACATTTTTATAATTTGGATTGGGTAGTTTCTTTTCTTTCGTAAACTTTAAACAATAATAATGGAGAAACTGATTTTGCTGAATTGTAATTGGTTAGTGGTTATAACAAACTAAAGAAAGTACTTTGTGTAAAAATTTAATATATATATATATATATAATCAAACATTATTTTATTAAAAATATATATGAAAATTGTAAAACATCAATTTATAAAAAAAACAAAAGAAGGTAATATACGGATCACATTCTCTTCTTTTTGTTTTTTTGTTAGGAATGTTGTCGTGTGTGAGAAAGAGTGAAAAGATAAAATCGGTACAAGTACAACTATGAATGCTTGAGCTGGAGAGTTGTAGCTTTAACTACTTCAAACACTTGAGCACCACAGTTTGATCAACTGACATAACGACAATAATCTTTACATTTTTTTAAACTAATAGCTATTATGAAATTTTTAGCCAAAAAGGAAAATTATCTAATGGCTGTTTTATGTTGTCTAAATTGAGAAGTTTATGCCCTTTTCACACAATATTTTTTAAAAATACTTTTTCCTACAAAAATTATCAAAAATGTTTCTAAAATTTTGATATCTATTTAAATTGATATGTAACAATATAATAAAATGCACAGTTTACATTTATATATGAGTATAATCTTATAAATACTGTATAAATACTTCTTAAAAACTTCATAAATTTTTGTAAAACTTTTTAAAATCTTTATAAAACCTTTACAAATACTTAAAAGGGGATTTTCAAAAATACCATTTTCCTTATGTCACTTTTCAAAAATACTCTTTTATGTTGTCTATTTTCAAAAATACATCTTTTCTATTTATTTTATAACTAAATTCTAAGCCCTAAACTCCAAATACTAAATCCTAACCCCTCAAAACTATATCTGAAATGTAAAATAGAGAACCCAAACCTAAAAAAAAGTTTAAATATTAATTTCACATATTGTAATTTTGTAAAAAATGTTAAAAATAAAAATGTTTAAAAATAGTATTTTTGAAAAGGAGTATTTCTAACAAATTCTCTATTTTTAAAAAGAGTCTCCATCATAAATTTACAAATTTAGATTTTTTTTTTGGCAATCACACAATAATTAAAATAAAACTCCATGATTAAAATTAAAAAATTAGAATTAATAACAGGTATTTTAAAAACAAAATAAATAAATAACATTTTAAAAACAAACACAGTAGGGTATTCTAAAAAAAATATCTATCTAAATCTATTCCCCACCATCAATGCCTCAGCTATATTTATTTAGGGGAAAAATAGTGGACATGAGTTGATTGATACACTCAATTTCATTTCCCTCAGCTTATTTTCCACTCGTTTATTTAAAGGAAAGGGCTAACATTTGCATCCGTTGATTTAAAAAACAAAATAAAACCTTGAACTACAAATATCTCTTTACTTCACCAGACACCAGGAAATGTTGAGTGTGCACTGTGAATTGTGATGTATTTGTATACTATGTTACTTTAACTGTTTCGTTAAATCCAAACAAAAAAAAGTTGGCAAACTAGATATCTTTCGATATTTTGAACACCAAGAAAAAAAAATATCTTTCGATATGGACTAAAAGATGTCCCTTTCAATTCAACGAATTATTTAAGTAAAACAGCATGAATAAGAAAATATATCAAAGTTTTGTAGTTTAAACTAGTCTTAATACTCATATGCATTAGAAATTTAGAAGCCTTGTTTGATATATTTATGTATATATGTCAAGGACTTGGGAGTGAATGTATGTTAATTTATGAACATGTTTTTTTCTGATAGATTCGGATCATTTGCTACTTTTTAAAGCCATGGAACCGTTTTATTAATTTATGAACACGTTGTTTTTGATAGATTGGGATAACTTGATGCTTTTTTTCTAGATATTTGTTACTGAACAGATCAGTTATGGACAAAATGTTTTGTTACAAGTTAAATTGTCCGCTAGTACGTATTCTGAAAAGTCCAAGACGCCAAATACATACCCAATTTTTGACAAAGTTAAAATATTAAATCTAGTGAGCATACGTCTGGAAAAATAAACATTTTCCTTTATACAAAGCTTCTATCACTCGAAGTTTCTATCGCCATATATGCACCTTTTGCTCTATGTATGGTTCAAAACAATTATATAATTAGCAGAAGTTGAATGATTGAGTATGTTATATGTATATATATATAGGAAAAGGACTTCTCGTATTGAACTTATCTTTCGGCGTTTGGCCAAACCCCAAAAGCAAGAAAAATAAATAAAGGAAGAAGATGATATGATTATATAAATGGCTCTTAAGAAAAAATTGCTTAAGTCGGTCATATGTTGTCAAATGAAATGTTTAAAATAGCTCAAATAATTGTTTGCTTTATATAACTTTAAACTTTATCTTATTTTATATAGATGATGTAATGTCTCCACTATGTACCTCAATAACTCGCAATTGTTATAGCATTACCAATGGCGAAACTACGGCTAAGCAAAAGTTAGCCCCTTGAATGATTGAAGCATTTTCTTGTTTACGATGACTTAAAGTCGGCTAATTGCAAAAGTTTGTTGGAAAGTTATGGAAACTTTAATACTCGGCCCACTACTTATGTCTTTTGTTTTTATTACTACTTATACCATATGATTTCGTAATTGCATATTTATTGAGCCTCTTGAAAAAGCTGTGATTTTTTTGACGTTAGTAATTATTTTTAATTAATAAGTGTTTACGACTATTGTTTGTATTTTAGCATGCATGAGACAGAACCATTATATATATTATACTATAGTTTGTTGGAAAGTATTATTCTATTAGTTACTTTTCGGTCTCACAATTTTTAATAAATAGTATATGTTTAATCAGAAAGCAATATTGAAATTTTGAAAAAAAAAATATATAAATTTTTGAAATTCAAATTTTTGCAGGAAATTAAATACATGTATAGTTTTAGGCATAAATACACTTTCCATATCATGATCATTTGACTACCTTAAATTCGGCATATTTATAATTTCATAGTAAGATCTTATTTCAGTCTGGTCATAATATTAGACACTAACTTATTAAATTTGTTCGTGGATACTATAGAAACTAAAAATATTACTTTAATAACCCAAACTAAAGAAATCTAAAAACATCCAAAATAAATATGATTGGACAATATTAATTTGGTTGGTATATACTAAAAGTATATTACCTGAAAATACCATAAATGATTTAAAGTTTTTTTTATCCTTATTAAGGGAGTTTATGGTAAAGGCACACCACCAATTCAATTATATATATCGGAGACGTGCACTACAAAGACAAATGAATACACGCAGAGAGAGACACACACACACGACACACTTATATAAACAAAAAGCGAATCCTCCATCTTTTTACATATAGAGATCATCATCCAAGAAGAAGAAGATGAAGATGATCGTGATGGTGATGATGATGATGATGATGAGTGAAGGAAGTATGATAGATCAGACATGTAAACAGACACCAGACTTCAATCTCTGTGTCTCTCTACTCAACTCCGATCCACGTGGCTCCTCTGCCGACACCTCTGGCCTCGCTCTCATCCTCATCGATAAAATCAAGGTATTTTTCAATTTCTTTTCTCATCTAGTTTCTTCTATATATATATTTCCAATTATCTCAGATTATTTTCAAGTCTTATAAGAATCAAATCTTGACTAAAGGTTTTGTGGTTGCTTAAAATTTTGTAATTGATAAAACACAAATTGACGTAATATTTAATTTTATTCTATTCTATAACTTTGATCTCTTAAATTTTTATCAGTTGTTAGTGTTAAAAAAAAAAAGTCTCAAAAGTTTCGTTATTCTACGAAAAAATAAATACTATTTATTAAGACGTTTTTGTCTGTAAGTGGCACAAGGGGTTGGTTGTTTTTGATAAATAAGAATTTTTTGATTATTTTTGTTTAGAACACATATACCTAAGGGTGTTATTTTTTGTGTTTTTATGTCGTAGTAATATTGTTTTCAATTTCAGTATAGTGTATAAAAAGCTCGTTTGTCGTTTCTATCCCACCAATTTATGTAGCTTTCTTTTTCCAAAATTATCTGAATTAAGGGGAGAGTTTAACTACAAATAAAAAATGTGAGGTAATTTCTGTAGAAACATAAACTTATGGGGTTATTTTATAAAAATATAATTTTGTAGGTGCTGGCGACAAAGACCTTAAACGAGATCAACGGTCTATATAAAAAGAGACCGGAACTAAAACAGGCTTTGGACCAATGTAGTCGAAGATACAAAACGATCTTAAATGCTGATGTTCCCGAAGCCATCGAAGCTATATCTAAAGGAGTCCCTAAATTCGGCGAAGATGGTGTGATCGACGCTGGGGTAGAAGCTTCTGTTTGTGAAGAAGGGTTTCATGGGAAATCTCCGTTGACTAGTTTAACCAAATCAATGCAAAACATCTCTAGTGTGACTAGAGCCGTTGTGAGAATGTTGCTTTGATTTTATCTTCTTATAAGGTTTATATGTGTTTGATTGGGATGTTATCCTCTTCATAAAAATAAAAAAAAATATGAGAACTAGCTAAAAGAATGTTCATGTCCCCGAGTTTGTTGTTGTTTCTAGTTTCTATGTAAATTGTAGTTTGTTTCTCATTCTACTAGATTTTTCATATCTGTATTGGCATGTTGTTTATACTTACCGCTAGATTAGTACCCGTGTTATAGCATGGGTTAAATTTTATTTTATACAACAAATTTAAATATTTTTATTTAATATATTTTTTAATATTAAACAATATCATCATGTAACCTTGATATTTTACATTTAAATCGAATTATAAATTTATAACTTATTTTATCATAAAATTAACTACATTTTAATTGGTAAATAATAATAGAATATGTAAATAAGATATGCATATGTATCTGAGGAAATAAGTACATATAACTTTAAATTGTGATATTACAAATAATAACTTTTAGATATGATATTATTAAAATGGCAAGGGTTTATTATGTAAACCCTATAAATCTTGATTACCAAGCGAACCTTATAAATCTCGATTATCAAGAGAATCCTATAAATATCGATTTCGAATCTCGATTATCAAGCAAACCCGTAAAGATAAATTATACAAATGATACACTTAAATACAACTAAAATGATTAATGATTTAATTTTATAACCAATTAATGACTCATATATCTATCATATAGTCTAAAAAAAATTATGTACTGACTGGACTCATATATCTATTATAAAAAATTGTGTAGACTATGTGTAAGTGGTATTTTTAATTTTAAATATTTTTGGCCGTCGAAGGGGTCTCCAGAGTTAATCCTATTTAAATTGGAAGATATTTAAATTTGTTAAATTTCCTTAAACAATATATAGAAGTAGGGTATATATTGTTAGGTAAGATCGAAATATTATTTAGTTTAACAAAAATCACAGTTTTTATGTTTAGGGTTACCGAACTCGGAAGATTTTTCGAGTTAAAATATTTTTGTTTCATTTGTGTATATCATCTTTTATTCCTTCAAATGCTATTATTATTTTCCATTAGGCTTAAAGTGGATTCATTGCTATTGCTATTATTAATAATTAATTATGAATAATTGAATAAATAAGCGATGTAGGATCTAACAGTAATCAAAGTAGACCCATAAATATCGAAAGATAATCAAATGTTATACTTAAGTTATTAATATGTCCATTCTATAACCAACTAATTATGACCCATATAACTATTATATGGTCTACCAAAAATAAGTCATGTACTTCCCAAATAATAAAGAGGGTATACATGTTGTTGTTTTGTTCATATGCAACTTCTGATGATGCAGATGTTGCTATAGGAAAATTGCACAGTAAGGTCACTCTTCATATTATGTAGTTTCAGATCATCAGAGTGTAATTAGTTTCAGACTATCAAGAAGTACAACACATACATATTGAAAAAATTCAGAGAAGAGAATGAGAGCTAATAAAAAGGAAGGATGAGCGGAGATTAAAAACTTACAAGATTTCAGTTTTGGCTTACAAGACATTGAGAACTTACAATCAACACCTTAGACTTCACTTCTAGAATCTCGGTCATCATTTGTCAAACTTTGCAGGCGGCTCAGGCTCATGCAGAGAAGCTAAAGGACTTGTAATCCCACCGTATGAAGAAAAAAATGTGGAGCTGACATTAGTCGTTTCACTGATGGTGAATTGGCCAAATCATTGAAAGATTTACTGATCAAGGGAGATAGGACATGAGATCAAGTCTGTCCGTACAAGCGTCCGTACGAGTGTCTGATCAATAATGATAAGTGGGCTGCAGTCCAAGTTGCAGAATGAGGAACATATGTCTTAAGAGAATTGAGACTGTTAAGAAGAAGAATCTGGAAGAGGTAGAAGTCACATGTGACTCTTGGTGGACGAGCCCAACGAAGTCAAACCAAAATCACTGGTCGTTTTCATCCTAGGAGATCCCATGTGAAGACATTCTTATGTCACTATCTCCATTAATTCTTTACTAACGGCTATATGCCTATTGTCTTTCTATATCAACTCTTGTAACACACATTTGAGTAATACTAATTGAAGTTTGTTGGTTTATTCTATCTTATCTATCAAGTAACTCTCTATTATTCTGCAATATTAACATGGTATCAGAGCTAGGTTGTTGTTCTTGACAATCTGACTCTTCTATTCTCTTTCTCTTTATTCTCAAAGTATATTCTCTCTGGCTCTTCTCTAGTCTTTGGTATACAGTTTATTCTCCGGTTAAAAGGTTTATCCAACGGTCCATAGCACACAACCATGGAAAACTTGAAACCTCTTGTGCTACCTACCATCCTCAAAGGAGGAAACTATCGCTTATGGTCAAGAACCACCAAAACCACATTATGTGGCCGCGAACTCTGGAGCCATATTGATGGTGAAAAAGCTCCAAAGAAAGCCACCAAGAACGATGAGAAAGAAATCATCAAAGAAGATGAAGAGGAGGCTAAACTCGAAGAAAAAGCCAAATGGTTTCAAGAAGACCAAACCGTCATCTCAATCCTCCAAAACTCTCTTGAGGCCCCGATTCTCAAAGCTTACTCGTACTGTGAAACGGCGAGTGAACTATGGGAGACTCTCAAGAATGTATTTGACAACATCTCCAACCTGACTCGTGTCTTTGAACTTAAGAAGGCTATCAACGATCTGAGTCAAGAGGATATGGAGTTTAACAAACATTTCGGTAAGTTCAGATCCTTGTGGGAAGGGTTTGAAATGCTTAGGCCAAACACCATGGATCCGGCTGTGCTCAACGAGCGAAGAGAACAAGACAAAGTCTTTGCTCTGCTGCTCACACTCAAACCTACCTTCAATGACCACATCAAACACATCCTAAGGCCTGACAAGCTCCCTAGTCTTGATGATGTGTGCGTGCAAATCCAGAAAGAGCAAGGCTTGCTTGGTCTATTCAATGGTAAAAGGGGAGTTAGTCACATCCAACAAGGGAACATTCAAGCCGGAGGATCGAAGATCAAAAGGAGGGTGTGAGCATTGCAAGAGAAAGAGTCACACTAAAGACAAATGATGGTTCCTTCACCCTCACTTAAGGCCAAGTAACCTTAACAACAACAGAGACTCGAGAGCCAATCTCACACACTCGAAAGTTGAACAAGGACAAGCTGCCTCATCGAAGAGTGGAGAAGAGACTACATCCGGTGACTTTGTGAGGTAATCAGACTTGGAAGCACTCTTCAAGTCTCTGGCTCTCAATAAATCCGGTAAAACATTTTTAACCCTTAGCCCTAAGAGTTCTCTAATTGTTGATTTGGGTGACTCACATCACATGATTAGTAACTCGAATCTCTTGAACAATATTGAACCTGCTAATGGGAATGTTATAATAGCGAATGGAGATAAAATACCAGTTCAAGAGATTGGTAACCTAAATTTGTTTAATAAAGACTCTAAGACATTTTACATGCCTAAATTCACTTCTAATCTCTTATCTGTAAAAAGGGCAACCAATGAACTCAATTGTTATGCAATATTTGGGACTAATGATGTTTACTTTCAGGATATTGAGACTGGAAAACTAATTGGAGGAGGTGGATTAAAGGATGACCTCTATGTTCTTGAAGACATATCTTCTAAACCACCAAGCTTCTCTCATGTTTCTTGTTTAGGTGTTTCTTTTAATGTTATGTGGCATGTTAGAGATCTTGAACTGATGATACCCAATGTTTCATTTAATCATTTTAAGTGTGAAGCTTGTATTCTTGGCAAACATTGTAAGACTGTTTTCTCTAAGTCCACAACTTTTTATGATAAATGCTTTGATTTAGTTCATTCTGATGTGTGGACATCTCCATGTGTGTCTAGGGATAGTGACAAGTATTTTGTGACCTTCATTGATGAAAAATCTAAATATACTGAGGTTACTGTACTTCCCTCTAAAGATCACATGTTTAATGCCTTCAAACATTTTCAAAATTATGGTACTAATCAGTTTAATACTAAAATCAAAGTTTTTAGAACAGATAATGGTGGAGAGTATACAAGCAATTGTTTTAAAGAACATCTAGCAAAGCATGGCATCATTCAACAAAAAAGTTGCCCATATACTCCTCAACAAAATGGAGTTGCTGAAAGAAAGAATCGACACTTGATGGAAGTCGCAAGATCAATGATTTTTCATGCCAATGTACCCAAGAGATATTGGGGAGATGCAGTCTTGACCGCCTGTTATCTTATCAATTGCATTCCAGCAAAGATTTTGGAAGACAAATCACCATTTGAGGTATTAAACAATTTTAAACCATCCATAAGTCATTTAAAAGTATTTGGGTGTGTTTGTTTTGTTCTAATACCAGGAGAGTTGAGGAACAAACTTGAAGCCAAAAGCACAAGATGCGTATTTCTAGGCTACTCAATCACACAAAAAGGATATAAGTGCTTTGACCCTACCAGCAATCACATATTTGTGTCTCGCGATGTCAAGTTTATTGAAGAACAAGGATACTTTGAGAAGAGAAATTGGGATGATCTCAAGGACCTTGCAACTCCTACTGATCGATCCGCGAGCCTTAGGTTCTTACTTGATCATCTTGGAATCTCACCACCTCGACATCAAACCATGTCCCAGGATACTACACCTGACTCGATTGGGGACGCAATAACTCCATCCCTAACAGTAGTTCTGACTGAGGTTCTGGTTCCGGCGTCAGAGGGGGAGACCGATGTGATACAGGAAGAAAATAGAGCTCAAAACAGAGTCCAAAACAGAGCTCAAGTTCAACCTGACGAAACTGAACAAACAACTCTGGAACCCTTGGAGCAGACGTCATCACATCAAGATCAGACACCACCACCAGTAAGGAGAAGTACCCGGATCAAGTTCCCGTCAAAGCGATTATACTACAACAATCAAGCCATTGCTTATCTGATTCAAGCAGTATGCTCTCTGGCCTTACTACCAGCTGATCATCAAGCGTTTCTTGGTAAGATAGATGAACATGATATACCAAAGACATATGAAGAAGCCAAGGAGAGCAAAGAATGGTTGAATGCTGTTGATGATGAAGTAGGAGCCATGAAACATAATCACACATGGGACGAATCTGATCGTCCACCTGGAAAGAAAGCAGTAAGCTCAAAGTGGGTATTCACAATCAAATACTTGAGCAATGGAGATATTGAACGCTATAAAGCTCGACTTGTGGCGCGTGGCTTTACACAAACTTATGGAGAAGACTACAAGGAAACGTTTGCGCCTGTAGCAAAACTCCACACAGTAAGGGTAGTTCTCTCACTTGCTACTAATCTCTCATGGGAATTGTGGCAGATGGATGTCAAAAACGCTTTCTTACAAGGGGAATTAAAAGGAGAAGTGTATATGACTCCACCACCTGAACTAGAAGACACAGTCACTCCTGGAAAGGTGTTGCTTCTATTAAAAGCTATATATGGGTTAAAGTAATCCCTAAGAGCTTGGTACCACAAGTTGAGCACTACTCTCATAAGTCATGGCTTTAAGAGGTCTAACTCGGACACTACCCTGTTCACACTTAAGAGCACCAAAGGTATAGTGGTTGTTCTTATATATGTTTGTTGTTGTATAGTGTTTGTTGTTGTTCTTATATAAGAGCACCAAAGGTATAGTGTTTGTTGTTCTTATACACTACCCTGTATTGGATGTGTTTGTTGTTGCAGGGCCGATATGAAATCATTTCTCTGTCAGGTTCTTTCTTGACTTCTGAGAATAATGGTACTGTGACCAAAAGTGGTAACTTGAGTGTGTCCCTGGCTGGACAAGATGGTTGGATTGTGTTTGCAGTTCAATTGATTTTTGCTATCTGTTGTGTTTGCAGGATATGGGATTTATCCTTAGAGAAGGATGAAGAAGAAGAGGCAGAGTTCAAAGCACAGACCAAGGAGCAAGTGAACACACCTCAAGACTTGCCTCCTCAGCTTCTCCTCGTTCACCAAGTAACATTTTTACTTTAGCATCATTGCCTCGGGTTTGTTTGATCCATGTGTTTTTCGGTAACAAGTAGGGTTTAGGGTTCTTGCTATATGATTGAGATCCTGCGGTTTTTTTATATATGTGATTGATGATTTGTGTTGTTGTGTTGTCTTAATCCGACAGGTGAGGCGCTTGCTATGTCTCTTGATGCTTGGTGATGCAGAATGATTGATGCTGCCAGTTCTTGCTCTTTATGTATAACCATGGAGACAATACTCTCTCTCGGATCCCAGTCTCTGCATCAAATCTCAATCAGGATTTCTCAGCGTTACTTCAAGAATCTCAGTTGAAGAATCAGTTAATGAAGCAGGAGCTCTGTGATTATGATCAGAACATATGCATGAGTGACATCACCAACAACAGTTTCCAACATCCTTGCGTCACAAAAACAGAACATTACTCGGCGGTACAAGAATCCTTTGGGATGAATGAGTTGATGCAGAAGGAGTTTTATGGCTATGATCAGAACATGTGTAGTATGGGTAACATCAATAGCAGCAGCTTTCAACATCCTTGCATCTCAAACACATAAGCAGTACAAGAATCTGTGAATAACAATGGGCTGGATCAGTTGATGCAGATGCAGTTTTATGGTTGTGATCAGAACATGTCTAGTATGGGTAACTCCGGGTTGATGCAGCATGAAGTTTATGGTTATGATCAGAACTTGTGTACGAGTGATATTACCGACAGATACGTTCCAGATCTTAGTCTTTCAAACACAGTCTGAGATTTCTCTGAAATCAATCAAACTGTCCAATTATGAAGCAGTACAATTATGAAGCTTGTCTATGCATTGCATTGGTGTCTATTTGGTAGTACGAGGACAATTAATATGTATATTGCATCAACATATAATTTTTTTTATTTGTACCTTCTTTATGAATAAGAACATTGTGTTTAGTAAGTGTTGTTCTTGGTCTATATTTTATGAAATGCAATAATTGTATAAATTTTATGAAATGCAATAATTTTATAAACATATATCTCAAATGCAATAATTTCATATTCTAATTTATTTATTTTTTATTTTCCAAAAAAAAAAATTAATTAAGAGACTCAAAATAAGAACCCACCATTGGGGGGAAATCTTTTAATTAACAAACCCAAAGTTCTTAATCATCTCAAACTACAAAATATATGAATAAACAATTTAAGAGCTCCTAAAATATATCCCCCCATTGGGCTTGCCCTAAAACCATATATTCATGTTAAGTTACTTTCACTCTGCTACATCAAAAGCGAAAAAAAAGACGAGGGGAGAAAAGGTCAGCTGAACAGGATGTTGCATTTTGATGGAAGTCTGGCTAGAGTCAGCAAATTAGCTTGCAAGAACTCACTTTTGTCGGCAAAAAAACCAACTTCCACAGTTTGAAGACATTCCAACTTGCCCAAGAAATGTCTCATCTGTTTCAGCTCTTGAAAAGTGAAAGAAATCTCAAAACAAGATAGAGTAATGCTCTTAAAGAGCTTATTGAAAGATAAATCTAAAACTGAAAATGAGATAGCTCAAAAAGCTTTATTCAAGTGCATAAAGAAAAGAGAAGATGAATAAACTAGATTGTCACCAAGAGATTATGATTTGATTGAAGTTCATACAATGATTAAAGAGGAGAGTTACCACAAGAGGCAACTCTCAAAGATACCTCTCTTCTCCACATTACACAAGTTTATATATGATTCTATCTTGATGGAAACCCTAAACACATGGGCTAATGGGCTGCTTCTTGAGACACTAACTGGGCCTTCAATGTGTGCTCTAATAATGGGAGTCAACTGAACAATCATGACGACGACGATGATGGTTTTTCTTTTTATTGTGATGATGACGATGATCTCTCTGATGAATATGAACCGAACGAACCCATATATGGTGATATTACAAATCTGGTTGCGGGTATAAGCAACATTTCGACTCTTCACTTGTCTCCTGAATCCCTTGAGGTCAGTTTTTGCTACTTCCTTGGAATTGTTTTAATTTTCGCAGGCAGCAAGGTCTCTCACCTATATTTGTTTTTTTTTTTTGGTTGTGATCAGGTGTTTCATTTCTGCTGTAAATCCATGCCGGTCTTCAACAACCTCCTTAAGTTATCTATTGACAGTAACAAGGAAAAAGGTTGGCAAGTAATGCCACTTTTGATCAAGAGTTGTCCAAATCTACAAACTTTATTCATCAAGGTATTATCAATTTCCTTATTGAGATTCTTTTTTTTGTTAGTACTGTTGCCTGTCGTTAGTTTATACATGTCAAATTGGTCTCTCGTCTCTGGTTTCAGGGTCTTGTGCACAGAGTAACAAACAAATGTGGAGATGCATGCGCATGCATCCCTAAGAAGCATAATAGGAAGCACAACAAGAAGAGGAAGATTGTGAAGGAGGAGGAGGAGTTAAGTTGTTTATGGACATGTCAAGTGAAAGTGCTAGAGATTTCAGAGTATAAAGGTTCTTTTCAAGAGCTGAAACAGATGAGACATTTCTTGGGGAAGTTGAAATGTCTTGAAACTGTGAAAGTTGGTGTTGACGGGGACAAGTACAACAACAATGAGTTCTTTCGAGCTAATCTGCTGGCTCTCCCCAGAGTTTCATCAAAGTGCAACATCCAATTCATCTAATCTTTTCTTTCGTTTTTTTTTTTTCAATTAGATGGCAATGTGAATGTAACTTAATGGGAATATATGATTATAAGAAGATTTTATTGAAACGGTTGAGTGTAAAGGTCTTTCTTGTGTGGTAAGTAATATTAAGAAAACACGGTTTGTTGGAGATTGACCTTGTTGAAAGACAAAGCATTAGAGGAAGAAGAAAAACTCTATCTTTGTTGAGGCTCTAGCTTTAAAATACTGTGTCGTTTTATGTATAAGAATACTACAGCTAGTATGTGTTTAAGGTCTGTTTCCTTTCAGGTGGTATACAAAGAAATTAATCAAAACTATTTTCTCATCTTTCTTCTATGTACTTGTGCAGAACAAGGTGGAACCAAGCTGTAATTTGTACTTTATTTTGCTTAGGACTTAGGAGAGATTACTAATAGAACTTTGCAGTACCTTCAAATTAGCAGCTGCAAGTAGAAGACTGAACAGGTTCATGATTATCTCTAAAGTCTAAAGTATATGAGCTAAATTGACAGAGACTGATATTTAAGATACTTTCAAATTCTTTTGGAACAACTTTGTATTAAACTGAACAATCGAAAGGATTGTGATTCACATGTCACACATATATATCTTTCTACATTCTACGATAAAAAATATGGATCTGTCATATGTGGTTACATTCTATTGGAACTACACTTGCACGCGGATACATATGTCCTCCGTATAGAGACAGAGTTGTTCACGAGCAAGACACTGGTTAAGCTCACACTGTCCGGTGAATGTTGTCTTGAAGCTGAGCGTGTGTTTCTCCCTGCCCTCAGATCATTCTCTCTTAACTGATTTCGGGATTGATATTCACAACCATTGTCGGATTCTTGATGGCTGCCCTGCTTTGGAAGAGTTATTCATACGTGATGCTGATCATGGCTATCCGCCATGTTGCAGTTCATTCGTAAAAAATGCATCCATCAAGCGACTTGTGGTTGTTGTTAATCTTCCGGATTTTAAAGAGCGTCACGATCTGTCTTATGTTGAAGCACCGAGTCTAGTTTACCTCGACTATTCTAGCTATGTCTGGTATGATTATGAGTTTGTTCATTTGGATTCGCTTGTCGAAGCCAGGCTGAGTCTCAAGTTATGGAATTATGATTACAATTATGATTACCAGTACGATGACGATAGTGGTGACTATTATTCTTCTGATGAGGACGTTCTTGCTATTCTTATGTTGAACCAATGGAGGCTATATTCGATGTTACAAAACTAGTTGCGGGTATAAGTAACATCACAACTCTTCACTTGTCTCCCGATTCCCTTGAGGTCGAGTTCTACCTTCTTCTGTTGATTGTTTATATTTTGGTTTTGTTTACTGCTACCTAGCAGTGTCTCTCTCACACTTATTATATATGGTTTTTGGTTGTGATGATCATCAGGCGTTTCATTTCTGCTGTATATCCATGCCGGTTTCAAGTAACTCCTTACTTACCTATTGAGAGTAACAAGGATAAAGGTTGGCAAGTGATGACACTTCTCCTTAAGAGTTATCCAGTTCTACACACGTTAGTTATCAAGGTATTATCAATTTCCTTACTGAGATTCTTTTGTTGTTGTTTGTGTTGCCCATTCATTATACATGTCAACCTGGTCTGGTTTCAGGGTATTGTACATAGAGTAACAAACAAATGTGGAGATGCATGCTCTTGCATCCCGAAGAAGCGTAAGAGCAAGAACAGCAAGAAATTGTCTTGTTTATGGACATGCCATGTGAAGGTACTAGAGGTTTCAGAGTATGGAGGTTCTTTTTGAAAGAAATCTCAAAACAAGATAGAGTTATGCTCTTAAAGAGCTTATTGAAAGATAAATCTAAAACTGAAAATGAGATAGCTCAAAGAGCTTTATTCAAGTTCATAAAGAAAAGATAAGATGATTAAACTAGATTGTCACCAAGAGATTATGATTTGATTAAAGTTCATACAATGATTAAAGAGGAGAGTTACCACAAGAGGCAACTCTCAAAGATACCTCTCTTCTCCACATTACACAAGTTTATATATGATTCTATCTTGATGGAAACCCTAAACACATGGGCTAATGGGCTGCTTCTTGAGACACTAACTGGGCCTTCAATGTGTGCTCTAATACCCATAACCTTAGACTCAGCCTGGCTTCGACAAGCAAATAGAAATCAACAAACTCATACTGTTTGGAGACATAACTAGAATAGTCAAGGTACACAAGACGTGAAGCTTTATAAAAGACAGTTCTGTGATACTCCTTAGCATCGGGAAGATTGACAAAAACCACAAGTCGCTTGATGGTCGGACTTTCCACGAACACACCGCAACATGGCAGGTACCAGTGATCAGCATTAGTTATGAATAAATCTTCCAGCACAGGGCAGCCATCAAGGAGCCGACAATAGTTTGGACAATCAAGCCCTAACACTGATAAGAGAGAAAGCGATTTGAGGGCAGGGAAAAACACACGCTCAACGTCAATAGAACATTCACCGGATAGTGTGAGTTTAACAAGTGTCTTGCTCGTTAACAACTTTGTCTCTATATCAAAACCGAAATAGCGGTGGGTGGCGTGCAAGTGTAGTTCCAAGAAACCACGTTCCATTGCTGTCAAAAACCAACGTTGGTATGCATCGTTATGGCGAGGTCGAGGTACATGACGCAGAGAAAATTTCTCGATGTGAGAATTGCTTAACAGAGCTAGTGTCTTGTCTACGAAATCACAGAAGCGATCTGAACCACTTATTGCTTCTTCCTCGTTGGGATACACAACCATCGAATCATCAAAGCAAAGGTTGTCTACAAGACCCAGAAGATTCCTCCACCTCTCGGACAGAACCGATGTAGAAGCAGCCTCTTTTGTCGGAAGCAAAGAGAGGATTTTGCCTAGTATCTCATCTGGCAAATTGCTTATCGAGTCTCTGGAATATGTAGAACTCATCATAACTTAGGGATTTTAATTATAACTCCTACTACTACATACTAAAGCAACTCGATTGGGATTGGGATCGGAACAACAAGCTCCTCCTCCGATTTGAATTGAATGTTTTGTAATCAAACAAACAAACAATACAAACCCAGTTTCAAAGATGGATCCTTTCAAATCGAAGGGCAGAGGAATATTTCATGAAGAGAAAGTTTTAGGAACTTACGGCGACAGAGGAAGATCGAAAAGCTTACAATGGAAGGGAAGGAGGAATTTGGGAACGCAAAGAGTTTTATAATACAAAAAAAAAAAACTAATTTAGGATATATAAATTTTGTCGTTTCTCGAAATAGGAAACTTTCCAAGAGAGCCAAAATGAAATGACCAATAGAGATTTGTTGTAGAGACATGAGTATATGATTTTTTTTTTGACGATCGAGACTTGAGTATATGATGTAATGAGAATTGTTGAATGTATGATGTATCAGCCTAGTTTCACGATGAGAAACCAAAATCAGAGATTCAAAAAAGAAACATTAGCAATAAGATACAAGTCACTTTCAATAGAGATTGTAACTCCACGAAGAATCTAAAAGGCATGTCATCACTTCTTGTCAACTACAAGGGTCTAAACATGGAAATTCAGTTTAGCTAAACTCTAAGCTAAAACCGAAAAAAGAGCAAACTTACATCAAGAAAAGAAGCATATTTACGTCTACAAAACATATCAAGTTTTGAAGGTTCCTGAACATGTATACCACAATATGCAAACCACAATATTATTTTTACCAATCAAGCTTTAATTTTCAATATATTTTGGTATTTAAAATTCAGAAATTAAAACTTTATTTATTAAAAAAAAATGAATATATATAATTATACTAGTTATTAATAAAATAATATAAAATCCGTACCGTAAATTATTTTTTACCAATCAAACTTATTTTGTACCATTTAATTTATAATAACTACACTTATCTCGCAAATACATTTGTCCCGCATGTACCGCAGTTGAACCGTACCGCACTATCAAATTTTTTGTCCCGCATCGGGCTGGGCATAATATCCAATCCGAAAAAACCGATCTATATCCTAGCTTAAAAATCCGATCCGATCCGAACCGAAAATTTTGAAATATCCGAACAGATTCTAAATTTAAGGATCCAAAAATCCGAATCCGAACCGAAATCCGAATGGATATCCGAACATGCCCAAAATATAAATACATAGTAATAATATCTTAGTAATACTTACAAGTTGTAATAACTTATGTGTCTAAAAGTTTAAATTTTTGTACATTTTAAATATTTTCATACATTACAACTATTTTTTAGTATATTTAGGTAAAAAAATCAGCATAATTTTTAGATATTTTGGTTCAATTCAAGTAGTTTGAATAGATTTGGACACAAAGTTTTAGACTTTTGAGTAATTTGGATAACCGAATCCGAACCCGAAAAATCCGATCCGAATCCGAAACTTGAAAATATCCGAACGGATTTTAAAATTATAAATCCAAAAAATCCCAAATCCGAAAAATCTGATCCGATCCGAACCGAAAATCCGAACGCCCAGAACTAGTCCCGCACTAATAAATCCGCGGTTACCATTCATACCCAAGTTTAAACACGAGCCTAAGCTTCGAGTCTCTAGTAAATCACTAATTACTAAACCCAAACAATTTCATTCATATCTAATCAAGTTCACCTAAACTTGTTGATCAAACACCGCATAATTACAATATATTCAACAAAAATATCACGATATATATATAGAATACAAAAAAATTGAATTATACATTATATAAAAGTTGAATAATTTACCACTGGACCAAATTATCAAACAATGAATATTATTATTGATGTTTAGGAGAGTTAGGATAGGATTATATTATTGATGTTAGGATTGTTTTGTGTTACAAAATCTTGTTGGTTTTTAGGGTTTAGACCCAGAGTTGTGGTTTGATTAGTCTCCTGGAGCCGGAGGAAACTATGTTAAATTTTGAACCTCCGAGGCCAATGCTACTCGAACTTAGGTGGTGGGACTTTTCTCCCTTTACTACTGGATCAAGACGACTTGGTTCAATCCGTTAATGGTTTTGTTAAGACCCTAATCATTGTTGCCCAAAATAAAAACAATTAGGATTTATCATTGTTACACAAAATAAAGACAATTAGGATTGGTTTGCTTAATACAGTTTCTTGAGTGTTTCTCTCATGAGGACTATGAAGAATCATTTTTATCTATATTTTCGTTTGGGTCTTAACTAGATGTTTTGTTTCTCTTATGGGCCACAGTGTTTGTTGGTTTGGGTACTCAAAAATCATTTATTATGTAAAAGTATTATGCTTGTCTATAAGATGTTTACATAATAGATGTTTCTCTTACCTTTGTTATTCAAATGCATGTGTAAATTTTAATATTTATTATAAAAGTAAAAATATTAATTAGTTATTTGATTTTAAGAATAAATGCATGTTGACAAAAAAAAAATAAAAAAAAATGCATTAAATACATTTAAAAAAGGGAATTTGTTAGAAATACTTTTTTTGATATATCCTTTTCAAAAATACCCTTTTTGTTTTGCCATTTTCATTTTTGCCCTCTTTTTTAATGACCATTTTACCCTTACATGAAAATTAATTTAATCAATAAAATGAAAAACAAAATTTTCCGACATATTTTCCCGCCAAAAAAAATTCGAAAAAAAATTTCTTCCAAAATTTTTTTTGGTCAAATATAGTTTGACAAAAATTTTGACAAAAATATATTTCCACCAAAACTTTTCCGCCAAAAAAAATTTACAAGACTTGTATAAGGTTTTTAAAAGGTTTATAAGGTTTTTAAAAGCATTTACAAGGTTTTCAAAGGTTATTAAACTGTTTTTAAAAGCGTTTACAAGATTTTTAAAAGGTTACTAAAATATTTTTAAAAGCGTTTACAACGTTTTTACAAAGTTTTTATAAAAAAATATCTCTTAAAAACCTTTAAAAAATCTTTAAAAAATATTTTAAAAACTTTTTGAAAACCTTGTAAACGCTTTTAGAAATCTTTTAAAAGTCTTTTAAAATATTTTTAAAAAGTTTTTAAAAGCGTTTACAAGGTTTTTAAAAGAAAAAAATTCAAAATTTTTGGCGGAAAAATCAAATTTTGGCAAGATTTTTTTTCATTTTCTGACAGAAATTTTTTTTTCAATTTTAATGACGGTACATTCTTGCTGTCACTCAAAAAAGAGTAATTTGGTCATTTTATATATAAAAAGGGTAGTTTTAAAAATAGTCATTATGAAGGAGTATTTTTAAAAAAGAGCATGGAAAAATAGATATTTTTTAGAATGTCCCGAAATCATCTTTTGTGATACAAGAAAAAAATAATTGAAGATCAATCTTTATAATACAGAGGAATATGTAAACTAATCTACAATTGACAAATTTGGTATATGTGCATGCTATGTACTATCAATGGATATTATATTTGTATAATTATGAACTAGATTACGACCCGCGGTACACCGCGGGGCAAAATTATTTATAATTAAAATATTTAAATTATAAATTGTATTTGTTGGTTAAATATGTTATAATTATATAATAATTGTTAAATAAACCATATAATACCGCAATATAATTTATTTTTATATAATAATTATTTAAATTTAATTAGATATGTCTATTCTTTGATACTGACAGTGTTAACAAAATAATGAAATGATGTTTTACCCGTGTAACACCGAATTTCTGATATTTTTTAATTTATATAAATATCGATAAAACATGTCCCGCTATATAACTCCGTCCCGAGATATTTTAACTCACACTATATCATCTTAACTTTTAATATTTATTGTGTATCTACGGTATAATATTTATCATATTTAACTTTTTAAAAGTTTTAAATATTTTTCATATTTAACCTTTTAAAAATCTGTAAAATAAAGAACCGGAATAAACCAAATAAAAGTTTTTAAAGTTTGAATGTCAGATAAATCAAGAGTAGATCTACTCATTTGTATTCATAATCATTTTGGCAATTGAGAATACCATTAATGTCGTAGTTATTGTAATGTAATTTTTCGGAAATTTTGTCTACAAATTCATTTTCCGAAAATTTTGTCTAGATTATTAGTAAAAAAGTATATTTTCGCGGGTCCTATGAAATTTTAGTCATCCTTTTGTCTATAACCTAAATAAATGGAGACCCTTAAATTATAAATTATAAAGAGACCCATAAAATACTAAGAGGTCCATATAAAATTGCTAGAGGTCGATAGAATTAATTTCATTAATAGTATTAATTGCTAAAACTTTCCTTATTAGTATTTTTGAGCAAAAACTGCTGCAAAAATACTAATATAGATGAAATGTAAGTAAGTAATTAAGTCAAATATGTTAATCAACTGCGTTGGAAAAAGATCACAGATCCTCAAGAATCAAGATATGTAAACAAAATTAAATTAAAGAGATGTTATTGGATGATAGATTTTAATGAATTTTAATCACTAGTAGATCTTAAAATTCAATGGTTTTCTAATGCATTTAACTTGGATTTGTTGTCATTGTTAGTGGATTTGAAAAACACTACTACTGGATTTGAAAGTCATTACTTATAGATTTTCTTACGTTTAAAGTTTTGAAAAAATAAAATAAACTACTCATAATTATGTTGTTAACCAAAAATCAAGGTAAATAAATTGAATTAATACTGTCAATAATGAGATGTGATGTGTTAAAAAAAGATTTCAATAACGACAAAATTAATACTATCCGAATAAATTGAATTAATACGTTACGTTAGTTTCTTACCACGTTGACCCACTAATGAGATGTGTTAAAAAAAGGTTGACTTGAATGTTGACTTAAAGGTAAATGGAATATTAACAAAGTACAAATTAAAGGTTCCACTCATACGTAACGGCTCTATATATAAACAAAATTAAATCCTCGAAACCCTTTCATAGCTACACGTAAGAAGATTCTTTCGTAATTCATTCTCTTAACGACAAATACAATAAAATTTCTTTAGATTCTTTACATATAAGATTATTTTCAACATGCATTATGTTATTTTAAATCCGTATGAGACAACATAACAATAAAACTACTTTTTGGTTATCCAGAAAATATTATAACTTGAATCGTACTGAAGGATAATTATATATGAACGTTTTTTTGGAAACATACAGATTCGTGCAACTAAACCACTCCAAAGGTCAGGTCCTACAAAAGCTAAATTAACATCTCTTAATATAATAGCCAATGGTCTACCTTACTACGAAGAAAACAATATACTATAGATTAAAAGTTTAAATGGTTATGGTGGTTGAGGTGGAAATATCTGCTTGGTACTGTTTTTTATTTACTATTCATATGTTATAATATTTGTAGTAGAGAGGATTAACAAAATTAGAAGAAATCCGTTCCAGACAAGTTACGAACTGCTTTTACATAAAAAATTTTTTTTGGCTTGCGGCGTATTGTTGTTCTCCTTAAATATAGAATGGTTCCATGAACCAACTGTTCAATCCGCTTGGCCTATAACAACCATTCAATGCCTAAACTAATCTCTTTTTTGTAGACGAAACAAGACATCTATTATAACAATTGAGGAGATAGAAAATGTTAAGAACTCTACATTGAAGTGGAATGTAATGGAATCTGAAGTAAAGTATATGATATGGTCCAATATATTTATTATCAATTAGTTTTGAATTAAAGAAAATTATGAAATTTAATATAGTATTAAAGCCAAAATTGTTAACTTAAATAAGATTTATTGCTAGTCATTATATAGGGAGGTTTAGTTTAAAGTGGGAGCAAAAAAAATCATTCTTTCAGGGATACGAATGTTATATCAGAGATGTGGAACCTATAGAGTAATGCATAAATGATGTGGACCAATTGACTAATTTTCAGTTGATTTTAAAGTTGAACCCATAAAATTAAAGAGGCTAACAATTTTTTTTTTTTTTTTTTTGTTATTTTATTTTAAACACTCTCGAGCAATCCATTCTGAGTTCTAAAATATTTCTCATCTACCAAATGAGTTTTTTTTTTTTTGAACAAACTACCAAATGAGAGAGTTTATTATAGCTTTGTCTTTGTGTATAGAACTGATAGGCTACACCATTGAGGCATTCACTATTCTTTTAACCCGTAAAATGCATGGTATTGATCTTGTTTTCACATATTCTTGAACGTAAAGAGGAACTGTTTATAATTTTATATTCCAACAATCGTCAACTTGGCACGGGAGCAAATTTTGTCTATTCGGAGACTCCACTTAATATTGGTCTTCCAAATTAAATGTCTTGAACTTTTGGTGTTTAGATCATCAATAGTCCAGCAACACACTCAACTTTACTTAATAAAACAAAAATATTATTTTAATTCTATATATATATTTATTATCTTTTATTAGTAATAACCAATAAAAAGTTGACACCTGTTTATTTTTGTAGAGAAACGTTGCTTGCATAAGCAACTGAAAAAACGATTATCGTTTTTCTTTTCTCACTTTTAATATTATATTAATTTATATGAACAACTCTGGTAATTAGTATTCGGAGATGCCCTTAGACAAATAAAAAATGTATATCTTTGTCCTGTGTAATAGTTTTTATTTGGGCTTTTGAATGTTGGAAGAGCATCTCGAGTAAATGCTTAATGTCACTCTGGCATTCCAATTAAAATTCATAAGATCCATGAAAACACATAAGTATAAGAATCCAAATAGCTCAAAACCCTGTTTTTTTTTTTTTTTTTTTGGTAGGAAGCTCAAAATCCTGTTGATGTCAAGACAAATCATTACAGAAATTTTAATATTGGACTAAATATCTCTCATACTAAAGGTGCAGCGAAATTTAATGATGGTTAGTTATTTCTTGTAAATTGCCTAGGATTTAGATGACAATAAATCAATAATGTGGGATTGGCAAAATATAGTTGACTAACAAAATAACTACAAATTAATGTAGTAAAATTTTGTCTAGTTAAAAAAAAAAAAAAGAAAAAAAAATGTGTCTAGCTAGTTGAAAACTGTGAATGGAGGAATCCAAGAGAAAAAAAAAACTAAAATAATTAGTTAATAGATTAATATTGTAAAGTAACTAAATTAACATCAATGATAAAATGTGCCGACTACTAAAATTATGTGTTCCATATGAAAATATTAAGAAAATTTCATAGATTAACTTTGTCAAATATATGTAATTATTAAGTATCATAAAAATAGGCTGTCAATCCGAGACAAATTTTGTGTCCTTCACATCTCATACTATATTCATCATACTGGAAAAATTACATTGTTTGGGAAAATTTTATGGTACGGGATAATTGTCAAAGTATGTGGGATAAACTATCCGAATAACCCACATATACTTTTACAAATATAAAATAGTTAACAAAAAATAATTATTTGTTTCAACAATTATTTCACAAAACTTATTTATTCCACTGATAATAATTCTGTCTTTTTTTTTCTCAACAAACCTTAATAAAACTTATTTATTCCACTAATAATAATTCTGTCTTTTTTTTTTCTCAACAAGCCTTTAGCAAAAAAAAAAAAAAAAAAACCAAAACAAAACTCAACCATAAATTTTAAAAATAATTACCAAATTTCAAAATAATTACCAAATTTCAACACTTCCAAAGTAACCTAATTAGAATAATTATTTTTGGAAATTCAAAATTAGGATTAGGTAACTTTTCTTCTTGTTTTCAGCTTAAATTGAGCAAATCTTCCAACAGATGTTAGAGTGCTAGACCTTATAAGTCTTTTCTTCTAATTACTTAAGTGACAAATGGTATATAGTAGTCAGTTAACCAAATGCCAAAGACTCTTTTTTTTTTTTTTTGAGTTGAATGTGTTAGGTAGAGCTATGGGCCCTTTATTGTCATAGTTATTATTACCAGATAAACAAATTTATTTATTTTATGTCAATTTATTAGTACTTGTTTATTTTTCCTCTATATTTAAAAGAAAAATGAAGAAAATGCTTTATTATTGACATTTTAAAAAATAAATAAGAAGAAGAGAAGAAAGAAGAAAGAAGATGCTTTTCTTTTGGAGCTTTATGCTGCAGCAACGTTCTTTAAAATTTTGACACATTTAACGAAGAGACTGACTCTCTCTCTTTCTCTCTCTTTAAACAAAATAAAACAAATAAAACACCATTTTTTCTTTTCTTTTCTCAGCTCAGCCAGCCACTGACCTCATCGCCTTTTTTTCTTTTTTTTCTTTTTTTCTCACTACCGCCACCGTGAAACCCAACCGTAGGGTTCCGATTACTCCCAACAACTGTTTCCAAATCCAAACACCTTCTTAGTATAATAAAACTCGATTCCAGATCTCCATTACCGACAACAATCGCATGTCCAAACACTTCTAAACTTACGAAATCAACTAAGAAAAGCTTCGTTTTCACTTTCAGATTTCGTTTCCACAAGCTACATTTCTCCGATGTAAGCTTTTTAACATCTGTATTTTATTCTCTTCTTCTGTTTCGTCTTGGTGTCGTCTCTGTGTTTGTGTGTGTTCTTGACTTAATTTCAAAACTCGATTACTGTGGTTCAGAAGTTTGTAGAGACAGTTAATTACTATTTTTTTTTTTTTTTTCTATTTTGTCTTCGATTTAGTGTGTCGGCAAGTTCACTTTACCTTGTTGTTTTTCCTAATTTAGTAACCTACTTTTTAGAACGATGCAGCCTTCTCAGATTACCTTATCTTTTTTCCTCATTCTGCAAAATAAATAACAATTTCATCATGTTACTTTGTCTCTTTTACCTTCTTCTCATAAATCTCACTTAACAATCATTATCAGATTTACCCGATCTGATTCGCTTCAATCCGATACAATGAGTTCGTGTTTTTGGTCCTATAAGTATTAAGTTTAGTTTTGGGGACTATATAGCTCACTCTTCTTTGTTAATGGCAATGTTTTTAATACTCTTTATTGTGAATAAACTTTGTATATAGACTGCGATGGACCGACGAAGCTGGCCGTGGAAGAAAAAGGGGTCTGATAAATCAATCTTAGTGATTGATTCTGCTTCAGCTGATGCTTCTCATTCTCAGATTGAAAAGGTATGTGATTTGCTTGTTGTGAGTTAAGCTTACTCAACTTTGATGCAGCTTACACTTAATGGTTTTGGTTTTGTTTGTTTTTTGGGAACAGGAATCAGTTAAGAAGCCAAAGTATGTTCAGATTTCTGTGGAGCAGTATACACATTTCACTGGTTTGGAAGAACAAGTCAAGACATACGATGTTCAGATTAAATCTTACGATGTTCAAGTTAAATCTTATGAGAAACAAGTTGAGACTTATGAGGAGCGAGTTAAGGATTTTGAAGAACAGATTGATGCGTATGATGAGAAGGTTCATGAGTACGAAGAACAGGTGCAGAGACTGAATGAAGATGTCGAGGACTTGAATGAAAAGCTTTCTGCTGCTAATGAGGAAATAACTACAAAGGAGGCCTTAGTGAAGCAACACTCCAAGGTTGCTGAAGATGCTGTCTCAGGTATTACTAACTTCTTTTTTTTTAATCTTACTAGCAGTGAATGTTTGTATGTTGCAATGTAGAGTAAAGTGTTATAGCTTGTTGTTATTGCTTCAGGTTGGGAAAAAGCTGATGCGGAAGCTTTGACATTGAAAAATACACTGGAGACTGTTACTCTCTCAAAACTCACAGCTGAAGACCGTGCAGCACATTTAGATGGTGCGTTGAAAGAGTGTATGCGACAGATACGGAACTTGAAGAAAGACCATGAAGTGAAAATGCATGATGTTGCTTTTAACAAGACCAAGCAAATTGAGAAAATAACAATGGAGTTTGAAAAGAGGATGTGTGACTACGAACAGGAGCTGCTAAGGTCTGCAGCGGATAGTGATGCCTTATCGAGAACTTTGCAGGAGCGGTCCAACATGCTAGTTAAAATCAGTGAGGAGAAATCACGAGCTGATGCTGAAATCGAGACCCTGAAGAGCAATCTAGAAATGTGCGAAAGAGAGATAAAATCGCTCAAATATGAAGTCCATGTAGTTTCTAAAGAGCTGGAGATACGTAATGAAGAAAAGAACATGTGTATTAGATCTGCAGAATCTGCCAACAAGCAACACTTGGAAGGGGTAAAGAAAATAGCAAAGTTGGAAGGAGAATGCCAGAGACTGAGAAGTCTTGTGAGAAAGAAGCTGCCAGGCCCAGCTGCACTTGCTCAAATGAAGCTTGAGGTTGAGAACTTAGGCAGGGATAGTGGTGATGCCAGGCAAAAGAGGTCTCCCGTGAAGGTTTCTAGTCCTTGCAAGTCGCCGGGGGGATACTCATCAACAGGGTCTGAATTTTCTCTCGATAGTTCACAGAAATTCCAAAAGGAAAATGAATTTCTAACAGAACGTTTACTTGCAATGGAAGAAGAGACGAAGATGCTGAAAGAAGCATTGGCAAAGCGGAATAGTGAGTTGTTGGAGTCACGGGATCTTTGTGCTCAGAGCACTAGTAAGCTTCAAAGCTTAGAAGCTCAACTGCAGCAAAATAATTCTCAGAAGTCGACACTTGAAGTGTGTCCAAATCTGAATACGAGCAATCCATCAAGCTCAATCTCTGTCTCTGAAGATGGGAATGATGATTCTGGTAGCTGCAGTGGATCTTTGTCAACAAATCCATCACAACAGACCAAGAAGGAGAAGGAGATGGCAGCTTTGGAGAGGGTTGAAAGCGTTAGTAGTCATGTAGAGCTTATGGATGATTTTCTTGAAATGGAGAAGTTAGCTTGTTTGCCAAATCAACCTAGCAGTAATGGTAGCATGGATTCCAAAGATTGTTCAGGTGATCAAAATTCAGAACAGGTGACTCTTGACGCTCATACCGAACTTGAGGAGTCCGATAGAGGTAGTCCGGCGGCAGTGATGGAATTTAGATCGAGATTATCAAAGGTTATTGAATCTGTATCTACTGATGCTGACCTCCAAAAGATAGTGGCGGATATAAATTGCATTTTGCAAGATGTGAATGCTTGTATGAACCAGGAAAAGCCTTCTGAGGTGCAGGTTCATCCTGAAGAAGTGTCAGATTATTGTCCAGAACAAAATGTGGCTGAAGATTGTCATTTGGCTGAACAAAAGCTGCAGAGTATTATTCACCAAGATTTGAAAACTGCAGTGTCTCGGATTCATGATTTTGTTTTGTTGCTTAGAAATGAGGTCAGGGCAGGTCATCAGGACACAGCCATTAAAGGAAATGATTTTGTTGAACTGATCGAGGGCTTCTCCGTCACGTTTAACCATGTTTTAAGCGGTGACAAAACTTTGGACGATTTTGTTTCGAATCTTGCTAATGTCTTCAACGAGGCCATGGAGCTAAAGGTGAATTTTAGGGGTCGTGCTTCCTCTGAGGTTGAAACGCTGAGTCCAGATTGCATAGACAAGGTTGCGTTACCTGAGAGCAAGGTTGTTGGTAAAGATTCATCTCAAGAAATATATCAAAATGGATGTGTCCACAACGAGCCAGGGGTACCATGCGATGAAAACAGAGTTTTGGGGTATGAGACAGACTCCAAATTACAGGAAATAGAAGAGCTGAAATCAGAAAAAGAAAAGATGGCAATGGATATTGAGGAGCTGAAGTTTCAGTTACAAGAATCTGAGCAGCTGTTAGCTGACACTAGATCACAGTGTGATTCTGCTCAGAGGTCAAACAACTTGGCAGATACGCAACTCAGATGTATGACTGAGTCATATAGATCTCTTGAATCACGTGCAGCTGATTTAGAGATCGATGTGAATCAGCTTAAGGAGAAAATACGGAAGTTGGAGAACGAGCTTGAGGATGAAAAAAGAAACCACCAAGAAGCCATTGTCAGGTGCCATGAACTCGAAGAACATATTCAAAGGTGAGTAGTAGTATCAGCTTTACCTGAATATGAAAGATCAGCCTGGATTTACGTACTGCTTTTTACATGTCTATATTTTCACTTTTTCTCAGCAACAGACACACTTCTTTGGTTGCTGAGGATGACGAAGAAGCTGATATAAAGGGCAAACAGGTAATGTTTTCGCAACGCTTCTCAGACTCAAATTCAATGGCGCCCATGTTTTGCTTCTAATATTTCAGCTTTGTAGACTTGGCTATTTTCTGCATTTCATTGTGTAGCTCTAGATTGTCCAAGTGAATTTGCATCGAAACTCATTGCTCATTGTGTCATATTCTTATTCAATGCTTATTGTTCACCATACTACATGCAACCAGTTTAGGTGCATGTACTAATCTAATCACAGACACAAGCATACATATCTATAGACTTTGCATGCATTGATTCCTGAATCCTTAGGAATCTGAAGGTTAAAAGAAACTAACATGAAAATATGACACAGGAGAGAGAGCTATCGGCAGCAGCTGAGAAGTTAGCGGAGTGTCAAGAAACCATATTTGTGTTGGGGAAGCAGCTGAAATCATTTCGGCCACAACCTGAACACGTGAGGTCACCACAAAGACAAAATGAGTCCTATTCGGAGGAGGAACTAGGCAACACCACTACCTCGGTCCCCAAGAACTGCACCGCAGAAGTTGAAAGAGATTCAGCTGAGACTTGTGTTAACGAGGTCTCCAGATATATGGAGTCACCAAAATGCCCTTCTGATTCAGAGACTAGCGATACAATGACATCGCCATCACGAGTGGGTTCAAGGCTATCAAGGTCAGGTTCATCTGGCAATCCAACCCCAGAGAAAGCCTCTAGAGGAATAAGCAGGTTCTTCTCGTCCAAATCAGGATATTAAGCCTTTAAAAAAATAAAAGATGGAAGAAACTGTGTGTATGTGTACATTGATGAAATGTGTTGTGTGGGATTTTTTTGTTACTTACTTCCTTATCAAACGTCATGTGCATTTTAAATTAACTTTGCTCACTTCTCCTCCTTCCACATGGGAAAACGGTCAAAATATACCCCAACAATTTACCGTTAGCTTTTTTCATACCCTAACTTTGATACCCAGCAAATTACAGCCCCAACTCAAAATTAATTCAAATTTCCTATCTAAACTCCATCAAATGTATCGGTTTTGACATCCGTCCAAACGGTGTTAAGCAAAATCTTAACGGTTGATTAGTCAGCTTTGACGTGGCACTTCGGCTTGACAAAACGCCGTCGTTTTGTCATTTTGGCGTGTGTTGAACACTGAAACAAAACGATGTCATCTTACAATTGGGGGATTAAAATCGATTTATTCCCCAAATCGATTTTAGGGTTCATATCGTTTGCTCAAAGGAAAGAAAGAGTGATATTGATTTCGATCACTCTACACTCAATCACTCTCTCATTTCTACACTCTACACTCAATCACTCTCTTTTCTTTTGAACAAACGATATGAACCCTAAAATCGATTTGGGGAAGAAATCGATTTGAATCCCCCAATTGTAAGACGACGTCGTTTTGTTGCAGTGCTCAACACACGCCAAAATGTCAAAACGACGTCGTTTTGTCAAGCCGAAGTGCCACGTCAAAGCTGACTAATCAACCGTTAAGCTTTCGCTTAACACTATTTGGACGGATGTCGAAACCGAAACATTTGATGGAGTTTAGATAGGAAATTTGAATTAACTTTGAGTTGGGGCTGTAATTTGCAGAGTATCAAAGTTAGGGTATGAAAAAGCTAACGAGAAATTGTTGGGGTATATTTTGACCGTTTTCCCGAACTAATTAATATTTTTACATTAAAAATACTATTTTTAATATTCATCTATTGCATATTTATTATTTATAATTAATAATAGTAAAAATAAATAAAAACGAATTAACTAAAATTAAATAAATTTTAAAATAGTGTTAACAATAATATAAATTTTTAGTAAATAATAAAAATAATAACTATCTAAAAATGAATTAAGTCAAATAAATGAAAATTTTAAAATAGTAAAAATAATACTATAAATTTGTTTTAGTAATAATGTTATTATTAAAATTATAACCAAAAAATGATTATATTCCAAAATTTAGAATGGGTTAATGAGTTTTAGAATGTAAGTAATATTTGAATGCATGCTGGAGTAAAAAAAACAAGTTATGTAATTGTATTTACAAAAATCTAAACATGAAAATAAAATTGTAGTAAAACATTAGGTTCTAAGAAATATATGCCATAAAGATTTATTATTAAATTTTACTTATAAGAATGAAAAGATTAATTACTTAACTTAATTTAACTTAAAAGTTTTGATCTAAAACAAAGACATTGTAATGGGCACATTTTTTTTTGGGAAAACTATGAAAAAGAATTTTGAAAAAATAATCTATCTAGAAAAACAAAATCAATGGTCAGGAAATATAGAAAATATGATATGAATTCCGTTACAAAAGTGGCATGTGATTTGTGTAGCATATCTCATAAGGTATCAACTGGAGCTACAATTTTATAACATGATATAAAACATATATAACAAATATAACATCTATATGTATTATGAAATGCTTTTAGCCCAAAATATTGACAAAAAAAACATATTTAAAGTACACTACGTTTTTTTTTTGAGAAGACGAAGCTGGGGTACATCACAAAATTAACATCTGTTAATAACATGAGATTTTAGAAAAAATGTAACTTGGATTAGTGAATAGATATTCGTTGTGGGGTTTAAACGTTTCATCATTTAAGCATTCTTGACTTAGTCGGAAATTCTATTATGACAGATGATGCATTTGGATAACCTCATTGTAGCGACATAGCACTAAAACTGTTCATGAAACTTTGTATATTCACCTTTAATGTAGGATATCGATATGTTTAAATGGTCTCTATAATTAGGTCAACGATCGACGATTATGTTTTCATGGGATATCAATATGGAATGAACTCTTTTAAAGATAAAAGGTCAGAAGATTGTCGACAATATTATTGTGACACTAGACAATATATGTTATATATAGATTAGTAAAATAAGTACGGCATTTATATAGATTTATCTTTTAATTTTCAAATTATATTCATATTCAATAATTCTTATTGATAAAATTTTTAACTAAAATTCCACGTAAAATCGCAAATAGATATAACAAAAAAAATATTATCTTAAAAAATATATATGTAGTATATCACTGAGTAAAGTAAATTTAGTATTTATATAGATTTATATTCAAAAGCTGGAATGATTATATTTAAGTTTAACAATTTCTATTGATAAGAAATATTTTAAATTAAAATTCTCTGCATGCGCGGGTACAAATTCTAGTGGTGCATAAACTTAACATATTAATCAATTACCCACATTTCACTCGGAATGACACAAGTGTTGTGTAGAAGAAACAAACGTGTTTAGTAAATTTGAAACGAGAAAAAGGAAACAGATGGAACGAAGAAGGAAGTTCATATTCTGATTAGATAAGAAAACTTTCATATTTAATAAAACTAATATACTTTCAATAATATTTAATAAATAAAGACATGAACAATATTTGTAGACTTGGCGAGGTTGAAGAGTTTTGTTCTTCAAATCTGAGCTATTTACTTCTCTATTATCACCAAACCCATACGTTACGTTTAATCTCTCACTGACTCTTCTCTCAAATTTCTGTTGATTCATGTACTTTCTTACATGATTCTGATGGCAGTTGTTGACTATCTAATTTTGGATGCAAAATCTTATTATTATTTTTTTTTTTCAGGGTTTAAATTCGAACTATTATCCAAACCAGGCGGTTCGGAATTGATGCTTTGTTTCTACTAAAATTGGAGTTTTGTAGCCTGAAAACAGATTAATTTCAAAGCTTTCGTTATAAACACAGATGTGTGCAGGTTGCTGCTGTCGATTGCATTTGACATCCAAGGGCCACTAAGTATAATTATATATCTTATGTTAGGGTACAAGCTTTTTCACATAATTGTTGTCACCCATGAATGACATTAGAATGTTGCATCTTTTATTTCAAACAAGAGAGAAAACCCAAAAAAAAAAAAAAAAAAAACCTCTATTAGGATTCAGGCTCAAAAGGCGTAGTAAAACGTAACATAAAAATTTGTATCATTCATCGTCCTCCCAGTAATTGGAATTTGAGGTTTCGATATAACTTTGTTCTCAGCTGCTGAAGTTGCTCCATAAATCTGTGAGGCTCACCTCTGCATCTGACTCGAACCAGTAATCTGCTTTCAACTGGCAATACACAACCAAAACTCAAACTTAATCGCAACATACGAATATGAGACTGATCCAAAACCCATGTCAATGGATCTAATACTTACATCAGTATCTGAAGTTACTATTTTCAAGGAAGGAGTGTCCACTCCAAATGGAGTTTTTTTATCAGACTCCTGACCCAATTTGTCACTTGTTTCCCCACTGTCTCCTTTGTATTTGCTGCAATCATGTTTGTTCCCAGTTATTAAACACTGATTGACATATATAGAAAAGACCAGATACATACAGTGGAACGTGTAGGCTAAGTACCTTAAAAGATAGACATCAATCGGCCCCATCCTACTCCTAATCACCATCCGGTATTGTCGTTGCGGAAATCTCATCTATCGTGAACAAAAACAGATGCTTCACTTTGTGGACACATTATATTACAACTGTACACTATATGAAAAACGCTCACCTCATCAGGATCTGGAACTTCGATGTAACTAGCTGTAGGAGCTTTAATTGCTAGTAATGTCTGATTCTGTATCAAGAACTACCGGTTTAGTATGTTAAATAACTGAGGAAAACATAAGATGATTTTCAAGAACTAGTTGGGAGGACCTGAAACCGTGGAAGACTCGTTATATCCTCCTCCGTCATAAACATGTACCTGTTTACGTTCATCATTGATCTTAGCAAAAAGTCGTGTGTATATACAAATAATGAGACTCAATAAATGGACAGAAACCTTTTACAATATTCATCTTCCTCCAATGATCTCAAAGCTTCTTGTCTTTCCCTGGAGATATATAACATGGTGATCTTAAAACCATGTGGGAAAAGAACAATTAAGTCTCCAAATCAAATATAAAAACATAAGCAACCAACCTTATAAGATCATCCAACCTGCTTTCCTCAGATTGCATCATTTCTACCTCTGACTGAAAATACATAAAGATGTTACTGGTTATTAATGGGAGATTTGAAAATATGTGTGTGAACTAACTATGGTGTCAAACTGCCAAATTCCGAAAATGCAAGAACATCTTATATCCTCAACATATGCATTTAAATCATGACTTCTTTCTTGACAATGTGATCATTTATTCTAACGCAGTAAGTTCTACGAAAAAGTAAATATGTAATGCTCTTGTCTATGAACCTTAAGCCTGGAAATTTGATCTCCCAGGTCCTTCTGTCCAAGATTGTCAGCACCCCTGCATCAATGGTCCAAAGCCAAGGTCAGAAGAACAGAAATTAAATACACTGCACTGTACCTAAGAAAGAAAGGATTAGTGTAATTACTTCCAGCGGATGTGGTTCTTTGTAGTTTTCTCTATCAATCCAATTCCTTCAAGAACATTTGTAATATCATAAATCCTTCTTTTTTGTACCTGTTAAGAGGAATCGTAGGCACATAAGAGGAGATTTGTAACAAACTGACGAAGATACCTAATGATTTGTGAATTAAACACTTTAAAGCAAGGGTTATACAGGTGAGATTTTTAGTCCACATATAAGCACATTCTTAATAAGATGTTCTGCAACTTGAAACACACTTTTAGCTCAATATAAAAGATACATTTTGCATACCTCCAAAACATCTGCACAATAGTTAAGGTCAAGTGTTCCATCCTCAGCTTCCTGAATCAACTTGACGAATTTCTTTGTCAACAACCCTACGAAACGAAAGAGACAACGATACAATAAGAGTTGTAATCTCCATACAAACTATGAACCTGAAAGTAAACAGAACTAGATGTGACTGCGCTTTTTGCAGTAGTAGTTACCTAGAGAACTGTCATAACGGCAGTTATTACTAGGTACAATTAGGGCACCATTTTGTGCTTCTGCATACAAAAAATCAATCACCACAATGCTAAATACAACACAGATTATAACATCAACAAACAAATGAAATCACATTCTGAGAATAAGCTGAAAGAGAATTTGATCAGAAAGCAGATACCGCCGCCGTTGGCCATCCGTTTCCCGGCCTTTGACTGTGTAGTAGTACCCTTTGACTTGTTGTATACACGTTTAACGTATTGAGGAGACTCTTGTTTCACTATTACTTTAGATTTATCATCAATGCTTTCTCCAGACATGTTTGCAATAGATCCAAGCTGAATACGATGATTCTTTCTACTCTTCTGCTGTAAAACAGATTTGACTCAATAGCATCATTACTTGATAGCTTAACAAATCACCAAAACTCAAATCTTAAAATTCGCAGTTATATAAGTTCCCCAAAGTTTGTAGAATTCTAAATTTGAGATCAGAGATCCCAATTTTGGATTAAGTTTCCTTAACGAACAAAAGCTTCATTCAATTTTTTTTTCGCGAAATTTGGGATCAGGGAAAAAAAACCTAGCTCTCTCTCTCTCTTAAATCAAGTTCGGAATCAAAAAATCAAAGACGAAAAGTGAAGTATAAACGCAGGGAACTCACAACTTTCTGAGTGATATGAGAGTAAGATTCGTCCCAGTGAGATGGAATTAGCGGAGATTGTTGCGGAAGCGATTCGGAGGCTGAGAAAGGCCGATTCGTGGAAGAAGGAGCGAGAGAAGAGTAACGAGGATCAGAGGAAGTGATGGATTGAAGTAATTCGAAGCGAAAAGGAGATCGGTGGTGGTGGTGATGGTAAGAGAGAGTCGGATCTTCGCCTGAGTTTGATGTCGCGGCCATGTAACGGCGGCGTATCTCACGGTGGTTGGAGATTTGGGATTTAAGTGTTTGAAGCAATTTTGGGGAGTTTGAGAATCGGTGAATTTAGGTTTTGTTGGGGGGAGATGAAGGAAGAAGAAGAAGAGGGAAGATGGAGAAAAAGATGGAGAGAGAAGAGAGGAAACAGCGGGAAGAAGAGGAAGGGTATGATAGTCTTTTCCATGTATTAAAAAGAGAATAAATAAAAATGGGATTATGTGAAAAGAGCGGTGGGCGAAAGAAGTTGGAGAGAGTTTCGAATTTTGCCTTTGCCCCCCGCCTAACCCTCTTCCGCTTTATTTATTGACTTTTTGGTCTTGGGCTTCTTTGGGCTTGGTCTTTATTTGGGCTTTTATCTGCGTGAACGCTTTCATGTCCTTATGTAGGCATAAAGAAGATACGAATTCATAATCATAACATATTTTTTTTTGTCGAAATAATTAACTACTTCGTCAATATGTTTTATATCACTAATTCACAAGAAGTCGTACTACATTTACCCGTATGTGATGTATAATCTATAACTATTCTCTTTTTTATTTTCTTCCACATTAGAATCAATGCTCTAAATATTAAAAATTACCATTTAAAACATTCATTCATTGCATATTTATTACTTATAATTTTTAATAAATAAAAAATTAATTAAGTAAAATTAATTAAATTTGAAAATAGTAAAACAATAATATAATTTTTTAGTAAATAATAAAGATAATAACTATACAAAAATGTATTAAGTGACATAAATGAAAAAAAATTAAAATAGTAGAAACATTATTATGAATTTTTTTGTAATAATGCTATTATTCAAATTTGAACCAAAAAAGGATCATATTCCAAAATTTAGAATGGGTTAATGAGGTTTAGAATGGAAGTAAGATTTTAATGCATAGTGGAGTAAAAAATCATTTATGTAATTGTATTTATAAAATTCTAAACATAAAAATAAAATTGAAGTGAAACATTAGTTTCTAAGAAAAATATACTACAAAGATTTATTATTAAATTTCACTTAAAGAAAAATAAAAAATTAATTATTCAATTTAACTTAAAGGTTTGATCAAAAATGAAGATATTGTAAAGGTCACACTTTTTTGGGAAAGTGTGAAAAGACTCTTAAAAAAAATAATCCATCTAAAAATCAAAATCAATGGTGACAAAATATAGAAAAAATGATATGTAAGTCATTACAAAAAGTGAAATGTGATTTGTGTAGCATATAAGGCATATTATCAATTAAATTGTAAGCTACAATTCTATAACATGATAAAAATATATATATATATATATATATATAAAACAAACTTGAGATTTCATCAATTTTATCAAATACTTTTAACCCAAAACATTGGCAGAGAAAACACATTTACAGTACACTATATTTTTTTAGAAGACGAAGCTGATGGTGCATCACAAAATTAACATCTGAAAATAACATATGAGGTTTTAGAAAAATATGTAATTTGGATTAGTAAACGGATATTCTTTATCGGGTTTAACAGTTTCATCATCGAAGCATTCTTGACTTGGTTGGAAATTCTTTTATGGTAGGTGATGCACTTGGACAACCCCGTTGTAGCGACATAACACTAAAAATGTTCATGAAACTTTGTATATTTGTATTTAATGTGGGATATTGATATATTTAAATGATCTATATAATTAGGCCAATGATCAATATTTGACATTATAAATTTTAAAAATTTGTTTTCATGTGATATGAATATGGAATGATCACTCTTCTAGGGATAAAATATCAGAAGATTGACGACTCTTCTACTGAGGTTTTTAAGTCATTTTTTGTTACCATGTGATATATTGTTGATTTACCAAGACAATATTATTACGACACTAGATAATATATATTATATATAAATTAGTAAAATATGTATGACGTTTATATATATTTATCATTTAACCTTCAAATGATTATATATCTATATATATATATATATTCAATGATTTTTATTGATCAAAAATTCTGCTCAAATAGATATAAGAAAAAAATATTTTCTTCAACAATATATATGTTGTATATCACTTAGTAAGGTAAGTTTAGTGTTTATAGATTTATTCAAAAGTCTGAATAATTATATTTGAACTCAAATATTTATATTGATAGCAAATAATGTAAATTAAATCCCGTGCATGCACGGGTACAAATTCTATTACAATAATAAAACATAAGAAGATGCTAGTGACATCACATCATCATTCAGTTGTAATATTAATTAGGGTTTGGAGGTAGAAGAACAATTTTCATATGGACTTTTTGTTAGATAATTTATGATACACGATTACTGTTGTAGTTATCTAACTTGTATATTCAGTGTTGTTAGTTAACTGATTAATCCGCTATAAAATTTTCTAATTCGTAAGTTTAATAGTTATTGTAAAATTACAGGTATCAAATTTAGGTGAAAGAAGATGTTTCAAAACCCAAATTAAAATGGAACTTGAGGAAATATATAAGTTATGTCAGTTCAATGGCTATGTTCTTTTTAACATATAATACAATTAATAAACTTAGAGTTGTTTCCAAGTTCATTCAAGTTTCTTAAAACACCCAAACATCAATTTTAAGGTATTCGTAAAACACCAATCCACCAAACGAAATTGTATCTGGAGTCTCTGACAGTATTTAGTTGTCTCGAAATATTTTTATTTCTTTTGCCAAGAAAAAGTCAATGTTGCTCTCTTTCGTTTTTTTTTTAATTTTCATGATTACATTTGCGGTTGTAGAGGCCGGATATGATCATTTCTCTCACAGATTTTATTACAATATCCTATATCGGTTGGGATTGTGATTCTTGGGAAATTATATAATATGAGGCAAACTTTCTCTTGAGCTAGCTTTTCAGAGTGAGTTAGATTCATTAATATTATGGTCTCATAGCACATGGTTGGTCCAACAACCAAATTCTCACAAAAATGGTTTCATACCTATATGGCCCATATAAATAGCATGTTTTATTGTATTTCCTAAATATTTGGTTTGGACTGTTTTCCGTTGGACCGTTTCCTACCCACATCTCGAGAGGGACTATTACAATATCCCACATTGATTGGGATTGTGATTCTTGAGCAATATATATAGTATGAGGCAAACCTCCTATTTTGAGCTAGTTTTTGAAAGTGTGTTAGGCTTATTACTATTAGATTTTTGATTATTTAAACAATTAAAGTGAGCATTGGCATAGTTAGGTCCGGGATATCAGATTATTATCAAACTAGATTAGATGCAAAGTTGCAAGAACATGAATGGACAACGTACGGTTAAAAGGACGAGGAAAACGCGGTTGTAGCTAGAGGCGGCGACGGAAGCGTTGGTTAATCTTAATTCTCATCTCTTCCTCTTAGTCTTAGCAGTTCCATGTTTGTTAGCCAAATCCAAATGTATGTTTAATCTTCTCCTTTCCAGTCTTTTTAAACTGTATGAGTCATAGCTATAATCTTTTACGTTATTTAAATTAAATTGCAAATCCTTTTTCAAAAAAATAAACTAGGTAATTAGAAGATAATTATCTAGCACTAGAATTATCCATTCTATTATAAAGTATATATCAAATATATTTACATATATATATATATATATGTTTATATGTTTATATTGGGCCAAAAACGACACTCTGGGTGCTTTGACGAAATTCACAAACATGTGGTGTCGTCTAGCTACCCAAACCCAACTGACTGAACTTTATTTCATTGTAATTATAACAAAATTGTATCATGGAAATTGCTTCGCCAAGTTGCCATTGTAATGATCTAGATCTTGTAATAGTACCAATCGAACTAAACCAAATATTATAACAAAAATATCAATAGTAACGTATTAAATTGAGTTATGAGACGAGAACAATCTCTTTACGTTATCAAAATAGCTCAAATCAACTTCCCTTAGTTAGATCTGAAAACATTTGTTTTTGAATGAAATCTGAAAACTTATTGCAAAGCAAACAATGAAACAATATAAAACACACCTTATATATCATTTTTGTCCAAATTGCATGTGAGAAATTTTTGAAAGAAAATGAAAGTGTTTTATTTATAATTAATAGTACAACCTTTCAAGACATTATCCATATTTTAATTTAGTTTAACTTGTTGTTCAAAAAAAAAAAAAAATTAGTTTAACCAGGGAGCAGGGAAAAAAATAATAAAGGGATCATATTTTTTTTGATTTTTAAGTGTGACAGGTTGTCAAAAAAAAAAAAAAAGTGTGACAGACAAATGAAAAGATTATCCATATAAATAAGTGAAAGTTTATCTGGATTTCTTTTTGTTGTCCTAAATTATAAGTGCAGTAACGCAAAATTTCAAGTCTGCTGTCTTTTTAGTTTTTATTAAGGGTCAATTTGTGAGATAACCAAAATAAAAAATAGTATGAAGAATATAGCACATAATCTGAATAAATTAGGAGAATAGGATTAGGGGTAGTTGAAATGACAATTTTAGTGTTTTGATGGTAGTGGTGGTTGAGGAGGATGGTGGTGACCGGCGGCCGGAGGTGGTGTTTTCCAGCGATTGGAGGTGGCGATTTCCGGCGACCAGAGATGGCGGTTTCCGGCGACCGGAGGTGGCGGTTTCCGGCGACCGGAGATGGCAGTTTCCGGCGACCGGAGATGGCATTTTCCAGCGACCGAAGGTAGCGTTTTCCGGCAATCGAAGGTGGCGGTTTCCAGCGACCGGAGGTGGCAGTTTCTGGGGTGACCGGAAGTGATGGTTTCGGTGATCAAAGGTGGCGGTTTGCGGCGACGGCAGTGGTCAGCAGTAGTGGTGGCCGGAGGAAATCTAAACCTTAGAAATTATTTTGTGAACCCTAGGGTGATGGTGGTAAAGAGGTGGTGGTGATAATGGTGATGGTGGTGACAAGAAGCATGAATAATGATGGCAAGAAAATAAAGGTGGTGAGGGTGGTGACTAGGAGAAGGACAAAATAGTATATAATACATAAAATATATAAAATATTACTTTTAAGTGGTTATAGTGGTCATTTAGTTAAATATATTTTTTTTTTTTGTTACTGCTTATTTCCCTTTCATTAAACGTATTACTTGTATCGTGAATCTATTAATTAATCTTGTTATATCTTTTCTACACGAAAATGGAGCATCTTCTTTAAATTAATCTCTCTGCAAGATATTCACTTAGATTAGAAAATCATATTATTACTTTTCACTCGCTCTTCACTTGGATCGTTGATTTATAGTTTAATCTTGACTCACTATATAGTCGTTGTTAGATAAATTACGTACGTACGTATATACCGTTATTTCTTCCGCAGCGTGGAACGAAGTGGACACATGTGTAAATGCATGTACATTAGTGGCCGGCATGTGTGCGTATTTCTTGTATAATATATTACAAAATAATAAGTATAAGATACGTAAAAAGGGATCTACGGGGAGAGAGAAGATGACAAAGCGAATAAAGGTAGGACATGTGAGAGAAGAGGCCATGTTTTGCGGCAATATCACGAGGGCCACTAGCTATGTGTAAACTTTATAATCTCGATGTGTCTATGTGCCGATCTCTTGGCTGCTCCTACTTGAACTTTAGCTTCTACCGCACCTTCTTCTCCGACTATCTGCTTATACTATTTTTTCCTTTATCACCAAAGACTTTTCATCATTAACACTATGCATTTATGTTCGATTTTCATCTAATCGAGCCATATATTCCTGCTCTGATATACATATATATTATCTAAAAACATTTCAAGTTTAATCTAATGAACTAGGGCCATATATATTTTGAACCACTTAATTTTTCATTTTGATAAAGATTTTAATCATTTATTTTCCATGCCATATTTTCCATCTGGAATATATTGATCAGTTATACAAAAATTGATACTAATAGTGCAATTTGGTATAATTAGATAACAAGTGAGCATGCAAGATTTGTAGATAGTGAAATACTTGTAGATAGTAAAATACTGGAACATATTAAATTGAATCATTTATATCCAAATTTTTGTATCATTTCAGTTCTATGTGAAGTGAGAACCTAATTTTTTTTTTTTTTTTTTTTTTAAAAACCATACCGTTTTATAATAACTCGGTGGGGGGATCCACCGGAAAGATTACAAGGTGCCTCCTATAAAAGTAACACGTGCTTGAGAAACAAAACCGAGCAAATTACACGACAAACACCATGAAGAACTAGAACCAACCCAAGGAGTTACGGCTGGAAGGTAATGAACCATGTGGCAAGAGCATTATCTGTTAAGTTTTGAGAGGATAACCGCTGATCTCGAGCTATTAGATGGAGGCGATACCTAATGGTGTTCTTTATATCCTCGATGAGGGCATGAGTTGAACGAGAAGAAGATGAATGAATCCTTGAATTTCGCTCCTTCCAAATGGCATAAATGGAGGCTTGGAAGGCCAACCGAAGAATTAGCACAATATTCTTGTCTCTGCAGCGGTTTTTTAGCCAAACAACTGCATCCGCAAAGCTTACAGGAGGGGAAACACGAGCTTTGGAGGTAAAGAAGGACCAAACCTCCCTAGAGAAAGGACAGTTAAAAAATAAATGCTGGAGGTTTTCGTCCTGCGTACCACAGAGGAGACAGAGAGGTGGAACTAGCAGTCCCCATCTAATCAACCTATCCCTGGTATGTAGCCGTCCCCTCACAACAAGCCAAGTGATAAAGGCATGTTTCGGTATCCTCCCTTTGAACCATACCGAGCCATACCAGGGCACTACCGACTCCAGAGGATGAAGATAATTCCACGTGCTAGCAACCGAGAAGACTTTTGAGGCTGGACTATCCCCCACTCTCCACAGGAACTGATCATCGAATGCCTCTGATAACTCATTCCCAAAGATAACTCTTAAAGCTGGTGGGAGACAATCCTTAAGGACAGAAATAATACCGTTTCTACTCCTGCTAGAATTTATCCACCATTGACCCTCTCTAATTGCATCAGCTACCACCGCATCCCGAGGTATTCCTGTCACTCTAGGACCGGAGTCACCTGTAATCTCAATTAACGGCCCTAAACCAGTCCAGTTTTCAAACCAAAAATTGCAAGATATACCAGATCTCACTTCACAAACGATAAAAGGTCTTGCTAGAGGCCTCAACTTGCAGATACTCTTCCATATCCAGCTACCAGAGTTAGCACAAACCAATTCCCAAAAATTGTTCTGTCCAATAAGATTTATTCGAACCCACGAGACCCACAACGAGCCGCTAGAGGAAAAAATGAGCCAAATTAATTTCAGGATCATCACCTTGTTTGAAGGCACGAGTCTCCTTAGACCTAGACCTCCACACTCCTTAGGTGTACACACTGAATCCCAGCTGATCTTTGCATCTCTAGCTGAGTTCGGAGCACCCTTCCAAAGGAAGGCACTGCACATGCTCTCTATATCCTCTAGACATTGACTTGGTAGAAGAAATATGGAGGCCCAGAAATTCACTGTAGAGTAGATTACAGAACGAATCAACTAGAGACGCCCCGCATACGAGAGATGTTTCACTGTCCAGGCATTAAACCGACTCCTCACACGATCTAGCAGAGGTTGATAATCCTGTTTTCTGAGCTTTCTGGAAGTTAAAGGGACTCCCAAGTAGAGCACAGGTAATGAGCCGTGACGAAGCCTCATTCTTGAGGCTATCTCTTGAGTAAAAAGATAGTCACCCCCATCCAAGAACAGTGCCGACTTTTCCAAGTTGATTCCAAGACCTGAGCCTGCTCTAAAATCATCGAGGATATTAAGAATCCCCTGGATAGAGTCCTCCCTTCCATCGAAAAAGATCAAAATGTCGTCGGCAAAACTCAAATGTGTAACTATGGGCGCTACACACTTTGGATGGAGTCCAAACATGTGTTCCAATGCTCCTTTATCAAGTTTTTTAGCTAGTACATCCATCGCGAGCACAAACAATAGAGATGACATAGGGTCGCCCTGACGCAAACCTTTTTTCCCTGGAAAGAAGCCCACCAACTCCCCATTCAACGCAATGCTAAAAGTAGGCGTAGTAAAGCATTCAGTGATCCAAGCCATAAACTGGGAAGGAAGGTCTAAGGCTGCTAGAACGTTGGATAAGAAGCTCCAGTCCAGGTTATCATAAGCCTTGGCTAGGTCCACTTGAAGGCAGCCCCTTGAAGTTTCAGCAGCATTGTGGAACCCTTCAACTAGCTCTGAAGCAAGAAGCACGTTTTCACATAACTGCCTCCCTTGAATAAAACCGACCTGATTAACTTGAACTGCCTCAGAGATAAAGAGCTTGAGTTTCTTTTTGATGAGCCGAGAGATCACCTTATAGACAGTTGTACACAGAGAAATAGGTCTAAACTGCCCCAACTTATCAGCTCATGGTGTTTTAGGAATGAGAGTGATCGCCGTTGCATTAAAGTTTCTAGGAAGATGACCTGAGGAGAAGAAGCTCTGAATAGCATTGACTAAATCAGCACCCACCACCTCCCAAGCCTCTAAAAAGAACTCAACTGGAAATCCATCTGGACCTGGCGCCTTGTTCTTAGGCATAAACTTCAATGTCTCTTTGATATCCTCAACAGATGGGATCTCTGTTAGCCTGAAGGCAAGATCAGGTTGGCACCTGAAAGAGGTGAGAGACTTGATCTCATCAACAGTCATAGGAGTAACCTCCTCATTGATGGTTCCCAGGAGATTCTGAAAATAGGATGTGATCATGTCCTTGATCTGATCCGGATTGTCTATTCTTTGATATGAAAACCTAAATTTACATTATAACTGCAGATCCGTCATATGAAATAATATATATATTGGCACAATATACTCTCTTTTTGTGCTAAAAAAAAGCTAGCTGGTCTGGTAAAGTATACGTTTATCTATTTGATTTTAATAAAAGTAACTTTAGATTCGTTCGCGAATAATGAATAGTCTCATACGATAAGGCTGTGATGAAAATGCTGACTTGCATGGCTTCTCAATAAACTAAAGTGCTGTTCCGTATATCAGTATATGTCCTTTTTTTTTTTTTTTCCTTTCCGTATAGGCTTCTCTACTCTGGTCTCTTTGGCTTCATGTCGTTTTTTTACCTCTGTTAAACTTGCTTTTAGCATAATTGTTTATATATGAAATATTATACTAAATTTTATTAATGTTGTTTTCGTCACTTTTGATTTCGAACATATTATATGTATATAATTAAAATTTAAAATATAGATATAGCTAGAACTATTTTTATATATAGTTTATATTAGTGATTTTTCATTAATTTTCAATATATATTTTTAAAAACTCGAGCAAGTTTGTATAGATTTGAAATTCACATACTTGATGTATCCCAATATACTGTAATTTTTACTACAAATTCTCTAAGAAAACATGAAAACATTGTTTATTCACAACCAAAAAAACGAAAATGAAAAACAAAATGGTAGTTAATCGTAAAATGGTAGCTCTTTCCATGCCTCCTGCCAAACATAATAGGTCGTGGTCCGGAAAGCTAAGTGAAACAGGACAGTTTCAAACGTTCCAAAGGGGTGTGTAGAAAGACATTTTACTATAATTAGTGTTAGGGATTCAATTATCAAGTATCTGTCAATCGTAGTATCACACGTGAATTTTGGACCGCATTAAGATATTTTTAGGAGAGTCATCTCCTCCAATGGTCTTTTTTTTTTCTTGAAAACATCACATTCTCTATAACTCCTTTCCGAAATCTAAGATTTTGGTATTAATTAGTGGTATATATGTATCTGAGTCTAAAACTCATCTCTATGGTAATTAGATTACTTTAAACTTTTAAAGTATTGTAACCGTATACTATCTTTGCATTAGTCCTAAAAACATGGAGGAACAAAAAGACAAACAGAACGGTGGCCAACTCCACTACATAGCCTAATGCATACAATTAAAAATAATCGAGAATCATATATGTTTGTAGTTGATATCACCTACTCCAATAAAAATATATTTAACTTTGTTATTTTATGACGAGTGTGTATATCGCCATTATACCAAAATCTAAATCTGGATCTGTGTCAACGTTTTGTATGGTTGGATGCCATGTAGTAGAACTATATGAAACTATTATGTGCTTCTCAATTTTTAATAAAGTGGGTACTGTAACTCTAAATTGAAGCGTACGTACGTTAAAAAAAAGTAATTACCAAACTCCGTATGTGTATGGATTAGTTATATTGGATTGTTTTGATCCCACTCGGTCACTTAAGTCTTCTCGGATCCCATTCCCACCAAAAACACAAACAAAACAACAAAGATTCTATCTCTCTCTCTCTCTTATCCCTCACTTCTTGTATATTGCATATTCTATATATTGGAGAGAGTGTAATCTAGTTTTCAATTCTATTTTCGCTTTCTTCGATATTCTCTTTTTCTCATGGCTCCTCTCCCTTTCATACCAGAAACAACCCACAAGCAAAGGCGCTTATCTTCAGACCCAAAGAAGAAGAACACAAAGAAGAAAACGTCTCAACCGCTGCCTCAGACGCAAACGCAAAAGCTAAAGCAGAAGACGGTACCATCAACATCATCATCTTCGTCGTCTTCATGGAGCCAGATAAAGAACCTTTTGAGTTGCAAACAAATCGAAGGGCCACGAGTGCACGAACCATCAAAGATTACGTCATCATCGTGTGGCTCCTCTCTTTGTAAGTTTAGCGATGTCATTTACGGTAATGCTCGCGTGATACACCGCTCAGATCACTCCCCCGAGAGTAGCAATCTTGGTCAAGATGCCCGTTTGTTGACCCGAAAACCCGTTAACCGCGAATCGTCTTCGTCGGTTAGATCCAACGGTTGTGGCGCCTACTCGTCGTATACAACTTCCAAAGCTATGCACTTTAGAAAACTCTCTGGTTGTTATGAGTGCCACATGATTGTTGATCCAAGCAGGTTCATAAATTTTTATTCTTACTACATAAATTCTGAATAATACATATGCAAACTTCTTGAACATCTACATATCATCATGATTACAAAATGAAATAAAATAAGAGTGATTGGTTATAACGATTTGTTTACATAATTAGGTATCCAATAGCACCAAGAATATGTGCATGTCCACAGTGTGGGGAGGTCTTCCCTAAGCTTGAATCATTGGAGATTCATCAAGCAGTTCGTCACGCTGGTATGCATAATGCATCCCCTTTTTGATTAATTTATCTCTTTTCATATAATGTTATTAATAAAGCCATGCATAGTTCAGAATCCATTATGGATCAAGAAGATTTAATAAAGTTATTTTAGTTGATAAAGCAGAAATATATAAAAGTTCAGTTTAACTCGAACATGTTTTTGGTTTAACCAAACGCCTTTTCTCAAAAATAAAATTTATTTATTTCCTCTTTTGGAATTTTCTATTAATTAGTTGAGAAAAATTAAAAATATTAGTAAAAATGGTCTGTCTTTTAGTATTCTTTTCTCGTAGTTGGGGCCATAAATCTGGCATGTCCTGTCGTTGTTTTTGGATATGTATGTACAGCAGCATATATATGTTATATTCCATATTCATTCATGGTACAAAGATTATAATATTTTAAAATATAAAATGTTCTAAAAAAGTTTTTTGTTTTATAATATAGGTTGTTTTCAAGTTTCTATGCAACTTTTAGATTAATTTAGTATTTTATATTATACAATATTGTTTCTGATTGGTGAACTTGTTAAAAGTAAAAACTTTTTAATCTACGTGTTTTACTTAAAACATGATATATTTTAAAACGGAAGAAGTATTTTATATCAAAAACACATATTAGGCGACAAACAACATCACTAATCTATCACTCTACGGGTTTTAAATATTAATTTCAACCATATATTAAAATTTCGTTTGAACGAGCTGGAAAGGAAAAACAGCCTAACCGAAGAAATACGTACTAAACCAAAATAAAATTCAAAATTTTTTACATGAATTTTTTAGATCGAGTCAAATTGAATTGAAACAAACCAAAGCCAAACCAGAACAGAATATATGATAGGCTTTTACGCCTTTACTAGATGAATTCTTAATTTTATCATATACGAAATTTTAATTGACCATGTTATATTACAAATAAAAAAAGTTTGTAACGATTTCGTATAATAAAATATGAATCATAGATTCCTTTTACTTGTTGTGGTTGATTTAAAATTATTTTCATCTCGATATCGACAAAAAAAACATATGTGAAGATGTTTTTTGTAATGTAGTTAATTTTGATAATAGTGTCGGAGTTGGGGCCAGAGGATTCAGGGCGAAACATAGTGGACATCATCTTCAAATCTAGCTGGTTACGTAAAGACAGTCCCATCTACAAGGTCGAACGGATATTAAAAGTCCACAACACTCAGCGCACAATCCAACGGTTTGAAGATTGTCGCGACGTAATTAAGTCCCATGCACATGCCTCCACCAGAAAAGAGCCACGTTCTGCCGCCGACGGAAACGAGCTCCTCCGGTTCCACTGCACCACCGTTTCCTGCTCCCTCGGCTCCCGCGGTTCGACCTCCCTCTGCTCAGCTGTCCCTGGCTGCCGAGTTTGCACCATTATCCGCCACGGTTTCCACGCCAAAACGGTGCGTTTAGGCAACGGCGAAGGTAAGGAAGAGATCAAGGGCGTGAGGACCACTGCTAGCAGTGGAAGAGCACACGACGTATTGAGGTGCTTTGACCAGCGGAGGGCCATGCTTGTTTGCCGCGTGATCGCGGGAAGAGTGAGGCGAGTGCAGAGTGACGTGTCAGAAGATGAAAGTGGTTCTGGCTCGTATGATTCGGTCGCGGGGCCGGCTGGGGTCTACACAAGTCTCGACGACTTGGTTGTGTTTAATCCCAAGGCCATACTTCCTTGCTTTGTAGTTATCTACAAAGTCTCCGAGCCTTAAAAAGTATTGCACTTTACATGATTCTGGATTTGTATGTTTTTTAGTGGAATGTGTGAAGTAGTGGATTGTAATATTTAGGAAAAACTTTAGCATATTAGTTGTGTACAATTACGGTGGTGTGGCCTGGTCAAGAGTGAAAGAAAGACTAGTGTCTCCTTTTTTTTTTTTTTTTTCTTTTTCTTTCCCATTTTATAATTGCGATTCGACTTGTATCAGTTGTTTCTTCAGAATATAACATTTTCTCACGTTGATCCTCTAATATTTTTGATAATATGCTCAACGTCTAGATAGAAGAATAGGGTGTCTTTTAAGTTTGCAATAGAAAGAGCATAAACAAAGAAAATGTTTTATTAAGAGCAAGTCCAATGGGAGGTTATAATTTTGAATTTCTTATACTTTTCAACATTAAATTGTGTACTTTTTAAAAATAAGAATTTTTAGAAGGTTAATTAAAATTATTCCCCTCAAATGGTAGTAACTGGGGTTCTTATTTTCGTAAAAAAATATTATTTTCAAGATCAAAATATTTTAAGTAGAACATTATTAGTTTAAATGTTTAAACATTTTAGATTTTATAAAAATGGGAAATTATTGCATTTCACAAATTTTTAACATAGAAAACATAAAAGTATTAATAATAGAAGTACAAATCATAAATGAGGGAAAAATATTAGTTGTAGTTGTTATTTGCTAGGTTGCATGGAAACGGAAACGGATACGCGGAAACGAAACATTTCGGAAACGAGAAACGATTTTTTCTAAAATTAAGAATTGGAAACGTATGTATATATATATATCTGGATATATATGTATATACATAATAAAACACCAGATATTAAAACTTATATCAAAAGAAATATTTGAAGCAACACAAATTCAAAACATAAATATTAAATAGTTGAATTAAAATATTAATAATATATATATATATGTATTATGAATATATATTTTTAAATTATTTTATTTATTAAGTTTCTAAGCTAAAAAGAAGTTTTCGTCGTGTTTTCAAAACGGAAACGGAGTTTCCATCGTGTTTCCAAACAGAGATTTTTAGGAATCGTGTTTTGTTGACTTGTTTCCATATTTCCGCGAGTTTCTGTTTCCGAAACGTTTCGGAAACGGGAAACGCACCTTAAAAAGAGTTTCCATGCAACATAGGTTATTTGCAAACCAGTTTATTAATTATACATAATTTGCTAAATTAAATTATAGTGGCACTTTGAACTCAGTACGGAGTATTAGATTTCGAACTAAATTTCTTACTTGTACTATATTAAAAAAACATGCATTTCAGAGCCAATAGATTCTTTACATCTATATTAGTATTTTTTAAGTATATTTTGTGTTTTAACTTTTTATTTGTAAGATTTTGAATAATTAGTCCTCCAACATCAATAAATATGAAAACTTAAATGAAATATTTATAACAAAATATAATTAAGAATGTTAACCACAATATCTTATTTTTTAATTATGTTTTTTCATGAAAATTTTTCTTTAATTTTTTTTTTATGAAATATCTATACAAAATAACAATTCAATAACACAACTTTTTATTGTCAATATGCTAAAATATATAGATTAAAAATAAATGAAATATAATCAATTACAATAAAAAATTATATCTATATAAATTGATAATAAATAAATATGTAGTGCACAACAGGTGAAAATCCTAGTTACAATTAAAAATAAAAGCCTAAAATCAATTTCTATCTCAAGCTTTTCGCATTATTTTTATATTTTTTATGAATAACTTTAAAATATTATAATTTGAGAATCAAAAATTAATTTTTTTTTCTTTTAGAAATTTAAATGATAAAATTATATTAAGTGTAAATATATTGAACTTGTAAAATTTCTAAACCAAAAAGTATTCCAAAGGCAAGATGTGAATGGTTATACGAAAAGATGTTTTTCGCTCTGGGCGATTTCTTTGGCGATCGTCTTCATCCTTCCCTCAATCCTTTCTCTCCGATCCATATTCTGATCAGGAGTTTGGTTCCGACCGAGAAATCCTTCCAAATTGATTTGAGGATCAGTTTCGGCGGTTAATTCTGTCAGTTAAATATGACAGTTATCTTCCTCCTTCTTTCACGGGAGTTAACCGTCAACCAAAATCAACATGGATCTTATATAAATTCTCAATTTTCCCTCGCTATTTCTCAACCACTTCCACATTCCTTATTCCCCCTAACAGTGCAACGAAAAACATGAGTGGTAATATTCGCAAATATGTCCAAGACCTTGATTTGGGTATCGATGAGGCCCAGTCTCGCTACCACCGGAGTTCCTCTCTCGTGCAATATCTGTTAATCGACACACTCTGATCGTGACCCCTATCAACGCCCGCAAGCAGAATATTCGTGCCCTCATCCGGAAGATGCCACGAGTCTGGGGTTTTGTTGATGAATGTGTGAGACGCATTCTTGATGGAGGAAGAGTCCAATTTCGTTTTCAATCTGAAGACTCCTTGAACTTAGTGTTACGCAGAGGTCCATGCATGATCTTTCAATGACTGGATGGTTACCACACACCGTTGGTACCCTAACATAAGTGAGACTAACATGAAGATCATACCCTTTTGGGTCCAAATCCAAGGTATCCCAGCCCTTTTCTTAAACAAATGCTATGGCTAGGTAGGTAGGGACCAAGATACGATATGTTTTTGAAGTAGAGTATGATGAAAATCAAACCCAAGTAGGGGCTGTCCGTGTTAAGGTAGACTGGAACATAGATGATCCTCTGCGTTTCCTAAGGAACATACAATTCATTGCTGATGAGAATACAATAGTCAATTTCCGCTATGAACGCTTAAGGAACTTTTGCACAAAATGTGGTTCCCTTAAACATGATGCAAAGGCGTGTCCTCTCGGTTTCGATGATCCTGCATCAGAAGACTCGGATGATGACAGCGATGGAGAGAATCATAATGATGGTGACAAAAACATGTCTGAGGCAAATACTCTCCCGTCAATGGATCCAGCAAGTCTCATACATGGTCTACAAATGTCACCACCACCAACCGCTCTTGCACAAGGCTATGTTCCACATACGGTGGCAAACCAGAGTCTACCTAGTGTCTTTATAGACAACGACCTAACCATTGAACGCATTCGCTATCTTGATGCAAGTATGCAGGACAGTTTGCAGATCATCCTGAACCAAAGAGTCTTCTTGATGAAAATTCTGATAATGCACAACCAGACTTTGTCTTCATGAAGCGAAAGAGAGTGCAGTTTGAGATTAAATTCAATAAAGCAGTGGCTGCAGAGAACTTCGCAGAAAGAGTCAGCGAACTGTTTTGGTGGGTTTGTGTTTTGTCAACAAAGGATTCGACGGAGGCGCAGAGGGGCCCGGTACCCCCAGATCTTCCAATATGAAGATCCTCTCATGGAACTGCCAGTGGACTGGCCCACCTTTAACATCTTCTCTTTTAAAAAAATTTTGTTTTACTACTAAATGTGATATTCTCTTCCTTTCTGAAACTCTAAACCATTATGATGTAATAACTAAACTTAAGTGTGTTTAGGATTCTTAAACGCTATTATTTAACCCCTTCAAGGTCGGAGTGGGGGTTTATCTCTGTTTTGGAAGGATGTTGTGAGCTTATCCTTGATTTCTAAGGATGAGAGTCTCATTGATGTATCAATCAATCATAATAATATTATTTGTTTACTTGTCTTGTGTGTATGGACATCCTAACCCTAGTGAACGCTATGAACTTTGGGAACGTTTTGAACACCTAACACCTTCCCGCAATACCCCGTGGTTACTCATTGGAGTTTTTAATGAGATTACTTCAAACAACGAAAAGATTGGTGGACCAGTGGGTGACGAATGGACGTTTCGGGATTTCAGACACATGATCTCCATACATGATCTTCAAAATGTCCGATCAAGAGGAAACACCTTCTCATGGGTTGGAGAACGCTACTCACATACGATCCAATATTTTCTTGATAGAGAAATGTTTTAACTCTGCAGGTGCTGCTACTTTCCCAAATGCAGAGGCTCATTTTTTGGAATTTGCAGGCACGGATCACAAACCTATCTTGCTTGATCTAAACGATTTTGTAAGATACAAACGATGGATCTTCCAGTTTGACAAGCGTTTATTGGATGTGCCTAACTTCCATGAAGTGGTTAAGGATGGATGGTTAGCTAGCAGTAATAGTCATGACATCCCAATCAATGATCGTATCAAAAACTGCAGGCAGAGTATGGCGAAGCTTAAGCGTGACTTCCATTTAAACTCTGAACAACACATTGTAACAATTCAAGCTCGATTAAATTATGCAACATGAAGCTTAAATCCAACTTTGCGGAGAACAATTCCACATTTGCAAGATGAGCTGACAAAGGGTTATGAAGATGAGGAAAAACATTGGCAACAAAAGAGTATAAACCAGTGGATGACTGAAGGAGATAAAAACTAAAGTTTCTTTCATGCTTGTGCTAAAACAAGTGCTAAAAACTGGATTACGTCTATCTGATGACCAAGGAAACGTCTACCAGGGTGATAAGGAAATTAGCGAGCATGCTCAAAGCTTTTTCACAAATATTTTTTCAACCACCAATCACTATGTCTCCCCCTCGGTCTTTGCTGATTTCGAACCTAAGGTCTTAGAGGAAGCGAATGAAAGCTTAAGGAAAATCTTTAGTAATGAGGAGATCTATAATGCAGTGGCACGATAGGTGATGATCGAGCTCCAGGTCCAGACGGTTTAACAGCCAGGTTTTACAAAGCATGTTGGGACACAGTTGGTCCACAAGTAATTCAAGAAGGTCATCTTTTCTTTAATACTTCATTAATGAAGCCGAGCATTAACCACACAAACATTTGCATGATACCAAAGATAGATATTCTCAACACTCTCGGAGTACCGGCCAATAGCTCTATGCAATGTCCTCTATAAAATTGTCTCAAAATGCTTGGTTCAACGGCTAAAACTACATCTTAACGATATAGTTTTAGACGCACATGCAGTATTTGTTCCAGGACGAATCATCCAAGACAATGTGATGATTGCGCATGTAGTCATGCATTCCTTAAAAGTCAGAAAACGAGTGTCGCAAACTTATATGGAAGTGAAGATAGATGTGAGTAAAGCTTATGACCGTGTCGAATGGAATTTTCTTGAAATAGCACTGAAACTATTTGGTTTTTGTGACAAATGGATAAGTTGGATCATGGCGGTAATGACTTCCGTGAACTATTCTGTTTTGATTAATGGTGCTCCCTATGGACATATTAAACCAACAAGAGGTATTAGACAAGGTGATCCACTGTCACCTTATCTATTCATCTTCTGCAATGATATACTTAGCCACTTAATCTCATCTAGTGAACGGGAAGGTGACTCCGAGGTAACTGAATTGGTAATGGTGCTCCAAGCATCACTCATCTCCAGTTTGCAGATGATTGCTTATTCTTTTGTCAAGCAAATAGGAAAAACTGCCAAGCTCTGAAAGATACTTTTGATATCTACGAATATTATTCTCGTCAAAAGATTAATACCTCTAAATCGATGATTACTTTTGGAAGTAGAGTTTTTGGAAATACTCAAAGTCGACTGAAAGCAATTATTGACATCCCAAACCATGGAGGTGGAGGAAAGTATATTGGACTCCCTGAATATTTTAGTCGTAAGAAGAAGGAAATGTTCGAATATATTGTTGACAGAGTCAAACAACACACATTCGGATGGACTACAAAGAAATTATCTCTTGCAGGTAAAGATATCATGCTCAATTCAGTGGCTCTATCTATGCCATTTTATGCTATGTCTTGTTTCAAGTTACCATTGGGAATCACATCCGAAATAAAATCTCTTTTAATGCAATATTGGTGGGGAAAAAAAGTTCAAAACAACGTAGCATACCATGGATTGCTTGGAAAAAACTACATTGTCCCAAAAAAGAAGGGGGTTTGGGATATATAGATTTAGCTAAGTTTAATGATGCCCTCTTGGCCAAGTAGGCATGGAGACTTCTTCAATATCCTAATTCACTTTTTGCTCGGATTATGAAAAACCGATACTATCAAGATGATTCTATTTTGGAGGCTAGAACAAGGAAAAACCAGTCCTACGGTTGGTCTTCTTAAGAAAGGAACACATTATATTGTGGGGGATGGTAAAACCATATCACACATATCAGTGGTACTCAAGAACAAGATATGGAAACTGCGACTACTACCAAAGATCATACACTTTCTCTGGCGCATAGTATCACGAGCTATACCAACCACAACTAGACTTCGAACACGAGTCATGAATATTGATCATTTATGTCCAAGATGCCACCAAACAAAGGAAACAATCCAACATGCTTTATTCTCCTGTCCTTTTGCTCAAATGGCATGGAGACTTTCTAACACTTCTTATTTAAATATAAACCATTTACCATCAAATGCAGAGGAGACTATCTGTCAACTAATATCTTTCTCTTCTCAAACCACTAACACTTTTGAATGCCTCATACCTTTTTTTCCTCCTTTAGCGTATTTGAAAAGCAAGAAATAATCAGGTCTTTAACAATTTTCGCGAGAATGCAACTAAAACAGTTTTACAGGCCAAGTCAGACACAAAATAATGGATTAGTAACTTAAAACCCTTGGTGGCCACATGGTCTGCCTCAAGAGCGAACAATACCACTTGGTTACCTCCAGCACATCCAAATCTCAAATGCAACTTTGATGCAAGTTATGACCATAACACACAACAGGCAACATGTGGCTGGATATTTAGGAACCATCAAGGTGAAGCTATAGTATAGGGTGCAACAAGACTAAGTTATGCAAGATCTCCTTTAGAGACTGAAACAAAAGGTCTTTTAGCTGCAATACAACAGGCCTAGATCAGAGGATATCATTCAATAGTTTTTGAAGGAGACTGTGAAATTTTAATCAAACTAGTTAATGGTCAAATCCTGAATGCTTCCTTAACAAACCTCATCAATGATATAAGAGTTTGGTCTTCAAAATTATACCGAGTTCTTTTACCTTCACAGAGAGAGAATGTAATAGTGTAGCACATGTTTTAGCTAAATTTGGTTGTATTGATAAATCATATTACACTGATTCTGTATTGAAGCCTACTTGGCTGACCAACTCTCTTTGTATAGATTTACCGTGATCAATATATTTTATTTGTGGAAAAGAAAAAAAAAAGAAGCAAGATGTGAAATTCAGTTTGTTTTCACAAATTTAAACTTGAACACTTAAATTTCCGTAAAAAAAAACAGTTTATTTAAAATATTATTTGCAAAAATAACTTAAAAAACATATATAAAAATCCAAAAAGTCAAAAATTTGAAAACTTATTTTACTATAAAATCTTATCTAAACGGTTTATCCAAAATATTATGTACCAAAAACCTTAAAATATGATTTAAAATCTAAAAATCACAACAAATAGTGTAAAAAGTGAGAGACGAAAGCCATGACTATAATCGATACTCAGATTGTCCTTTTCATATACCATAAAAAGTAAATGCACACAGAAAATATATTTTAATTATGTTTTGCTAATATGTTGCCTATGTTTTTCTATTTATTAATTTTCTTTTCTATATTATAAAATAATAAGATGTTAGGTACCCTTACTGGAATATATTGCAATAACATTTTTGACTTCTCTAATTTGGATTAGCAGCATTGCCATTTCATTTCATGGGAGTATACATATAAAAATAGTTAAGTCGCATTATGACTAGAAATGTTCCAATAGCATT
>CM043884.1:7135241-7378098 GCA_024034495.1 Camelina laxa
TAGTGAGCTTGTTTAGAGTCACTAAGCTTGACTTTGGTTGCCTTTTCAGGCTTGGTTTTGATACCAAGGAGGTAATGAAATCCTCCCTGGCACCTCATGACCACTGTGAAGTTGACTCTTGATCACTTCACCCTTAACACACAAACCATATTTCTTCTTGATTTTGAGCCTTGGTCTTGCCTTCCTCAAAGACCTCTTGTTTATCTTGACTTGGAGATCCTTAACCATACCAGTCAAATCTTGAACTGAACTCTTAAGCTTTTCCACTGAATCCTCTTGAAGAGAGGGCTTAGCCTTTGGAGTTTCCACTTCACTTAACCCTTCATGACCACCTTTGTCATTGATAGTAAAAGGTTGATCATCAATGGTAGGAAGGTTGGTTGGGTTATAGATGTTAAACTTCATGGTTATATCCTCAGCAATGTTCAAGGTCAAAAGACATTCCTTAACATCTATAACAGCTCCAACTGTGGCTAAGAATGGCCTCCCTAGAATGATAGGAGCTTCATGCTCCTTATCCATCTCTAGAACCACAAAGTCTGTATGAATCCTTGTCTTTCCTATCTTGACTGGAATGTTTTCCAACTTACCAACTATGCCTCTGTTTGTTCCATCAGCTAGACATATGTGAAGGTTGGTGGACTTGAATTCAGTGTGCCCAAGCTTTTGTGCTATAGAGTAAGGCATCACACTGATAGATGCTCCCAAATCACATAAGCATTGGTTGTAGTGAAGATAGCTAAGTGTGCAAGGCAGATAGAATGGACCTGGATCCTTAAGCTTAATTGGGATGATAACTCCTCCAAGGTCTTCAAGATCCTTTTCATCTTGATCATGAGCCTTATTTTTTGACAATTCAAGCAAAAAATCCTTATAGAGAGGATATGGATCATACTGTTCCAAGGCAGGTCCTCTCTCTTCTTCTTGGTAAGTAATGATAACCTCTTGTATGGCCATCACTTCCTCTTGTTTCTCAATCACAACCTCTTCCTTCAAAGCTTTCACTTCCTCTTGTTGCAAGACCATCATTTCCTTTCTCTCAATGATTTCCCTTAATTCCTTAAGCTTATGTGCCTTGAAACGTCCTCGGAATGGTAGAGGCGGTTTGTAAGCAGGAGGAATGTACTTAGCAGGCTTGACATTTTCTGATCCTTCAGCTCGATCGACCACTCGATCACGCACTCGGTCGAGTGCTGGTTCGAGCACCTGGTCGAGTGCACTACCGGATTTAGTCTGCTTTGCACAATCTTCACTCTGAACTTCAAGAAATGACCTATCCTCCCCATCTTGGATGTCACTGTCCTCAGTGACTTCTTCCTCAAGGATATGAATGGCTTTTGCAGTGAAATCCCTTGGGTTTTGAACAGCTTTTCCGGGGAGTTGAGTACGTTTGGGAGCTGAAGTGGAAGCAAGGTTGCTCTCCATGTACTTCACTCTAGAGTTCAGACCCTCAAACTTCATGTTGAGGTCATTATATTGTGATGTTAACCGCTGGTTTAACTCAGCAAACTGCTTGGCCTCCTCAATCGTTCCATTGGCTTGCCCAATCAACAATTGTTGCATCATGGCTCTTAAGTCTTGTTCCTCGCCTTGGTTAGTATGAAACCCTGGTGGGGGACACAATTGGGACTGGAACACTTGTTGTTGTTGCTTGGCTGCATAGTTGTTTTGTTGTTGAGGCTGTTGAGGTGGATAGACTTAGTCTTGTGGATTGGCTACATTGGTGCTTCTATAGGAGATGTTGTTGTTTTTGAACCCTCCTCCTTAGTTGTAGCCTTTGAATCCACCCTGGTTTTGCATATAATAGAGCTCAGCAAATTCCCTCTCCCCCTCTTGAACTGGAACCTCTTCTTCACCAATGAAGTGAATGGACTTTTGTTGGCTAAGGAGGATCCTGTCAAGCTTCTCATTGACCATCTTCAAGTCCTTCTTGTACTTCTCCTCTTGATCAGAGGAGGTGGACCTTACTGTTCTGTCATAATCCTCATTGTAGTTTCCATCTGACTGAGCAAGATTTTCAACCAACTCCCAGCCTTCTTCCACATTCTTGTTGAGGAAGTTTCCATTTGAGGCTGTGTCAAGAAGCATTCTGATCTTGGGAAGCACTCCTCTATACAAAGTACTTAGGAGGGACTCATTGCTGAAGCCATGGTGAGGACATTGAGTCTAGAATCCTTTAAACCTCTTCCAAGCTTCACAAAAACTCTCATAATTCCTTTGAGCAAACCCAAAAATTTCATTCCTCAATCTAGCAGTTTTACCATTGGAAAAGAACTTGGCCAAGAAAGCCTTCTTGCAAGCATCCCATGTTGTTATTGCTCCAGTTGGAAGTGTCTTCTCCCAGAGATGAGCTTTGTCTCCAAGTGAGAAAGGGAACAGCCTAAGCTTGAATCCATCCTCACTGACACCATTGATCTTGGTGAGACCACATATCCTATCAAACTCATCAAGGTGGTCTAGGGGATCTTCCATTGGCAACCCATGGAACTTGTTGGCTTGAATCATAGAGATCAATCCACTCTTGATCTCATAATTGTTGTTTGCTACTGTAGGAGGCACAATACCAGCTCTCTGGTTATGTGTGTTTGGTGCATCTCCAACACCAATGTTTCTTGCTCTTGGAGCTTGTTGATCTTGTTGCTCCATTAGCATTTGTTGTTCCTGTTCCTGATAGATCCTTGTTCTCTGTTGTCTCAGGTCCCTTCATGGTCGGTTGATGTGATCAAGGAGTCTCTGAAGATTGTGATGACCCTTGGACCTTGTTTGCATCAACAGGCGCGAGTACAGACTCGGACAGGCACTCGGTCGAGCGCAAGCTCGAGTGGGTGGTCGAGTCGACTGGGAACTGATGTCTATTTGTATCCGGCTTCTGACTCGATCAAGTGCTCGATCACACACTCGGTCAAGTGGTGGTCGAGTTGGTGGTCGAGCTGGTACCTGAAACTCAATCACAGACAAGCAGTAGAAGAAACTAGATCAGTAGTGAACAAGTGTATAAACGAACTTAATCTTAGACTTCTATTGATCCTAACCCTTTATATATTAATGATAGTCTCTTCAAACTTCATATGTGGGACTTGGATTGTATCCCAACAACAAGCAAGTGGCATGCTCGATTGGGACATGTCAACTTTGAAACCATTAAGAAGATGATGACAAAGAACATGGTGACTGGAATATCTAGTGCTTCTAAAGATGGAGAACCATGTGCATCTTAATCTGTTTGGTAAACAAACATAACAAACATTTCCCCAACGGACCTCTTATCGAGCAAAGCAAGCACTAGAACTCATTCACAGAGATCTCTGTGGACCTATTTCACCGACTATAGCTGCGCAAAGGAGGTACATCTTTGTATTAATTGATGATTATTCTCATTATATGTGGACCATTCTTCTCAAAGAAAAGAGTGAGGCGTTTGAAAAGTTCAAGAGTTTTAAAGCTTCGGTCGAACATGAAACTGGAAGCACTATCAAGACACTTCGAACTGATAGAGGAGGAGAATTCACATCTCAAGAATTTCAACTGTTTTGTGAAAAGGAGGAATCACTAGAGATTTTACCGCACCCTACACACCTCAACAAAATGGTGTAGTAGAAAGACAGAACAAAACATTATTAAGAACGACTCGAAGTAACTTAAAACACATGAACATGTCGAATTACTTATGGGGAGAGGCGGTAAGACATTCAACCTACCTTATCAACAGAGTGGGGACAAGAGTGTTAGAAGATCTTACACCATACAAAGATTTTAAAAAGAAAAAACCGAATGTAGAACACGTTCGTGTTTGGTTGCATTTATTTTGCAAAGACCGAGACTCCACATCTGAAGAAGTTAGATGACAAATCGAGGATGCTTGTTAATCTGGGTACGGAACCCGGTTCTAAAGCTTATAGGCTTCTCGATCCTGCTAGTTGAAAGATCATTGTTTTAAATCAATTGGTTTAAAGTGGGTATTTAAGGTGAAACGAAATTCTGATAACAGCATAAACAAGTACAAAGCGAGGCTGGTGGCAAAAGGCTATGTATAGAGTCATGGGATTGATTTTGATGAAGTGTTTGCACCTGTGGCTAGGATCGAGACAATACATTTTATTATTGCTCTTGCAGCTTCAAGCGGTTGGGAGATACATCATCTGGATGTTAAGACTGCATTCTTCCATGGTGAATTAAGAGAGGATGTATATGTTACTCAACCTGAGGGTTTTGTTACTCAAGGGAAGGAGGAGAAAGTCTACGAACTACATAAAGCTCTTAATGGATTAAAGCAGACACCTAGGGTATGGAACACTAAACTGAATAAGATTCTTCTTGAATTGAAATTTGAAAAGTGTTCTAAGGAACCTTCCTTATACAGGAAGAAAGAACAGGGCCATCTTCTCATCGTAGCTGTCTATGTGGATGACTTGCTAGTAACAAGTTCTAGCATTGAGTTGATACTTGATTTCAAGGAAAGAATGGCAAGAAAATTTGAAATGAGCGATTTGGGAAAGCTTACATACTATCTTGGCATCAAAGTCTTGCAGGATAAGAATGGAATTATGTTAAGACAAGAAAGCTATGTTAAGAAGATTCTTGCTGAGACAGAATATCATAGAAGAAAAAGAGGAGTTTATGTAACATGGTTTTGGCATGGCTAGCGATTAGTTTCTTTTCATAGTTATAACATCTCTTAGTTAGGCAAATGAAGCAGCAATTGGAGTTGTTAAAGTTTGTTTGTTTGTGCTTTAGAATAATTGTGTCGAGCTTGATGATTTAAAATTACCTATTTAATATTTCGAAAGTACATGACTTTTTTTTGTAGACTATATAATATATATATATATATATATGATTTTTTGGTTATAGACTTATGATATTCATGATTTAGGTGTATCATAATATACATGTTAGTTTTATTTTTGGTAATTAGGGATACAGTAGAACCTCTATAAATTAATACTCGCTATAAATTAATAAATTCTTCCGGTCCCAAGTTGGGCCGGTGTAAAAAATTGACACATTTCGATAAAATAATAATATTTTTGGAAATCTAGTGTAAAAATTAGTCCCATCAATATCTTAAACTAATGATCATATAAACTAAATATATATATATATATATATATATATATATATATATCCAACCACCAGGATTCCAACAACACCAAGGTCCACCGAACCAGTGACAAGAAGCCGAGTTACGAGGTCTTATTCAGCAAATGATTCAGCAACAGGCTACAGCTTCTATGGACATCGCGAAACGATTCGCGGAAATGAGCAACAAAATTGACTCAGGATACAATGACCCCAATGCCAAGTACGAATCACTCAACACAAAGGTTCGATACCTGGAAGACCACCACAACAACCAACCTACACCAAAGATCAATCAACTGCCGGGTAAAGCTGTTCAAAACCCCAAGGATTATGCGACTGCTCAAGCCATTTTCCTAGATGATGATTATGAGGACTAGCTCACTGGGGACAGTGGTGATCAAGATGGGGAGGATTTGGATTACTCAAAGAAGAATGAGGCCGAATACTATATATCTGAATATGAACCCGAGCTTTCACCCGATGAGACTGATCGAGTTGATGATCGAGCACTGGTTCGAGATTCACAAACTGACAAACAACCCGAAGTGAAACCCGATGACCTACACGATGATGTTGATCGGATGATGCATCGAGTAGATGTTGAGAAAGGAGATCAGCCTCAACCACCTGCACTGGTAGGAGGGGAGTTGGAGGAAAGGTTCAATGCTGCACTTGACATCCAGTTGGAAGCGCTTGCAGAGCGAATGGCTAAGCGCAAAGCTCCACCACCTAAGCTTTTGCCCCCACATGAGCTTCAGCAGGAAGCTGCAAAGGAAGCAGCTAGATTGGAGGATGAGGTTAAGGAGGCTGTCAAGGAGATCAGATTTGAAATTCTGAGAAGTGGAATTTGTTTGAATCCTGAGGTAAGAATTGAGGAAAAACTTGAAGATCCTGGCTCTTTCACGTTGCCGTGTTCAATAGGATTTCAGATTTTCAAGAGCTGCTTGTGTGATCTTGGAGCTTCGGTGAGCATCATGCCACTTTCAGTTGCTAACAAGCTGGGATTCACCGACTTCAAACCAAGTAAGCAATATCTGGTTCTAGCCGATAGAACGGTAAGGCATCCGATTGGCATTTTAGAAAATCTGCCCCTAAGGATTGGGAGACTGGAAGTGCCTACCGACTTCATGATCCTAGATATGAACAAGGAACCGGATGATCCACTGATTCTAGGAAGACCATTCTTGGCAACAGTTGGTGCGGTGATCGAAGTGAAACGAGGTAAGATCAGGATAGAACATGGTGAACACCTCAAGATGGAGTTTGAGGTGAAGAAAGGGGTTAAGAGGGAATTGGTAAATCCGAGGGTCAACCCGACACCGTACTCGACACGCCTGATCGTGTCTCTGCTCGGGTAGCGAGTGGAGTCCGAATTCCACAAACCAAGTCCACTCGCAGCGAAGCCCACCAACCGAAACCCTAGCCTATTTAAGGAGGTCGAACCTTTCTCCCTCCTCATCACCGATAAGTCTCCCTTATTTTCTTAGCTTTTCAATTTCCATAAGTTTCTATTCTTCTCTCTCGATTTCAAGCTCATTCGATTTACTTTGGAGACTAACCCTATTAATCCCAAGAACTAGCTTTTCTTTTTCTTCTCAAGGAATCGACATGGAGCCAACCGCTAGAACCTACCAAAGGAAGGGAAGAAGATCCACCTCCGCCGCTGCTACAACCGGAGGAGACGCCGCCGAAGTTCAACAACCCCAAGGAAGAGGAAACGTTCCACATTCCCGACCGTTAGGTGGACGTGTAGCCTCCCCAACCCGATGCACAACTCGATCCACCACCTGACCTGATGCTCGAGTAACCGATCGAGTAAGCCCCCGAGTTCGATTACCGAGTCCAATGGCGAGTGCTGTCCGCCGTTCTCCTCGACGTAGGGACCTGTTTGTGTCTGAAAAGACGCTTACCGACCCTATGGAGGTCGATTCTAATGCTGGAGGAGAAGAACAAGGTGAGATCCAAACCTCTCGATCAAGGAGTAGAGCCGCAATTGCAAGGGGGAAGAGACTGGCTTCGGAGAAGGCTGAGAAGGTGGTTGAAGAAGATCAACACGCTGAGGAGGAAAGAGAAAGAGAAGAGGAGCATAGAGAGAGGACCCGCCAAGCCTCGCGGAGGCTTAAGCAAAAGGAAGTTGACACTCCGGCGAGATTTTTCAAAGTCTTCCGGAAGATGAACTTCGTTGGTACCCGATACCCTCACCGTGAGACAATGAAGCAATTGGCACTACAAGAAAACAAGCAAATAGCGACTGCACTATTAGTCACTATTTAGTCGCTAAACGGTGTGTTACGACTAAATGACGACTAAAACCATTAATCGTAAATCGAGAATCGCTAAAATAAATAGTCATGAAATTAGTCGCCAAATAGCGACTACATTGCGACTAATGTTCGTAGTCGTAAAGCGTAGTCGTAACATAGTCACTAAATTTAACGACTACACTACAACTATTTTACGATTACGAATATTAGTTGTAACATAGTCACCAAATTTAGTGACTAATTAATGACTATAGTCATATTTATGTATTTACACGATATTATATTTATACAGTATTTACACAAGTTATACACAGTTTTTATTTTTTTATTAATTATTTTTAAATATATTGAAATTATGAATAGCGATTTAAAACATTATTTTAAAATAATATATTTATTATTATAAACCATAATTACAAAAAAACTGTATTACAAAATAAAATTAAGAATAATAACTAAGAATAAGAATATACTTCATCCTCCTAAAAAACACATAATTAGAAAGAAAAAAAAATAGATGAACAGCTACATAATAAATGGTCTGTAGCACACTTTGAATTGCCTTGTATTCCATCGGTGAAGTCTAAGTAGTTCCCAGTAATGTTCCAAGAGCAACTCATTTCTTCAGGTACCTTTAGAACAAACAAAAAAAGAAAGTATCATGTTAACACATATCCAAGTATCAATATAATAGAATTCCAAAATCGAGATTGGAAATGAGAAACCATCGGACAAGCCATTCACTATAACTACATGTCCTCTAGCTTAAAAACGTGAGTGTGAGTAAGAAGATCGACAATGGTGAATCTAGTTAACGAGTGCAGACAAAACTGGTGTCTAGATATCCGTATTACCAAATGACTCTTGATAAATTCAACAAAAAGCCTCGCAAAAATGATAACAGAGGCTGCTCAACAAATGACTCTGGACAGATTTAATAAAAGTCTCACAGCAATAAGTAGCAAAGTGGATATATTGTACCTTAATAGCAAAAGATAAAATAGGATAAGAAAATGTCTTAACAAATGAAACTTTACCTTACGCTCTGAAATAAAGTTGTACATCATGAGCTCTGCCTAAGAGTGTTATTGGTAGTGGCTCTCTTTGTAAGCCAAACATCATCTTCTACCTACGAACAATAGGACATGATCAGAAAATTTCATTTATAGAGATTGAAATCACAAAAAACAAAATAAAACATTATCTCAGTTTAGAAAACATGATCTGTAAGGTTTAAGTCTAATAGTTTTTTCGAGAAGTCATAGAGAAAAGGGGGAGATTATTGGAGAAAGAAGGACTTACCCGGCAGATTCAAATCGACGGGACATGGAAGACGGCGATCGGAGGCTTGCCCGGACAGAGTCATCGCGATTCGAAGTAGAGAAATGAGATATGAGAGTGAAAGTTTCCCCGAAAGAGTTGAGAGAGTGATGCTGTTTTTTTCTAAGACCATGGGCATTGGTGTCCGTTAGTTTTTGGTCGCTCAAATTTAATACTATTATTTTGAAAGTTTCTTATTTATAGTATGAGCATTGCTGTATATTTGTATTTGGTCCCCTGTATAAAATCACAAACTAACAAATTTCAACATCGATATGAAAATGAAATGGAGAGAGATGGTGAACCATCATTGAAAACAAGAAACCAACCATGACGCCTTAAACATCATGAATGCTAAACAGTTCAACATCGTTTCCTGAGTCACCACAAGCAAGAGTATTAACAGGGAGCTTTCCTTCAGTCTTCAGATTCTTGAGCAGATACGCAAGCGCTTGTCCCTTTCCAGCACCTTGTGGTAAAATATCCAAATCCATGCCTCCACTGTAAATAATTTTGACATCCAACTGAAACAACCAACATAAACAATCTGTTAAGTAACAAAACCTCAAAAGAGACAACACAAAAGCTCAGACACTAGAGATAGCATTATCAAAGCAAAACTCACCCCACGTTTCTCAAACCGTTGTGATAACTCCTCAGTAACTTCCTGAGCCTTACTCTTATCAACATAAAAGCTAACCTTGTGTGGCCTCTGCTCAGTAGATATGCTCACGTGGAACAGTGTAAATATGATCAAGTGCAACTAAGTGACTAACCTACACACTGGAAATGTTTCTCTATATTTTCACGGCAGTAAGAAGAATAAAATTTACTACCAAAGCGTTTGAAAAGATGACCAAGTTGTTCCTTTCTTCTACTAACTCTATAAGCTCCACGAAAGTATAAGTGCAAGTTGTCAATTGGGGAGAGAAGTTAAGAGTATCCTGAAAGCCTCCATTGTCATGAAGAGGATACCAACGCCAGGAACCACTTTGTAATATTCATGCAATATTCCTCTGTAAATCGCTCTAACACCTTCTGACTTGAATATGTGTTTGAATGTTCCAAAGAGTCCAGTGTTATATACTCGCGCTCTTCCACCAGCTCCTTCCACTTGCATTCTTCTTCTCACAAGATCCAATGGATATGTAGCTACAAAAATTATGGGCATCAAAAAGTTTGTCATCTGATGCATATAGTAAGAAGCAGATATGTATTCAAGCTACAAACTATAACGTAGAGAGAAGAAGAAGCAGATATGTATTGAAGCTACAAACTGTACCAAGAAGAAGTTAAAGAACCAACAAAGTTTGCACAAGAGAAAATGGGAAAGTAAACAAAGCATACCAACAATGTAGCACCAAGTCCTTTATACAGACCCAGAAGTCCCTCGTCTCTGCATATGGTACGGAAAGCATGCCCAATTCCCTGGTAATACATTGCATTTTTCTGGGAAGGATCACATAGCCATGAAAATACAACTGGTTAGATCAAGGAAATAAATAAAGCTTTCAATCGGGTTGCCACTCCTATTTCCTATAAAACTCTGTACGACTGGATTTGAATTGAAAAACTGCAAAAACAAAAGAGGCATTGCTGTCACAAACCAAATCAAACTGGAGAGACTTAATTGTTGGATCCAAGAACCTATCAATTAAATCGAATTCTGGGGATCTCTATCTATTTGCCTACAACTACAAACCAAGCCCTAGAAATTTGAAAATTGATAGTGAAAAGAGAGAATTTACAATAGCATTGGAGGAGCCATCGACGGACCAATTAGTGATATCGCCTTTAAGGATCTTGAGGAGGCTAGAATCAGACAAATTGAAAACTGCTCTGTCGTCTCTGTGCTTCACCGTCTGCAAATTAGCTCCGCCGTTGCTCGAATCTAAAACCGTCACCCATGGATGATGAAGAAAAAATCTTCTCCCAATCACCAGCTTCCACGTGTCCAAGTAGACGGACGAAAAAACGTCCCAAAATAAGAATCGTTTCTTCGAATATGGGCCTTTTTTGATTTATTTAAAATCACAAAAAATCGAAGGACGGCCCAAGTGCACGCCGTTGCACATGCTCTAAGGGTGAGGGTTTCTTTGTTTTTGTTTTTTTTTGTTTTCATTTTGTCGGCTCAATTTTGATTATATCAAAGCCCAAAGTGACCTCTTAATTAAGGCCCAAATAATTAGTTTTAGGTATAAAAATGACTAATTTAATAAAATTTATAAGTAAATAGTTTTGAGAAAGATTAAATTATATGTAAATACTAAATAGTTTTACATATCGGTTATATATATATATATAATGGTTATATTTTGGTTAAATGGTGTATAAGTAATTTTCTGTATATGCATTATAAAGGTTTAAAATCGTATATTGTTTGGGGTATATATAGGTTTAAGATTTGGGGTTAAGTTTTGATAAAAATATAAGATTAGGAAAACTGTAATTTTTATAACTGTTAGATCTCACTTCTTGGATATATAAAAATAATTAGATATTCTTATAAATTTTAAATCTTGGTTTTATCACTTTATGTATACAAATATATATATGAATTTATGGTTGAAAAATTAATTTCTAAGATTTACAGTTTATGATTTAGGTTTTGGAAGTTAGTTAAGTTTTTGGGATTAAATTTTGAAAATTTTAATTTTCTTTAAATAGGACGACTGATATGCGACTTTGTAGCAATCTTTACTATGAGTCGCATAATAGTCGCTAAATTGACGACTATTTAGTGACTACATGTTTTGGTATGCAATATAGTCATAAAATAGTCGCTAAATTACGACTAAACTACCGACTACTATATTTAGTCGCCAAAAAGCGACTGATATACGACTAATATTTGTAATCCTAAAATTGTCGTCTATTAGTCGTTACGTAGTCGCCATTTTTGGCGACTACATTTGTAGTCACCAACTGTAGTCGTAAAAACCATGTTTTCTTGTAGTGGGGGCATCGTTAGAGACGTTGAGTTTTTGTTCGATATGTGCCACCTGGGCAATATGATGCGATCCCATCTAGAAGCTTATGAAGAGGAGACGGTCCACTTCCTTTCAACCCTGAAGCTGCACTATTTCGAGGACCACCCGACCCTACTACCCGATGGGGTAATCGGGTTCATCACCTTCTCTGTTCGGAACACGGAATACCGGCTGACTTTCAAGGAGATGGAGACGCTGTATGGCTTCAAGGCTGGTAGTGGGGAAGGTATGGAGGTCAGCAAGGAAGAGATGAGGTCCCTATGGCTGACAATAGGAGACAAGCACCCCTACAAGTCCACGAGCTCCAAATCTGCTCAAATAAGGAGCCCTGTTTTGAGGTATTTTCACAAGTCCCTCGCATGCACTCTCTTTGCTAGAAAAGAGACTGGGAATGTGAACGACCATGAGCTTCAGTTATTGGATGTTGCATTGTGTGGAGTTTTGGATAGTGCTAGGGATGGAACACCGCCAGTAGGAGACATAGCTGATACTAGTATGTTGTTCGTGCTACTCGATCAATTCTTGTACTTGAAATCTTGGGCTATGAAAAGGAGAGAAGGAGGCGGAGAGATCTCTATTGGGGGACTAGTTACACCAATCTTAGTGGCATGCGATGTGGCCTTAAAGGGAATTATCCACGAACCACGGTGGCTGGATACGGACTACCTCGTGCTGGCGAGATTCTTGGCCTATGAAAGGCCTAATGACATGACATTGTTCAAGTTTGTCCATCCAACCGCCGGAGCTGCTCAAATGGTTTTACCCAATGTCGCATACACCAAGGTCGGTTAGGGCACAACATTGACTTCGCACCGCCGTTGGAAGAGCTGTACAACCCGGAGGAGGAGTCCGAGGCTGCGAAGAGAGAAGAGACCGGGCAGAGACAAGGAGATAGCTCGGAGGAGTTTGATTTTGAGGAGTACGCATGCTCTCAAAAGCAACCAGTAGGAGTGAGGGAAGCTCACGAGAGAATTGGCTGGCTGAAGAAGATGAACAAGTTCCTGGTGAAAAAGGTGAAGGATCTTGCCGGTTCAGTGAAGGTAATGGGAGGTCAGATCAAGGAGTTGCAAGACAAGGCAAGCTGTGCCTCAGCTCCTACCTCGGCACAAGCACCTACATGGATGGGGAGAAGCAGACCACTAGGAGGAACTTGAGGACTGCCACCTTCGGAACCTCAAAGAGCATCATCATACGAGCCCCAAGCTGAGGAGGATATCACCCGACCAGAAGCATCGAGGAAAAGCCACTCTGACGCTTACCCGACACCCAATCTGATGGGGTACACGATGCACTATCCGATGCACCCATGGAGCACCCAATCGGGTGATTATGCTGGAATTTTTCCTCCACCGTACCAGATGCCATACACGATGCACCCTGCGAGTGGATACACCGGTGATTATTCTGGACCTCTTCCGCCATTTCCATCCTACTACCCGATGCCCTACCCGATGACCACGCGATCCCACTCTCGATCAACACCTCGGATGCTGATCCGAGCAAGTCGTCTATACGCATATCAGAGCTCTCTGACGAGCAAACACCGGCACCTGCTGAAGCCGGAGATGACCCTGGCTATACGTTGGCAAGCATGGAGGCTGCTGCAACCTCCTTCTTCACCAACCCATGAGGTACCAAATTCATCCAACACTTATATATAACATTGCATTTAGTTTCATCTTATTTTGTGTGCTTCTTGGATTCTTTTCCAACTTTTGTTTATACAGGGACTGTGTAATTTAAGTTTGGGGGAGGGTCCTAGAATGTATTTAACATTGTGTTTTATTTTCTTATTTTTATTATTTCAAATTTTTGCATGCTAGTTTTATTCATTTGAGTTTGCATCTATGTGCATTAAAAAACCCAAAAATTTGAAAATTTCGAAAACAAAAAAAAAATAAAAATAAAAATAAAAAATAAAATAAAAGAGTGTTCATGTAGTTGTATTTACATATTAGGATTGAGTCTAGTTTGTTTCATATAGGATTGTTGCATATGCATCTTAGGGGACAATGATTAAAGCCACCTTGTTTAAAATCAAGCCTTAGGATTGAAGCTATAGCCCTTAATCACAGTTCATTGTTGCTAGATCAGTCTTTGGAAAAAAATGAAAAATCTTTGCTTAGACCCTTTGTGTCGATTGAATGCTTCCTCCACTTGCTTGAACATTAGAACATCTCTATATTATTGGATTTAATTTGAACTTTAATTGTCTTGCTTATGGAACTTGAATACTTGCTCATGGTAACTTTAAACTCGGGTTAACACTCCACTTTCTACCAATCTTTTCGTTTAACCCGATTCATTTGTCCTACCCATGAACCCAAACCTTTCTTTTAAACCTTGTTGTGAATTGTTGAGTGAGGCCTTTTTCATTGTGCTATAGGTTGTGAAACCTTGAGAGTATTGAGAACGACAAAGAACTGCCTCTTGATTTTAGCTAAGTTAGATTTGAACTAGCTAATAGATTCGGTTTTTAAAGATAGGTGGTTAGAATGTTTATTTGGGGATGGGTTGTGGAATATAAAAAAAAAAGAGAAAAGTCCCTACGGTTAGAATTAATTAGCTCTAAGTCTCTAAGTAAAAAAAAAAGAAAGAAAAAGTTCTTGCTATAGTCTCCTAGAAAGAAAGGAAAAAAGAATATATGTATATTAGGAGTTTAGCAAAGAAACAAAAAAAAATAAAATAAAAAGAGAGATTAAGAGCTAGAATTTTAAAGTCTAAAAGTCTAAACCTTAGGGAGTAAAAAAAGAGAGTTAAAATCAAGGGTGTGGGTAGTTAAATTCTAGGAGGTTTAAAAAAAAAAAAATCATCGTGAATGTATGAGAAAATGGTAGATCATCAAGAGTTAAGCTTTGTATGCCCAAATTGTTCTCAGTCTTAGATAGTTTTCACGACTGTCTAGCATTCCACTTTTTGAGAAAAACCACCTAAAGAATTTGCTTGAAACCACCTTATCAAAAAGCCTTACCCTTGAAACCGATTGAGCTTGATTCACCTTCCATTTGCAAGAATTCGCCAAACACTTAATTGAATGTGAAAGAGATGTTCCTTATCTTTAGTTGGAGGTTGAGCTAGATCGATACATGGCAATAAGCATAGAAAAATATTTGTAAGTATGTTGATTGATCTTAGCACCATTAAATTATCTTTAAGGACTATAGCTTGCAACCTTCGGTTAGCATCTTAAGGTTATGAGTCCCCACTTTCAACCCGTACCTTCTTACTTACTTGCTAGAGGACTAGCAAGATTTAAGTTTGGGGGTCTAATAACACTCTAATTTACATGTTTTTAGCATCCCTTTTTGTCCATATTTTGCATTGTTCATACCTCTAACTTAGCATTTTTATACCATTTATTGTAGGAATCAAGTTTTAGAGCATTTAGGGTGTTGCATTTCTGCATTTGCATATATTGGATGAAAACATGTGCTAAAGAGCCAAAAATGGGGAAAAACAAGGACAACTCGAGCATGTACCCGAAGGAGCCATCGAGCTACAAGAACAAGTCCGAACCCCCAACACGATCGAAGAGGATCCAAGAGAGCGAAGACCAACCCGAAGATCCACCCGAGGAGTTACCCGACTCAAGCCTCGTGCACCCCATCGAGTAGACCATCGGGCAGGTCTGGGAAGCTAGATCAAATGGGTTTCCATATATAAACCCCCTCTTTCCCTAGCTCGAAAACGAGCACGCCGCAGATCCTCAAACCAGAGAGCAAGAGCTTCTGTGAGAGAACTGAGCGACTCAACATTTCTTCTTGTTTTTGTACTTTTAATTTGTAGTTTTTCATAGATCTTTTATTCCTACTCTTTTCAACTCTACTCTATCTTTTTAATAATGTCATTTTTGTTTATTTCTATGGTTTTATCATTCGTTTCTATGTCCGAGTAGTGTAGCAAAGTTTCTAGGGATGGGATAGATGATTAGGTGTTCTTGATCGGTTAGGATGCTTTAGTTGATTGTTATGATAGATAAATTTCCTTCTAGGTTAATGTTCTTAATGCGGTCAACAGACCGACAGGTTGAGACTAGATCTAGGGCGTTTATAATGCTACAGGCCGAAAGGAGTAGATAAAATGCTTGATTAGGTCAATGCTAGAGGTATATTTAACTTTGAGTGACAAAATCAGATAAGTCTAAGTATATTGACAAAAAAATGAATTGTTCTTAATGCCTGCTTGTTCATATTGCTAGTGCGACAGTGTGGTAGTATGTTCAAGGTTGATTGTTACTAGTGCGACAATGTGGTGACAAGGTTTTAGAGGTTCATTGTCTAGGAAATAATTGCTTGAGGCATGTAAGGCATCCATATTGGTCTAGAACACTTAGGATTCGATTACCCCCATCCTTAGGAACTTTCGTATTTCACTCCTTGCATTTTTCGTACTTACTCGACCACTTACCCGATCAGGTACACGATAACCTCCATCGAGTAATACCTCGAGCTGTTCATAGTTCACTTGCATACTCGATCACCCCACTTGATCATGTACTCGATTGCTTTCATCGAGTGCTTAGGTCGTGTGGTTTACTTGTCTATATTCTTTTACTTTGTTTATATTAGAACTGTTAGAACCAAACCCCCCCCCTTATTGCTTGGCTTGACTTGCTTGATTCTGATTGCATCCTATCTGTTAGCATAACAACCATTTGGATTGATAACCCTTTGTACTACAACTGCATAGAGAATTGATACCCTAGGTGAAAACTAGTCTATCATATATGTTAACTATTCTCTATAGTATAAAGAGTTTTTTTGCAGTTTTTTGTTATCTTCAATTCTGGATTATACTTGCAGGCAGTTAGTGAAAAATATAGGACTTTGAGGAGGAATCAGATACCTCACACCACCAGCCGAAAAGGAATGGTTCGCCTTACTCATGAAATGGTATGTCAAATTAACGTACTATATTAATTAGTTACAATGAAAAGACAGTGGTGACTTAATTAATAATTTTATTCATTTGTTACTTGTAGAAGAAAAAGAGTTCTGACCCTAGGAAGGTAACAAGAAGTCAAGTCTGGGTAGCAGGACATACACATGCGGATGGGAGACCTGTTAAGCCAGAGTTTGAAGCTGTTATTGTAAGAACTTATCAACTTCTTATATGGATTGAGATAGTGTAGAGTGATTGCGTTCAAATTTTTTGATTCAGGAAAAAATAAAAACAATAGATAGTCAGATGGACTCTACTAGTAGTATCCAAGATAATGTTGTGAGTCAAGTATTGGGAAAGGATAAATCTAGGAGAGTTAGAGGAATGGGCAGAGGGATAACTGCTACCAAGCTAGCATTCATAGAGGCTAGAGACACACATGTAGAAAAGCTTGAAGCAACCCAAGCAGAATTGCTCAGCCAGGTTCAAGACCTACAAAATGTAGTGTGTGGCTTTGCTGCAGGGAAAAAGGTAATTTAATATTTAGATTATTTTTCGTTAATTTCATGTAAACTTGTAAAATTTTAAACATTTCTTTGTTTATTTCTCTTAGACAGATTGATGACAGTTGCAACACCGAGTCCAGTAGTGTTAACATTGGAGGACCACAATGTCAGCTATTGGAATGGTATTCAGAGGCTGAGGTTGTTGTCGGTGAATCAGAATTCTGCTCTGCTGATCCAATGTACAAGATTGGACGTATTTCACTTGGTCCCAATGCAGCAGATGTTATGGTGAAGTCTGTATCAAACAAAGAAACATCCCTCTGGAGGCCTACAATAACTATGACTTCACTTGGCGACGCAGTTGGATGCAAAGTTGCATGGCCATTCAGTAAGATAATTCTGGACAATATGGACTCACCAGAAGGAATTAAGACTGCTAGTTCGTCGGTACAATTTATATCCTTTGAACTTGTACAAATTTAAGGCTTATGATTAGATGATCTATAATAATATATATTAATTTTTGAATCTTTAGGCACCAAATGCATTAGATAATATGATCCTGATTTTTGATTGGAATTCGGAGGATGAACTCATTGCTGAGGGTAGTTTGATTTCAACTGACCCAAAAGAACTGGTCAACAATATTACTTTGGGTTCAAATTCTACTACTGTGAAGGTTTGAAAAGTGGTTAAGAAAGACGCTTTTCTATGAAGACCGAGTGTTGACAAGAGTTTCATGGGTGATGTCCTAGAGGAGAACATCGCACGGCCTATACATAAGATACAGCTCATTCAACCACAGTCACGCAACGAACCTACAGTTTCAAAAACTCATCACCTAAGGTATAATTCTAAACATTTTTGTCTTTGATTTGTGGTACGGTGTAGGATTGTTGCATTTTCAGAATAATTTGTTGTAGTGATTGAATCTAAGATGATTTTTTTGACTACTGATTGTAGAGTACTAGTGTTAGTTTAAGTAACAACACCAACACCATCAACGGTGGAAAGACGAAATGCATCCTCTTAGATTGCTCTGGAACAGGAGAAAAAGTTGCAGAAGGCAGAGTTTGTTCTACAAACCCAGCAGATGTCGTCCATTTTGTTCCATTGGGTGCTAATGCTACCAAGGTTTGGGTAGAAGTTTCTAAGGTTGGAGACGCACCAGTACTACAAATTTCTGGAGACCGAATTCAGAAATCGAGATCATTGCTGATGCATTAGGTACTACAATGGCTTGGCCAAATGACAAAATTGTTTTTATCTGAAACATTGTCTTTGTGAGTGTAGTATAACTATTTGTCAGATGTGGCTTTGCTTAATAACTTGTTATGTTTTCCTGTGAAACGTTGTCAGCTGTGGCTTGGTTTATTAATAACATGTCTTTTTTTCGTCAAGAAATGTTTGGTTCCGTTTACATAAAGCAGGTTTCCGCATTTAGCAATTTGAAAAAAAAATCATAACTAATAGCACTACAAAAGTGAATGCTATAATAAAAACTGCTGTGTAAAAATGAACAATAACAAAAAATTAATGCTAATATAAACTCTATAATTATGCTAAACTGACTGCTATAGTAAACACATCTATTGTAGCACAACAAAAAACCGCTATGTAAAGTGTCTGATCTACGATGACGGGGGTAGATATAGCGCTTATTAAAATGCTATTTAAAAATACATAGCGTTTATCGGATACTATAAATACCCCAAATTCTTGTAGTGATTGTTTTCTTTATCTCAGCATCTTCTTTTTGTGCCTCGCGGATTCTCCATTGTAAATTAGCTTGGTTTACTGCTTTCAGACCCATTACATCGTCATGAACAGAGGCTTCGCAAATATTCAGACTCGATAAGGCTGAAACCAACTCATGCACCTCCTTAGTTCCATTCACATCATTTCTCCTTCTACTTAGTGCATCCGCTACCTAGGTAGCCTTTCCTAGATGATAAGCAATATCCAAATCATAGTCCACAAGAAACTCCACCCATCTCCTATGCCTCAAATTCAAATCTGCTTGCTTGCACATTCTCTCCGTATAAGTAGGCTCTCCAAACCTTAAGAGCAAAGACCAATGCAGCTAGCTCCAAGTCATGAGTTGGATAATTAGTCTCGTGTTTCCGCAACTGCCTCGATGCATAGGCTATAACCTGACCATCCTGCATAAGTACACACCCTAGTCCCATTCCTGATGCATCTGTATAAACCACATAAGGTACTCCAACCTTTGGTAAAACCAACACAGGCGTCTGAGTTAAATGCTACTTTAACTTTCTAAAACTGGTTTCACAGGCTTCTGTCCACTCAAACTTTGCTTCTTTACACGTCAATTGCGTCAATGGCCTGGCTAAGCTAGCAAATCCCTCCACAAACTTCCTGTAGTAACCTGCGAGTCGAAGAAAACTACGGACGTCTGTGGCATTCTTGGGTCGAGGCAAATGAGTGATAGTCGTGATCTTCTCTGGGTCAACAACTACCCCTGTCTCTGAAATGATATGGCCAAAGAATCCAATCTACTTTTGCCAGAAACTACATTTCGCCATCTTTGCAAAAAAAGCTTTTGATCTCGCAGTGTCTGCAACACTATCCTTAAGTGTGTAGCATGCTCCTCCTTACTCCTTGAGTATATCAAAATATCATCAATAAAGACAATGACAAACTTGTCCAAGAACTCCTGAAACACATTATTCATAAGCTTCATTAAAGCTGCAGGAGCATTAGTCAATCCGAAAGGCATGACAACAAACTCATAATGCCCGTAGCGTGTCCTGAATGCTGTTTTCTAACATCTTCCTCAGCAATACCAATCTGATGATACCCGGATGTCAAATCTATCTTCGAAAACCAAGATGCTCCTTGAAGCTGGTCTAGAAGCTCATCAATACATGGTAAGGGATACTTATTCTTAATAGTCACCTTATTCAACCCACGATAGTCTATGCAAAGTCTGAAAGTTCCATCTTTCTTCTTAACAAACAGAACATGCACTCCTCGTGGAGAACTACTTGGTCTCACAAATCCCTTATCTGTCAAATCCTCCAACTGCTTCTTTAATTCCGCCATTTCTGTTGGAGCTAAACGGAAAGGCACCTTAGATATTGGAGCAGACCCTGGCTCCAACTCAATACTGAAAGCATCTCCTCTATCTGGTGGTGGTCCTTTGAGCGGTTCAAAAATATCTGCATACTCTGATGCTACAGAAATGTCATCCAACTCTACTCATGTGTCTCCCCCCTCAGTAGAAATCATTGATAAATATGCTTCAGGCCCATTCCACTGTAACTCCTCTGTGTGAATCATCGAAATGATAGGTTTCCCGTTATTTGTTACAACTCCTTGGAATACCAAATTCCCTTCACTTCGGTTAATGGTAACACGTGCTCCCCGGCAGTCCAAGTTGGCGTCATGTCGCTTTAACCAGTCTATGCCAACAATTACTTCATAGCGTCGCAACTCCATCTCAATAAAATTACCAAGTAACTCTACTCCTTCTTTCACCATAGGAACATCCCGATAAGTCCTTGACGATCCTACTACCTGAGTTCCCGCAGTTTCAATTCTCCTCCGTTTTTCTGTAAAATCAATTCTGGAATCCCAATTCCTTGCCAGATTGGGGCTCACAAAGCAATGCGTAGCTCTAGTGTCAAACATAGTATAGGCTGCAACTCCTCCAATAAAAACCGATCCTACATAGTTTTTATTTTTCCTTTAATTTTAAACTAAGCAACCCACATACTCAAAAGACCAGATGCAATTACTAATATCCAAAGAGAAATCAAAAGGGCTTTAGATGAAACTTACCAACGATCGAATCTGCACCATCCTCGTCTGCTACAACATACGCCCGAGGTCCAATTGCTTGCCTTTTAGGCGGTAGAGGCAGGATTCCTTGGTTTTGATTGCCTTGTTGCCCTCCGATTATGTTCCCTCTGCATTCCCGTGCATAATGACCTGGTTTCCCACACCTCCTGCAATTATTGTTATTATTGTCTCTCTCTGAACAATTCGCCCATGTATGACCAATCTTTCCACAATGGAAACACTTTACAGAAGTACTCCAGCACACTCCTCCATGCCTTTTCCCACATCTGTTACACTGCTGGTTATTCTGGCCCGATCCTGCACCACGGTTATCTCTAGCTCGCTTAAGTGATTCTGCTCCTTTGGTTGCTTTCTGTTGTGCACTCCTAAGGTCATAAGCTTCCTCCTCAAGTCCCCTCTCTACCATAGCAGTCTGCTCAACTAGCTCAACCATGCTAGTACATCCTCGGATAGAGCAATGATTACAAATATTAGCCCTCAATCCTCTCATAAACCTGCGAATCAGCTCTTGCTCTCCATACTCCCTCCCAATAAACCTCCTCAGACGCGTGAACTCAGCATCATAATATCTGACAGTCTTTGTGCCCTGACGAAGCTCCAAAAAGTCACATTCTAGCTGATCCATAGCTTTCTGAGGAAAATACTTCTTATTGAACTCCTCTAAAAAATCCTCCCATGTGGGCACATAATCAACTGGAAAGCTCCTCTCAACATTTCTCCACCAATTATCTGCATCTCCGCGCAAGTAGTGCACAACAAGATCCCTTCTAAACTCCACAGAACATCTTGATGACCTGAAGTTTCACCACTAAAGTACTTCTTATAGCTCTTCAAGCTTGATTTGGAGACCAAGGAGGTGATGAAATCCCCCTGGTTCTACTTGATAACCTTGGTGTTCCTTCTTGATCACTACTTCCTTGACACTTGAAGCATGTTTCTTCTTAATCTTGAGTCTTGGTCTTGCCTTCTTCAAAGACCTTTTGTTGAGCTGAACTTGAAGATCCTTCATTAAACCAGCTAACATTTGAACTGAACCTTTGAGATGTTGAAATGATTCCTCATGAGATGAGACCTTAGCTTTTGAAGTCTCTTCTTCTCTCAAAACCCCCAAATCAGCTTTATCTTCAATCTTAAATGTTTGACCTCCAATGGTTGGTTGGTTGGTTAGGTGGATTTGTGATATCAAAGTTCATGGTCAAACCTTCAGCTATGTTCAACCTTATCAGCCCTTCCTTAACATCAATGACTGCTCCTGCTGTGGCAAGGAATGGTCTCCCAAGCAAGATTGGATCCTCTAACTCTTTATCCATCTTTATTATGATGAAATCAGTGGGAATTCTTGCCTTGCCTATCTTGACTAGGAGGCTATCCAATTTGCCAACCACATCCTTATGTGAACCATCAGCTAGACTTATGTGGAGATTGCTTGGCTTGAATTCAGTGTGTCCAAGCTTTTCTGCTATAGAGTAGGGCATGACACTAACAGATGCTCCAAGATCACACAAGCATTTGTTGAAGTGAAGGTAGCTGATGGAGCAAGGTAGATTGAATGGACTTGGATCTTCAAGTTTTGTTGGAACAATAGCTGTCCCAATCTCCTCTTGATCTCTCTTGCCTTGATTCTGAGCCTTTTGCTTGGATATGTTAAGTAACATGCCTTTGTAGAGAGGATATGGGGCATATTGTTCCAAAGTTGGTCCTCTTTCCTCTTCCTTCTTTTCAATCACAACCTCTTCCTTCAAAGCCATCACTTCTTCCTTCTCAATAACTTCCTCTTGTTGTGAAGCTAACTCCTTCTCTTGTTGCAAAGCCAACTCTTCCCTTTTCTCAATAAGTTCCTTCAGTTTTTGTGCCTTGAAACGTCCTGGGAATGGTAGAGGCGGTTTGTAAGCAGGAGGAATGTATCTAGTAGGCTTAACAACTTCAGTGTCTTCAACTTGATCTGGCACTCGGTCGAGTGCTGGCTCGAGCACTTGGTCGAGTGCACTACCGGATTCAGTCTGCTTTGCACAAACTTCACTCTGAACTTCAAGAAATGACTAATCCTCCCCACCTTGAACCTCACTGTCCTCAGTGACAGCATCTTCATAGAGATTAAGAGCTTTAGCTGTAAACTCCCTTGGGTTTGGAATAGCTTCTTCAAGAAGTTGGTTTGGCTTAGGAGCAGAAGTGGGAGCAATGGAGCTCTCCATGTACTTGACCTTAGAGTTTAGGTCACAAGAATAGGAATTCAACGTTTGGTTCAGCTCAGCAAACTGCTTTGCTACCTCAATCTGCCCAGTTGCTTGCCGAAGTAAAAGTTGCTGCATCATAGCTCTTAAGTCAAGTTCTTGGGCTTGTGAAGTTTGAAACACTGGAGGGTGACACCATTGAGCCTGGAATCCTGGTTGATGTTGCCATGGTACATAATGGAACATACTGTTGTGAAACATGATGACTGACTCGGACAGACACTCGGTCGAGCACAGGCTCGAGTAGGTGGTCGAGTCGACTGGAAACTGATGTCTATTTATATCCGGTTTCTGACTCGATCAGGTGCTCGATCACACACTCGGTCGAGTGGTGGTCGAGTTGATGGTCGAGCTGGTACGTGAAACTCAATCACAGACAAGCAGTAGAAGAAACGAGATCAGTAGTGAACAAGTGGATAAACGAACTTAATCTTAGACTTCTATTGATCCTAATTGTCACAAAAACACACTCAAATGGGCAACGGCGCCAAATTGAAACACATCTTTTTGGTGGTATGGTGATGAAATGGATGGAATGTGGATATATGAATGAATGGATGGCAGGATGTTTCAATTCCCCTTATGCAATTGTAGTACAAGAGGTGTCAATCCAATCTGAGAGTTTGTAAGCAATCAAGATGTGCATAAAGGTCTAAGTTAAGCCAGATGTAAAGGATGTTTGTCACTAACAATCCTATGATGAAATGTAAAATGCAGAATGTAAAGCTACTAGAGCTAGATGCTAAATGTAAATGGAACAGAATGATTATGACAATTATGAAGCTAGAACAGAAATAGAAACTATATTAATGCAAGTATTGAACAGGACACTAAGTGAATGCAACAGATATGCAACTAGAATGAAACAGGAAGTAAGACAGGACAACTACAAATCATAAACAAAAGTTCTGGGGATGAACTCGAGCAAGCACTCGACCGAGTGTAGATCGAGTGCAGGGTCGAGCTGGACAAACACGAGAAAACAGAGCAACACAAGAAAAACAGAGCAATATGAAAGCAAATCAAACAACAAGCAAGCAGCAGGATTAATACTAAGAAATCAAATAAACAAAGAAGGCCTTGAGGAGGGATTCATGGGCTGGACTAATGATTGAGGTCATCTAACTTGGTCAACAAATCTCAAACAACTTGAGCTAATCTCTAGACAATATTTTCTAAGACATGTTTAATCCACTCTCATGGCAAGAAACAATCAAACTCATGCATCTCTATACTTTTTTTCACACAGTAAAGAAACTACACAAGCAGGCATTAAGCAATATGTCAAATATCAAACAAGACCTCTAATCTCTTAGCAAGTCTAATGGTAAACTCTAGATCTAGCCTTATCTATGCTCCTTAAACATTGGTATGATGCTAAGAGGCTTGAGATCAAATCCTACCCTCTCAGTTATAGGTTCAGCATTAAGAACATCAAGACTAGAAGAGATCTACAACAATCAAGCTTGACCAAATCAAACAAACCTCAAACATAATCCAGCCTAACCCATCCTCAAGATCCTAAGCAACTACTCACAATAACACATGATGAACATCAAAGTCATAAACCCAGAAAATACTGAAACTTGCATCAAATGAAAGATAAAGCAAAGATCTACAATAATGAAGAAAGAATCAAACACAAATTCTTAATATCTTGAAAGTTATGGAACCAACAAAATCTAAGAATCTTATGTTTTCTCCTTCAAAAGAAGGTACAAGATCTAATAAAATAAAAGTGCAAAAGGAATAATTCCCTAAAAGGTAAAAACTAGGTTTGAGAATATCTAAAAAGCTGGGCTCTTGGTGGCTGAAGGGTACAAGGTCCTTTTATAGGAAAAGTAGTGGAAGCCCTAAAAATGCTAAAAGACAAAATAGCTAGGCGGCTCGGCCAACTCGACCTGGTGCTCGGTCGAGTGACCAGTCGAGTTGGCTTTCCTTCTGCTCCTTCCACTCGGTCGAGTCCCTCTCCGCACACGGTCAAGTGTCTGGTCGAGTGGGCAGTCGAGTGGGATTCCGGACTTTGGTTCTTCAGCCTTAACTCTCTTGCTTTCTCCTCTTGATTGCTTCACTTCTCCTCAGCATTGCTTATATGCTCCTTAGTCTCCAAAATCACCTGTTTATGCATGAAAAGATGCAAATGCAATGCAACTAAGCTCTAATGCATGATTAGTCCTAAAGCTATGCAATAATGGTCAAAATGGATAGCAAAAGATGCAAAAGATGTGAATAAACTAAGGGAAAACAGGGTAAAATATATGAACATCAACATTTGTAACACCCGCAAACCAATTCGTGCGTTTTGGGTGAGGGTGTCGATCGACACCAAGGGGGTGTCGGTTGACACCATTGTTTTTACCCAAATGAGTTGAAAGGATTCAATTTGTGAAAATTCGTGTGTGTATTATCTTTATTTACCCAAATGAGTTGAAAGGATTCAATTTGTTGGACATCCTAATTCTCGGATATTCAAAATGTGTAATATCACTAAGATATTAATTCAATCATTATGATGTTTTCATCTATGCATGAGTTTAGTTCATGTTGTTAATTTCATGAATCAAAGAGTACATTTAACTTAAATGTGGGAGGAATGTTGGTAATTTAAGTGTAATTCAGTGGTTATTTTATTAACCATTGCAATGTTTGAATAAATGCTTACATGTAATAGACATGCGGTTGCAAATATACGTTCAAAACCTTTGACCCCTATAAAACTTTGTTCCTCCGCAAAAACAGAAAGAAAAACGAAGAAAATTTTAAATTCACAAAATCAAAGTTCGAGAGAAACTTTGGTGACAGAGAAATAAAACACAAAATCTCTATCTGTTTCTTTTGTATCTTAGCCTAGAACAATAGAGAAAATTTTCATTGTCATATCCTACAAAAAAATATTTGTGTAATTTTATGCTTGAGAGAAGAGTCGAATACTCTTTTTAAAAAGTGATAATATGCACATTTCAATCATCATCTCAATTCACCGTATGTTACGATCCAGAGTTACACACAGCTTATACAACATGCTATTCAACCTATTTTATTCGAATCATTTTTTTCTAACTAGTTCATCCATGTCCAACAATTTCCATTCTAGAATTCAGCCTAGGTCACCTTTGGTTGTTTCAGGTTTTGATAACATCGGTGCCAGATGGCAAGTTAGGTTTTAATTTCTCAAAACTATTTTTCAGAATTTCTCAAAACTATTATTCACAAAATATATCTAGTAACTAATTGTTATGAATATTTTATTTTATTAAGAATATGTATGCAAAATGACTAAATGTTATATTCTCCTACGTCCGATCCTGATTTATACAAATTAGTGGCCTAACCGTTTTCGAAGTTATCTTTTTAAAAATCCCCAAACCCACCCTGCCCTCTTCCTAACTAAACTCATTATCCAAATCTGGTAGGTTTACATATTTATTTTGCTTTTATTATGTCGTTTTTTAAATATGTAGATAAAAATAAATGTAGGATCAAAAGCTCGAAACATTGGTGGTTGGGTGTCATGTCGCCCTAAACAATGGCACCTCTTTTTTCTCTTGTTTTAAAAATATCCGCCTAACACTGATTATGCTCCGCAAATGCTTGGCCCACCCTCTCCGACTTGATTAATGACTAATCTCTGTCTAGTATCGATTATCTAATTATATATGTTTAATTTAATTATAATCCGTCTAATCTAATTACTTTTCGCTTAATTGTTTATATAATAATTATTTTTAAAACTAAATATAATTATTTTTATAATAATTATTTGGTATCGGTACCAAAGAAGTGTATGTCTTCTAACTTCTCCACTTCATTAGTTCTACAAGAGTTATGATGCTATGCATTAAATTTTATGAAAATAGGTAAAAATTGGGCCCCAAATTTGATTCAAAAACGGGAAAAATGCCATAAAAATCTTCAACTTTCAAATTTGGGACGAAAAAAGCATGAACTTTTGAGATGTCGTTTTAATCACAAAGTTTAGATTGACTTTTTGATAAAATAGTAAAGTTTCGTTGACCTGGCCATTTCAAGCACATCGTTAAGTTTCTGTTAGCGGAGTTAATTTTCCGTTCACAGTCTCCGTTTAGTCCGTTTAGTCAAAGATAAGATATATATAAATTTGTTTTCTACCATTTGTTGATTGAATGACGTGGTCCATTGGTTAATGGGGGAGTTTTGTGTTCTAACTGACGCGGGTTCGACACGGGCTGGACGAAGGTTTTATTGTTTTTAAAAATAAAATGTTATTACGCGCATTCGAACTCGAGACCTGGCAGCCATTATCAACACAGCGTAACCAACTACGCTATGTAGATTTACGCTATTGTCGAAATCTAATTCCCAGTGAAGCTTCCTCCAACGGAGGAGGCAACGCCTTCCGTTCTCTCGAGAAGCAAGTTGTGGGTCGTGATTGACGGATCCTTGCGGCGGATGTCGAGATCTAACGGTCACACTTTTAACATAAAAACACATATAGTACCCGATATAAGTATCTGTGTTTCATTAATTGTTAATAAATATACCTAGCGTAGTTGGTTACGCTTTGATGTGTGCGGCATTGAGGTCTCGGGTTCGAATCTTCCTGATATCTTTTATTTTTAAAACCAAAAAACCTTCGTCCAGTACCACTCGAACCCGCGGCAGATGAAAACCAAATTCTCGCATTAACCAATGGACCACGTCAATATTTGGACAAATGTTAGAAAACAAATTTATATATATCTTGTTTTCGACTAAACGGAGATTCTTACCAGAAAATTAACTCCCTTAACGGACACTTAACGACGTGCTTGAAATGGCCAGGTCAATGAAAGTTTACTATTTTATCAAAAGGTCAAACTAAACTTTGGGATTAAAACGACATTTCAAAAGTTTATGCTTTTTTCGTCCCAAATTTGAAAGTTGGGGATTTTTGTGGCATTTTTCCCATTCAAAAACCCGTTACAGTGTAGAATATCGGTTCTGTGGAAAGCATTTTGAGCAACCCGTTAAGAAGGATATGTGTCCTTCGGTGATAGGTTGACGCAGAAATATAAAAGTGTTTTTTTTTCTCATTTTATTCTTTCATTCATTGCGACTCTCTCTCTTCTCTCTTCTCTCTCATTGCAAACTGTGAAAGGAAGGCGATTGATGCCGTGATCAGAAAATCAAATTGATTCACCTCGATTCCATGAAGTTTCCAGCTAAAATTGGAGGTTTGTTGGTCACCCGGCTAAAATTGGCTTTACGATCTTCTCTCCGAGTCCGAACTCCACCGACAACAGCTAATTTAACGGCAAAAGATGAAACCGAAACAAGGAAGAACAATACCATATATCTCGTTGCAACTGTCCGGATTCGAACAGTAAGTTTCTTTGATCTTTTAAGCATCTGTTAGAATTGGATCATAATCACAAGAATTATGGATGATGATGATTTTTTTTTTTTTTTTTTTTTTTTTGTGGTGAAAAGATGGAATCAAAGCTCATGCTTGTGTATTAGGAAATGTAGTAGCAGAGGAGTTACTTCAAACGACGTTTTAAGAGATTGCTTCCATTACTTTATGAAAGCTGTAGATGGTAAGTCTTTAGTTTTATTTATGTGTATCAAACGAGGAATTGAAATTGAAATTGAGATTGATATGCTAATTTGGCAATTGTCTCTACAGATAGAACGTCATCAAGCCGGTGCTCAAAACCTTTAAGACAGAATTGTCCAAATATTAGTTTTCCTGTAACAGAGAAGCCGGAGAAAGTGGTGAAGATGTAGAGGAGGAAGTTAGTGAATTGATGCTCATGGAGATGATTATGGAGATGATTGTGGCAAAGACGTTGTATCATGTTTGGTAAGCTTCAAATCCTTTCATTGAAGCTTTTTGTTATTGTCGTTTAGTTCTTGCTCTCTGCAAATAGGTTAGTTTGTGTACGACTGCTTTATGGGTGCTAGTAGTGAGTTTTCAAGCTGCTAGTGTGTTCTGTTTTTAACAAGATGGTTGAGCAGGGGTTCTGTTCTAGTTTCAGTTGTTTAAACAGGTTATTGTGGTGAGTCTACAATGGTATAAACTGTTAGTGAGATTCACTACAAGTTGAATGAAAGTGCTTCAGGTTAGAAGCTAAGATGATTCTGTTTTTCTCTACATATGATTCAAGTATATTAAAACAGCAACCCTTGTATTATTGCTCTTCTTTACGCAGTTGCTGGGCAGGTATGAGCTTAAAACAGCAACATTTGTATTATTGCTCTTCTTTACACAGTTGCTGGGCAGTTATGAGCTTAAAACAGCAACACTTTGAATATCAGACTTACCTTTGGAAGGAATGAAAGCAATAAACATCATTTGTGATGTGTTCAGGAGGGTGCATCTGAAGTAGATCTCCGCATCCTTCCCAAGTACAGGTTTCAGAGGATGAACAATGATGAAAAGGAAAGTGACGGTGTAGGACTGCTGTATATGTCTGAGTTCATATGTTTCTACGAAAATCTCCAATAGCTACAACTAGTAGAACAAACGGTAATCTCTAATTGTATTATTGCATAGAACATAAAGCCTCTTTGACTCAGCATCATAGAGGAGCTTCGATTCCCGCAGATGCAACAAGAGGGTGCTTAGATGGATTCAAATGGTTCAACTCAACCAAACCAAACAACAACGCACTTCTTGTTGGTCTTTTGTCTAGTCTGGCCACTACCTCTTGTGCTTTCCAAATTTTGTAAAATATGTTTAATATTCCGAATATTGTAAAATTTTATTGTTTTCTATTTTATGTAATAATTGTTTGTCATTTTAGATTATTATAATTTGTTAATTAATAAACATAAATGACAGTTCTTGATACACAAATGCATGATCTTTTGGAAAAAGACTTGATTGAGCACATATGGCAAAAATTTGGTGCAACCGCACAATAAATTTTATTCCGAATTTTGTTTAATATGTTTAACATTTTGAATTTTATAAACTATGTTTACTATTCCAAATTTTAAAATATGTTTAATATTCCAAAGTTTGTAAAATTTTGTTGTTTTCTAGTTTATGTAATATAAACTTTTTTAATAATTGTTTTGTCATTTTAGATTATTAAAGTTTGATCATTAATAAACACAAATTAAAAAATTATTATTTAAATAATTGAGCAACCTTCTTTGCAGTTCTCTAGTAGAGGGATAATTTTGTTTAAGTTTTCTTAGGGTTGCTTTAATTAATTTAGTACTCTCTCTGTTTCAAAATATAGGATGTTTTAAGCAAAGCACGCAGATTAAGAAGACTTTACTTTTAACAAGTTTAACCAATCAAAAACAATACTGCATAATATAAAATACTAAACTGATATAAAAGTTGCATTGAAATTTGAAAACATCATATATTAAAAAACAACAAACTTCTCTAAAACATTCTATATTTTGAAACAGAAGGAGTATTAATTATATAATTTATTAATATGTGAATAACTTAGGAGGATTGCTCTACTAATGATGGTTTAAGGCATCTTTACTAGATACTGCTGAACCATTCCTCAATAAAATAAAATAAAATATTTTTCTACATATTATTATTATTTATTTTTTTTAAATCTGCTCCACCGAACAAATGACACATGTCTTGTTTGTTGAAAGAAAGAATCGTTTCTCAAATTAATCTGCCAAGAAACGTTTCTCCCTTTTATTCTCTTCTCTCTCTTCTTTTTATTATTTTTTAATAAGAGTATTGGTCAGAAAATTTACCCGTAAAGAATTAAAGATGTAAGAGATGTTGTATCTCGTGTGTTGTTTATTATTAGTACTTACCTATTTCCTCTAGATCAGAGGTCCATAAAGTGAGGTTATCTCTGAGAAGCTGCATGATAAGTGTGCTGTCCTTGTATGAATCTTCGTTGAGACTGTCCAGCTCAGCAATTGCCTCATCAAATTCGCCAAATGACATGCTCTAAGCGATTCAAGAAAATTTTCAAAACATTTTTAGAACTTGGATATATGTAGTTTTAGCCTATTAAGTTACTTGCTCTTAACGGGACAATACCGTTCTGGAGAATTCAAGATCTCGTAGTAGAAGGCAGAAAAGTTGAGAGCTAAGCCGAGTCTTATTGGATGTGTCGAAGATAATTCCGAGCTAGCCGAAGTCGTAGCAGCCTATAAAAAAAAGTTAGCTTTCTTTCCTAGCAATTAAGCTAATTTGATCAAGAGAAAAGAAATGGTAAACATACTTCATACGCCTTGAGTGATAGCTCGGCAGCTTCCTCGCGATCAGTACCAGACTTAAACTCAGCCAAGTATCTGAAATAATCTCCTTTCCTAACAAAAAAATAATCCATAAAACCAATTCAAGAGTGTGTCATATATACTCTCTTGTTGTGAGTTAAATTCAAGAAATAGAGACCGACATCTTGTAGTAGAAAACAGTGGATTCTCCCGAGGTTGAGGATGAGACAAGATGCTTATCGATGACAGCCAAAATATCGTAACAGATCACGGAGAGTTCATCTTCAACCTTTGTCCTGTAATCCTTAATCCTCTTTGCATTATGTTCGTTCCCTCTCGATTCTTCTTTCTGCTCAATGGAAGAAAGGATCCTCCACGACGCTCTCCTAGCACACCAATCACATTCTTGTAACCAACAGATAAAAGATTCCTCTCTTCAATTGTGAGCTCCACATCAAGAGCTGCAACTTTCTTCATTGCTTCAACCATCACTGTTTACAACAACAACACATGTTATAAGAATCGATACCACATCATACAGAAACTATTTGATTATATTGAATCAAAGCATAAACAAATTATGAGGTTACTAGAGTCATCATCATAGTTTTACATTTTAACTCCGGTAATAATATCGAATAAGATCGGAAACCAATCGATGCTAACAACACTAATAACCTCATGAGATCTTTTTAAATACTAAAAATTTCGAAGTAACTGTAATAGAATAATCCAATAATTACTGTAATACATGTTCCGACAGAGTAATGAAGCAGAGAGATCTAGGGAACAGAGTTTATAAGGAATTTCAAACAAAAAGTAAAAAGAGTTACGGGTCATTGTATTTTTTACCATCGTATCTCTCAGATTGCTCGTTGAGTTTCGCCAAGTACACCTGCTTCTCGCTCTCTTTGTCCATAGCTTCTCTCTAGATCGATCGAATTGAGTCTTCGTTCTGATAAAAAAAACTGCTGTCACGATATTAAGAAGTGTTTTTTGGCGGTTTGGTTTAAGACAGGAAGAAGCAAACTCAACGGCTGAGATTAAGTTTCTGATAGTGGAAAGCCTCAAATAGTGATAACGACAGATCTCAACCGTTGGATTTAGACAAGACCTTTGATGTGCCCCATGCCATGCCTCTTTTGTGATTTTCATGAATCACACTTTTGTCTCCCACTCTTGAAAGCTGAACCCTCTCCCTCAATCAGAGTCTCTTTATTTTATTTATCTCCCGCCAATTGATAATACTAATAGGTTAATAAATACCATAAATTAGGGTTTGCGAAGCGTTTAATCGTCCTCCTCCGCTCTGTATCTCTCTTCCAAAATTCCTCCAGGTGAATCTCTTTGAAAACATGAAAAATCTCTTCGATTCGTGTGTTAAATTTACGCCTAATTTGGTTGATTCGATTTCAGAATGGCCGATGAAGAAGATGCTCTCTCTCAATTTAACATATCGAAGGAGGTAAACAGATTCTTCAAATTTGGGGAATTTTTTTTTTGCTTTCGATTTTGCTTCAAATTAAGGATTTTGATTGAATTTTGCAAAAAAAAAATTAGGAAACGGATAAGCTAGTATCAGAGGTGATAAGATTCATACTGTTCAAGTCACACCAAACCTCAGGGTGTCCAATTAAAAGAGAAGATTTGACTCAGATTGTTACTAAGAATTATCGCCAGCGTAATCTCGCCACACACGTCATCAACGAAGCCAAGAACAAGCTCTCTAATGTCTTTGGTTACGATTTGAAAGAGCTTCAACGCTCTCGGGCTTCTTCTAATGGTCAAACTAGGCTTCCTCCTCAGTCACAGAGTAAGATGATGATGAACCGCCTTTGATTCAAACTCAGGCGATTAGATTTGGATTAGCTTAAAATGTTTTTTTTGGTTCAATACAGGTTCAGTTGACTCGAAATCGTATGTGCTTGTTAGTCAATTGCCAGTCGAAACGTTTAGGAAGTACGTTGTGGATGAAACCATGAGTCCTATGACTGGCTTCACCTTTGCGGTTCTTTCCATTGTGCAGCTTGCAGGTGGTAAAATCCCTGAAGGTATGCCTTCTATGTACCGTTATTACAATTCTAAGGATCGTAGTTAGTGAGCAAATTAGTAGGTTTGAAGTCACGAGTATGCTATATTGATTTTGTTTAAGAGCCTACATCTCTATGTTGAATTAGATTTTTAGAATCAAAGTCAAGACTACATGTATGGCAAGACTTGATTTAAGAATTTTATTCGTTGGTGTCTTTCCACTTACCTTTACGCTTTCTCAACATTTTTAGAAACCCTTTGGCATCATTTGAAGCGAATGGGACTGCATGAAGGTGATGAGCATAGTCCTGTGTTTGGAAACAATAAGCAGACCCTGGAGACGTTAGTCCAACAAAGGTTAGACCTTTCTTTAACCTTAGGCATACGTGTTTTAATCTCGTAAAGGAATATGACTGCTGCCAAGATCTTTGTAAAATGCTTTTTTTTTTTTTTTTTGTTATATGGACAGGTTCTTGCAGAAGGAGAAAGTAAGTGGACCAGAGGGTAGTACTCTGTTTTACGACCTTGCTGAGAGAGCTTTGGATCCGCAAGTTAGTGAGAAATTAAAAGATTATATTTCACAGGTACTGCTTGAAGAACATACAACTTTGTGGGTTTTGTACTTATTATTCAATTTTTGACTTTGAGTTTGGTTTATGTGAGATCCAGATCCTGAAGAATGATGTAGCAGTTGTAGACCTCGATTAGTGGACGATTTGGCCTTGGGAGACTAACCAAACAGATTGGTGCTAGTCTTTAACTTACGTAGTTTGTAAGATTGCCTTTAATTATTAAGTGTATGTGAAGCTACTTGAGGAAACAAGTTTTGGCAAAGATCAATTCTTATGTAATATTGACAAAAAAAATATATGAATTGACTTTATAATCTTGCCAGCTGATGACATATACACTTCTACTACAAAATGTTCAGCTATGAATTAAGCCCTCTCCAAAGTTGTTGGTCTAGAGGAACTGCTGATTATACAGGAAAGAGGCAAAACTTTTCCTGAAAAGCTGTAACAGACGTCTGATACAGCCAAAAACATTTTTAGCTGACCAGATTTGTTATATTATAGAATTTTTCGAAGTCACTGAGAAGCTGAACTTCCTCTGTTTGATGAGCTTGAATCCCCAATTGAGACAGTGGCCAGAGACTTGGAGGCCCATGCTCTGGCGTTCATGGCTCCTCCCTGCAGATTGCTCCTCCTGTGCATGCATAATTGTACAGCTCGGCTCAGAAACCCAATGGTATGTTCTAGCAGGCTTTCCAGTCTCATGTTCTGAGCAATTCGTCTCCAAATGAATTTCGTAAACACAACGAGCGTAGGGTATATCAAGTGGAGCAATCTCAAAAGGACAAATACAATGGCAAGAGCCAGATAGGTCTCTTGCTGAAGCATGTTCTCAGGTGATCTTGCCCATGTAAAGGGGCAGTTTTCTGGCTCAGTGTTGTTTTCGTTCTCGAGATGAGGAACTAAGACGCTTCTCTCTAGAGAAGTTTTATCCAGCGTTTCGATGCCTACAATCTCATAACATGCCTTGTTAGTTCCACTGGTTGAGCACTTCAAAAAGATCATAAACAACTAATAACAGTATACAATACCAACGCTTTTGTAACTTATCGCTTAACCTAACCTCATCACGAAAGGCACGCAGAGAAGAGAGAGACTACAGATATGAAAAGCTACCAGAAAATCTCTAAAAACAAAACGCCTTACCGGTAACATCACTGTAGAAAGCAACAAGAGAATCCAGCATTCTGGTCCCTCGGTATCGCGCCCGCATAGTCGAATTCAAAAGTAAGAGCGTGGGAAACCCATGAACTCCATACTTGGAAAGGGTGCTGCACCACAACCAAGTGATCCAAAAGCACATTATAACCAAATTCGTTTCTTAAAGATTGCAGCAAACACCTAATTTATCAATTCACCTCGGCTTAACGGATGATTCCTTAATCGCAAAATGAGGGATAGAGGAGTAGAGAGAAGAGATAACATCGAAGCTCGGTCTAAATGGCCTTGAGAAAGGACACCATGATGCATAGAAGAGCAAAGCCACATAGTCACACTTGTTCTTATGGATCATATCCAAAGCTATTTGCAACCAACGCTCATCACCCTTCACAAATAAACAACACCCACAAGCAAAAGTATCCAAATTTTTTAAAAAAAAAAAAAAAAAAAAAAAAGACAGTTTCTTTCGATTCCAAATCAAGCAGAAACCCTAGAAACTCTAATTTCAAATTACCTCGGTGACGACAACAAAATGAGGACGGTGGGCTGATTCAACACCAGAAACAGGACAAGTCTGATCTCGAAACCCAAAGATGTAATCATTAGCAGACCTCGTAGCACAAAACGGAACCCTAACGGTGAAATCGTCGGCGTAGGCGAACGTTAGATTCCAAAACATCATGCCCAATAGCAACAACAAGATCCCCTTCTCCATTAAACGATACCCAGAAGCTCTCTCTTCTCGCCCTCCCCACAACACACGAAATTCACAGAACCCAGAATTAGAAATGGTGCAGATTTGTTTGTTGTTGTTGTTGTTGCCGACAAATTAGAAACAGGTTGATGTATACCTCTGGAGATTGAGGAAGAGACTTGTATGCAACGTTAATGGATTTGTGATTAGGGGGAGATATTGAAGGATATCAATGGGAAGATGAGGAGGGAGAAGAAGAAGCGGTTGTGGTTGCTGCTGGTCACTCTGGGTATATTGCTCCTATCCTAGGAACAAAGCCAAACTTTTTTTTTTTTTTTTTGCTTACAAAAATGTCAATGATAAAAATTAGAGAAAGAACTAAAAACAAAATTAAACCGGATTTTTTCTTATTCTTCTTATGTAAGCCGGATTATGATCTCGATTTCGCCACGTCAACAATTGAGGAGACTCTCTTGATCCAATGGCTAGGAATAAAGGTTGAGTTGTTATTGGGAGCCTCTTTATTTTGTCAGTAGAGACTCTCTTGGAAGCCAAAACATGCGAGTGATAGTGTTACGCATATGGAGATAGCTCCCGTTTGATTTCTCGAATACCACGTGCATTAAACTCACAAAATGGGGGGTGTCATGGCTGCATTTAGCCCCAACTGAATTACCAGGTGGTCTGGTTTTCGTAATTAACCCCTCAAATTAAATTTTACTTAAATGATTAAATGAATCTATACAAACTTCATTAAACTTATCTACATCATAAATTACAAACTTCACATTAAACTAAGAAAAAAAAAATAAGAAGAAGATATCAACAACGTAGTTGTAGCGCGGGTAATCACGTGAAAACAGTACCAAAAAAAAAAACAAGACACATACACACCAATCTCGTATTGTATTTGATTGACAAAATATTCAAACAGAATTCTGTAAATGTAAACTTGACCGAGAGTAAGTGCTGAAAGCTTTCTCTCTCTTCTCTCTCTAAAATCTTTCAGAGAGAGAAAGCTCTGTTTTATATTTCCGGCAACTCTGCTCGTCGGTCTTTTGTCACCGGCTAAGTCCGGTTTTTCTTTCTCGCCTACGTGCGAGTTGTATTTAGCTTTTGTGGCTATTTTTTTAGTTTTTTCTTTGTTTCTTCTCTTTTTGCAGATCTCATTAAACCTCTTTTATCAGTTGAAGAGGCAAAAGCTGAGAAGTGGATCAGAGTTTCTGGATCTTCTGATTGCTCGATCTCATTCTTAAGGAGAGTAAATCCTCATACCATATATTGGTAGCTGTTTTATCGGCTTTGGATGATGGTTTCTCCTTCGGTTTGTGAATCGTGATGAGGGGAATTCGTGGCTGGTGAAAAACAAATTAGGAGAGCGAAGTTTTGCGACTAATTTGGCAATCTCATCTTCTCGCGTCTTCCAGAGTTAACGGATCTGGAGATTTTTGGACCTCTGTTTCTTCATACTCAGAAGAAAACTGCAAAAGTTTTTGGTGAAATTCGGAGTGAGATGCTGAAATCTACTGGAATCAAAAAGGATGATTCTCTCATCGGAAAATTTTCAGATTCGATCGGATTTTAGCTCCGGTGGAACGACGGAGCGACTGTCTAGTCGGTTGTTTTCCACCACACCCTTGCGTTTAACACGTATCTACCACGTGTCCACTCTAAACCTAATTTCCTATCTGCTGTATTATTTGTATGGGTTTATGTTTGGGCTTTGTATTTGGGTTTGGACTCCGAAAATTCACATTATATCTCTGTTGTAATATGCCCATGTTGGGTTTAATCAATGAAAATAGATAGCCGACAAAAAAAAATGTCAACTTGACCGAAACAATTTCAGCTGAGTATAAACATTATAAATTAAAATTTTGAGCACCAAATTTGTTCTGGTCCAAGTGGTTGGTGTCTAACGATTTCGATACCATATAAACCTTGGGACCAGGTTTCGAATCTTGGTACCTACCTCTCTCTCTCCTCTCTACATCACTCTCTAGCCAGCCATTTCCATGGGGAAGCTTGGTGTGTGTTGTTGTTGTGATTTTTTTGCTAAAGATATGAGGTAATACAAATTACCTTTTTTTTTTAGTTTTTACTTCGATGACTATTATTATAATATCATTGAATCATTTCCATTTTAATTACATAAAAATCTAAATATTTGAAAATTTATTTCTAATTATTCATATCTGGATGACTGCAAAAAAATTTTCAATCTTCAAATTTCTTATTCTGAGAATGTATTATGGCGTTAAAACTCAACTTTGGGTTGATTTATAGCGACTTTCTTTCTGTTATCGTTTTCTGGTAACAGTTTTTTGTTTCCTCTAATCTCAGTTAGTAACCGTCATAGGAGACCGCCATTGATGGCCTATATAATTGTCGAATGAGTTCAACTCTTATTCTTCTTTATCCTTGTCCCCTCTTTTCCACTATGTTTCTTCTCACTAACAAGCTCAACCATGAGTGATGTTTGAAAATCTCTTCAAGATCTGAATCTGGGAATTAGCGATGCTCTAATCTCGCGCTTCCCCAGGATTGTGTGGACATGCCGTTGCGGTGAACCGTTTCGCTTTGATTGTCACTGTAAGAAATCCAAGGAAAGAAAATCTGCATGTTTTGGTTAGGCACATGCCCAAGATTTGGGATTTCACAAATGCATGTCCGGGTAGAATTCTCGGAAATGGAAATGGTAAGGTCATGTTCGTTTTCAACTCTGAAGAAACCATGAATCTGGTACTTCATCATGGTCCTTGGGCTTTCAACGATTGAATGATTGCGTTCCACCGGTGGTACCCAAACATTACGGATGACGAACATAAGATAATACCGTTTTGGATCAAATCAAAGGAAATCAAATTTTGTATCTGACGAATGCATTGGCTGAGTATATTGGTACTCAATTGGGCTATGTTACTATTGTGGACTATGACGACAATGCCAATTGGGTAAAGTTTGTTCGTGTGTGTGTCAATTGGAGTATTGACAAACCACTACGCTTCCAGTGAAACTTTCAATTCGATGGGCTTACCAATACCACTTTGAAGTTCCGTTACAAGAGACTCCAGAATTTCTTTACTAAATGTGGTTCTTTAACACACGATAAAAGGAATGCTCCGTTGATTTTGAAGATCCTCCCTTTGAGGACCCTCTCTCTCTCTCTAGCCAGCCATTATGGGAAAGCTTGGTGTGTGTGTGTGTTGTTGTGATTTTTGTTGCTAGAGATATGAGGTAATACAAATTATCTTCTTTTTTTTTCATTTAGATTATTATTATTATTATTATTATTATATCATCAAGTCAATTCCAGTTTAATTACATAAAATATTCTAAATATTTTTAAAAAATGTTTCATTTTTTAAGTATTCATATCTGGGCGATTGCAAAAAAATTTTCAATCTTCAACTGCTTCTTTCTGTTATCTTTTTCTGGTAGCAATTTATTGTCTCCTCTAATCTCGGGGAATAACCGTCAAAGGAAACTGCCATAGATGTCCTATATAATTGTCGAATTTAGACAACTCTTATTCTTCTTTATCCTTTTCCCCTCTTTTCCACTATGTTTTTTCTCAATAACAAGCGCAACCATGAGTGATGTTTCTATAAAAATTTATAAATCTTTTGCAACATATATATTTCTATAAAAATTATGTATATATATATATATATATTACATCTATTTTTTCTTTTTTTTTTGAATGGACTTCTATGTTACATCTTCTTAAATCAATTAAATATATCAATTATTCGTTTTGCTTATACTTGGAAAATTATGAAGTTACTAAGAATTTTTTTAATTTATATTCATGTTGTTTCAGGTATTAAGTGGTAGGAATAAAATGAATAGACATGAAGCAAGCTTCTGATGGATTTTAATTATAAGTTTAAAACAACAAAATCATTTTAAGTTTTGAAGGATAATTTATAAAAGCTAAACCTGTAATGATTTCGTTTATTTTAAAAATAAGTTTTTAATTAGAGTTTATATTTCCCTCACTAAAATACAATAAACATACTGACATTTTTTTTAACATACTGACTTGTTAATCAATACATAAATGTTATGACTAATATAATTGTCATGATTTTATCACTGTATTAGATTATGACCCGCGGTGTCCCGCGGGGTAAGTTTTTTAATTTTTTTTGTTAATGTACTATTTTAATACTAATTTTGCTAATATACTCTTTTGTTAATTTTAGTGATTTAGTATATAAACATGGTATACTGCACAATAATTTTTTGTTTACTACAATCTTAATTAAATCAGTTTGATTCGACATATTTTATATTGGTGTTGTTAAAACATAAAAATGAGGATTCAACCCATATTGAAATATCATATTACTGATAGTTTATTTTTTAGTATTATTAATTCAATCATGTAATATCATATAACCCGTCATGTAATACAACTCATTTGTGCAATTTTGAAAATTTAATATGTTTAAATATTTATAATTTTAAACTTTTTATTAAATTTAGATATATCAGTCATAAATTATAAACTTCTTTAAATTTTATAATTTACTATATACAGTAAATTTACTATACTGTATATGTATGTTGAACATACACTATTTATATTAATTGAGTAATATATGTTTGTTTTAAGAAATTTAAATCACAATATATGCAGGAAAAATACACATTATTATCAACTTTTTGTATTATATGATAATTCACTATATTTAAATTTTAAAATCAAAAAGAGATGATAGGAGAATAATTATTTTTTATCTGGAATAAATCTTCTAAATATCTATATTAATTATAGAACATTATATATATGGATATTTAAAATATTTTAATTGTGTTTGGTTATAAGGATAGTAGAGAAAATTAACTAAACTTGTTTGAATATAAATATAATTAAATAGCATTCAATGTAAAAAATTTCCAAAAAATATTTTTGAGCAAAAACTGCTAAAAATACTAGTATGGATATTTGAATTACATACATACTAGTATCTAAAAGCAATATAAATTTATGACATCTCAAACACTCTAACCATATATTGTATATGTATAATCATATATTGGTCCACGATTAGTCACCCGAATAGGCCCTTTTCTTTGACATTTCAAACATTATAATCATTGTTGTAAAACACTTGGAGTGGACTTCTATAACCGGCCCACTATGAGTTCTGTACTATACGGTCCATTGGCCAAAGGCCCATCGGCCTATTCTTAGTCCTAGTTGGTTTTAACCTAAACACTTTGTACCCTATATATATGTAACCTCGATGCACTTATATGAATAAGAATAAGAGATTTTACATTTTGAATTCTCTAGTTTACAACACGTTATCAGCACGATTTCCCTAGAGATCCAGCTGAGTAAAAACCCTAAAACCCTAACTACCGTCGTTCATCTTTCTTTTTCCATTAAAACCCTAAACCGCCGTCGTTCCTCTCCTTTGTTCGAGAACTAGTTCCTGTCTCGAAGATCTATTGGTGTTCACGAGCAAACCTATGCTCGTTATCAAGTTCCATCCGAAACCAATTCGAGGTTCGTGGTCTGGTACGTGTGTCGTTCGCGGTTCCGGGACGAGTTGCGGTACGAGAGCAGTACGTGAGCGGTACAAGGAGCGGTCCGAGATCTGTTCGTGGGAAAGCAGTTGCAGTCCTGTTCGAGGTTTGTGGTTCGTGATCAAGGAATATCTGAGGTCTTTAGCTCCCAGATCAAAACCGGTCTGACCCTTTTGGTGTTAAGGTAAAATCGAAACTTATGGGACCATATAATCGAACTTGAACCTAAAAACTATTGAACCCTAAAACCTGCAACTGCACAAACTAATAAAAGGTTAAGATCCATGTTTCCTATAACCCTAAAATCGAAATTGCTTGTCATGGATTGTTTGTTTATTATTGCGATTGCTTGATTATTTGTTGCATGCATCATAAGTATGAAAATCGGATCATGTATAGGGTATTATAGAATCGTTTATTGTATAAACTATTTCTGCATATAATCAAGCTACATGAACCCTAAAATCGAATTTCATAGACTTGTTTTAAGGTTGTTAAAATCGAACCTAGTTCCTATTAGAAAAAGGAAATTTTGCTAAGATAAAAAAGAAACATAAGAAAAAGGAAATTTGCAAAAAGGAAATCATGTTAAAAGGAAATTGTTGCATGCTATTTCTATCTAGGTTTGTTTGTTTTCCATTCATACCAAAGCCGAATATAATGAGTAAAGGCAAGGCATGTTTCGGATCTCAAATACCGCATGGCCTAAGGCATGTTTCGGTCTCAAATACCGCATGACCTAAGTTTAGAATTTATTGCATGGATCGGTCTCAAATACTGCATGCTGATCGGTTGTATATTTCTATGATATGCATATGGCAAGGCTTAACAACTTAGACTATGCTGCCTTGAATGCCTCTGGGGACAATTACTTGCAATGGGCATTGGACACCAAGATATTTCTGAAATCGAAAGGCCTAAGTGAATGCATTGGTGATGAATATGAGTGTTCTGAAAAGAACAAATATAAGGCTATCATGCACATTCACCATCACCTTGCTGAGAGTCTCAAAAATCAGTACCTCACCATAGAGGATCCTTGTGACCTTTGGGCAGAGCTGAAAAGAAGATACGGACACCAACAAACGGTGCTCCTACCAAAGGCACAATTTGATTGGAAAAACCTTAGGATCCAGGATTACAAATCCGTGGATGAGTATAACTCTGAGCTTTTTAGGATTGTCTCACTCCTAAGGTTGTGTGGTACTAAAGTTACCGAGAAGGAACTCCTAGAGAAAACATTCTCTACTTTTCACAGCAATAACATACTGCTTCAACAACAGTATCGTGAAAAGGGGTTTGAAACCTGTGGGGACCTAATCTCGTGTTTGCTGCTAGCTGAGCAGAACAATGAGCTGTTATTGATGAATAGTTCTATGAGACCTCCTGGTACAGCTCCATTGCCAGAAGCACAAAAGGTTGATTTGGCAAAGAAAAATCCTATAGAGCCTAAAGAGCCTAAGGAGCCTAAAGAACCCAAGGAGACCAACTATGTCCACAGAGAAAGACACTATGGCCGTGGCCGTGGTGGCAGAGGACGTGGTGGTCGCAGACAATATCAAACTAGCTGTTTTGATGGTTATGGCTGTGGAGGCCGTGGCCGTGGTGGTAGGGGCCGTGGGTCCTTTAAACCACAATTCAAGGCTAAATTGGTTTGTCACCAATGTGGTATGTCTAACCATTGGGCCAAGAATTGCAGAATACCCAAACATCTCATTGATGCATATCAAGAAAGTTTGAAGAAGAACCCATAAGCCAACTATGTGCATCTCGATGGTGAAGATGACTTCGACCATGAGAATGATGATTCACTAGCATATGAGACTTCTGATTGCCTTAAGGATGATGACTAGATTTCAGTTTTTGCTTTGGTTTAATTTCTATGATTTTATGATTTAAATTGCGGTTATGTATTGGATAATTATTTTGGTTTAAATTCAAACATTTTCTTTTATAATCGATTGTGTTATTAAAATGCAAACACAAAATTATTGTCCTATATAGAAATGGCCGGGGACATGAGTGTAATAGTGGTGGACAGTGGATCCAGCCACAATATTGAAGGACAAAAGATATTTTATAAACCTCATAATGAAAAGTGCCAATGTTAGTACAATTGCGGGTATAGCAAGCTTAATAGAAGGCTACGGCCAAGCTCACATATTATTACCTAATGGCACACATATTGAACTAAGTGATGCCTTGTACTCACCCAGCTCTAAGAGAAGTTTATTAAGCTTTAAAGACATTCGACTGAATGGTTATCATGTTGAAACAAAGGGTGAAGGAAATAAAGAATTTCTATACATTACCGAAATTGTGAATGGCCATAAGAAGGTCCTAGAGACTATACCTGCACTAGCCACTAGTTTATACCATGCTAAGATTAACATGATAGAGGCTAACTTGGCAAAGAATAAAATGTTAAATGAACAGTTCACTCTATGGCATGACCGGCTTGGCCACCCAGGTTCGAACATGATTCGTAAATTGACTAAGAATTCGAATGGGCACACCCTTAAAGAGAGAAAAGTTATCCCTAAAAATCTCACATGTGTAGCATGTGCACAAGGGAAACTTATCATAAGGCCATCACCAGTAAAAGTCAATAAAGAGACTTTAAACTTTCTGGAAAGGATACAAGGTGATATATGTGGACCAATACACCCACCTTGTGGGTCGTTTAGATATTTTATGGTTATGATCGACGCATCAACCAGATGGTCACACGTTTGCTTGTTATCCACAAAAAAACCTAGCCTTTTCTAGGATGTTGGCTCAAATTATATGACTAAGAGCACACTTTCCAGATTTTCCACTTAAGACTATACATCTAGACAATGCTGGTGAATGTACATCCCACGCTTTTAATGAGTATTGTATGTCCATGGGGGTGAGTGTGGAACATCCTGTGGCACATGTCCATACACAAAATGGTTTGGCAGAATCTTTCATTAAACGAATACAATTGATAGCTCGACCATTGTTAAAGAGGTCGAAGCTCCCTGTGTCGGCTTGGGGACACACAATCTTACATGCAGCAGAACTTATACACATCAGGCCATCTAGTGAACAAAAATATTCACCATCCCAACTATTAACGGGTCATGAGCCAGATATATCCTATCTCAAAACATTCGGGTGTGCCGTTTATGTACCTACTGCTCCACCACAAAGAACTAATATGGGACCTCAAAGAAGGATGAGAATATATGTTGGATATGAGTCTCCCACTATTTAAAAGTACCTTGAGCCGACCACAGGAGATTTATTTAAGGCCAGATACGCGGACTGTCACTTTGTTGAGTCTGAATTTCCTATGTTAGGTGGTGAGACTAGCAAGCTGGTTAAGGAATTAACGTGCAATCATACATCCTTAAATTGGCAAGATCCTCGGACTATAGTATGTGATGCAGAAGTTCAAAGAATTATTCATTTACAAAAGCTAGCTAATCAATTGCCAGATTCCTTTGCTGACTCAAAGAGAGTAACAAAATCGTACATACCAGCTTGTAATGCACCAGTAGGTATTGATGTTCAAAAGGAACACAATCAAGTTGCTACAGAGTCTAAACCACATTCGAAACGAGGTAGACCAATAGGTTCCAAAGATAAGAACCCTCGGAAAACTAAGAAAGGTGCAAAACAAACCGAGGTTAAGGAAAGTATAGACATGGCCGCGGCAAGTCCTAAGGTACCAAATGGGGTTCAGGACGCTGAAACTCAAGGTCCTGAAGGTATTGATAATAATGAGATCTCAATCAACTATATCATGTCTGGAATACAATGGAACCGCAAAGATGTCGACATTAATGAAATATTTGCATACAAGGTAGCGCTTGAGATAAGTGAGGATCATGAACCCACGTCTATATTAGAGTGCACTCAAAGTAAAGATTGGTTAAAATAGAAAGAAGCCATTGACGTGAAGTTAAACTCTTTAAAGAAGAGAAGTGTGTTTGGTCTGTTCATAAGGACAACACCTAATATAAAGTCAGTTGGACATAAATGGGTCTTTGTAAGAAAGAGAAATGAGATTAATGAAATCGTGAGATATAAGGAACGACTTGTAGCACAAGGATTCTCTCAAAGACGAGGAATAGACTATGAGGAGACATACTCCCCTGTGATGGATGCAACAACATTTAGGTACTTAATAAGTCTGGCTATAAGAGAAAACTGGATTTGCGGTTAATGGATGTTGTAACAGCATACTTATATGGTCCACTGGATAATGAAATTTATATGAGATTACCAGAGGGTATTAAGATAAAAGATAAGAGTGGTTCTCGAGAACAGTACTGCATTAGGGTGAACAAATCCCTTTATGGACTGAAACAGAGTGGTCGAATGTGGTATAATCGAATAAGTGATTAAATAACTAAGGAATGCTATAGGAATGACCCGATCAGTCCATGTATTTTTATTAAGAAGTTTGCAAACAAAGGGTTTGTTATTATAGCACCTGCAGATCAATTGGTGACAGCTTGTCCTGTGGGAAGGTTGTTAAAGGGTGGGGACCAGGGTTCGAGGAACGCCTGGTGCACCAATAACCTACTGGTGGATGTGGATTTCCACAGTGATGGGTTAGGATCGATGCCCTGCAGGGCCAGCTTGGGGTCCGTTGGGACGGCTAGCGGGGGGCTAGCAGGGTCCACGGATGGTCCGCTGGGGCAGCTAGCGGTGGGCTAGTGGGGTCTGCGGGACGGGTTGTTACAATAAAAATCAATTTTTATGTGACAACCCGTCCCGCAGACCCCACTAGCCCACCGCTAGCTGCCCCAGCGGACCGTCCGTGGACCCTGCTAGCCCCCCGCTAGCCGTCCCAATTGACTCCAAGCTGGACCTGAGGGCATCGATCCTAACCCCTCACTGGGAAAATGGAACTATTCATCCAAATCCACAGTAGGTTATTGGTGCACCAGGCGTTCCTCGAACCCTGGTCCCCACCCTTTAACAACCTTCCCACAGGACAAGCTGTCACCAATTGATCTGCACGGACGGTCAGCTTGGGGTCCGTTGGGACGGCTAGTGCTAGCAGGGTCCACAGACGGTCCGTTGGGGCAGCTAGCGGGGGGCTAGTGGGGTCCACGGGACGGGATGTTACACTTGGCCCCAACAACAAGGTTCGCTCCTCACCAACGCAACAACACCAGCCTAATCATGAATGCTCATTGGTTGCTTTCCAAGAACCATCAATTTGATAACAAGGTGAAGAAACCTAGATATCCGAGGACGGAGATGGAGCCGACATGACCGCCGTAAAAGATAGTGCCTCTTCCTAGGCTAACTTATCGCCCAAAGCCTGAGCAATTATATCATTCGTCTCGATCTCTAAACTTTAATTTTTTTTTATGGCCTTCCAGATTGCCCATAAAAATTATGTTAATTGAAGAAGTTTATTAGGATCACCCTGTTGAGAGACATCCCTCCAGAAAACAAAATTCAAATTTGAGTACACCGACTCATATGGAAAACCCTATGATGAGACCGGTGGTAGAGATAAATCCTAAACTTCCCACGAATGAGGACATTAAAAAAAAAAATGTGATTAATAGTCTCAACCGCAAAGTCACATCTTTTAACCAAATATTTACATTGGACACCTCGGTATATTTATTTACTTTAGATAGTTTTTACTTACTAAAGACTTACTTTATATTTTTTTTGTTAAATTTGCAAGTTCTTGTGAAAATTAAAATTAAATATTTTTTGTCGTTGTAAAACACTTGAGTGGACTCCATTTAGACCGGCCCATCTACTGTCCAGCCCATTGGGTACTTAGGTCCAGCCCATTAGGCCCATGGCCAATGGCCCATTCATACTTTGTATTTCCTATTCTTTTTTGGACTTAGGGCTACTCCTAACCCTATAAATATGTAAGCTCCTTCGATCATAATGAATAAGAACAAGAGATTTACTCCCTAAACTCTCTAGTTTACAACACGTTATCAGCACGATAGCCTCTAACCCTAAACCCTAAAACAGCCGCCTATTCCCTTCTTCCCTAAGACCCTAAACCGCCTCTTATTCTTTCATCTTCCTTCGAGAATCTCTCTTGATCTCGAAGCTCTTTCTAAACGCACAAGCATCCTTAGCTTGTGATCGAGTTTTCCCTCAAAACTCTATCGAGGTTTGTGGTTACTTGGTTCGGGGGTGAACTCGCGTACGCGGAACTGACCGATAGCAGTACGCAGACGGTACGCAGAGCTGATCGGTAGCGGTACGCAGAAGCTGATCGGTAGCGGTACGCAGAAGCTGATCGGTAGCGGTACGCAGAGCTGATCGATAGCTGATCGATAGCGATACACAGAAGCTGATCGATAGCGATCGATAGCGGTACACAGAAGCTGATCGATAGCGATCGATAGCGGTACACGGAGCTGATCGATAGCGATCGATAGCGATACACGGAGTTGATCGAGAGCGGTACACAGGCGGTACGAGGAACTGTTCGAGAGTTCGCGAGGAGCTGATCGAGTGGAATTACCGAGGTCTTTAGCTCCCGGTCCAAACCAGTCAGAATCCTAAGGTGTTAAGGTAAAATTCGAACCTTCTCAAAACCCTATGATCGAACTTGAACCTAAAACTATTGAACCCTAAAACCTACAATTGACCAAACAAATAAAAGGTTAAGATCCATGTTTATTATAACCCTAAAATCGAAATTGCTTGTCATGAATTGTTTGTTTATTTTCGATCATTGCATACATCATAAAAGTTAAAATCAAATCAAGTATAGGGTGCTATAGAATCGATCCTTTGCATGAACCCTAAATCGAATTTTGTAGTTCTTGTTTAGGATTGTTAATCGAAACCTAGAAAGAAATAAAAGGAAATTTTGTAAAAAGGAAATCCTATCTAGAAATAAAAAGGAAACCATTGCATGCATTATCTATTTGCTTTTGTTGTCTTGCATGCATGATTTTAAACCGAAAAACAATAAGAGGCAAGGCATGTTTCGGTCTCAAATACCGCATGGCCTAAGGCATGGTTCGGTCTCAAAAACCGCATGTCCTAAACTAATATTGCATGGTTCGGTCTCAAATACCGCATGCTAACAAACGGTTGTCTATTTTCTGTTTTATGCAGATGGCAAGTCTTAAGAGCCTAGACTACCCAATTTTGCAAGCTTCTGGAAAGAACTATTTGCAATGGGCACAAGACACTAAGATCTATTTGAAATCGAGTGGCTTGCATGGTTGCATCGATGAGGGTGTTGAGAGCACTGATAGAAACAATAACAAGTGTATCCAACACATGCACCATCACCTTGCTGAGTGTCTCAAAAACCAGTACCTCTTCATAGAAGATCCTTCGGTCCTTTGGAAAGCGCTTAACCGCCGCTATGGACACCAGAAAACTGTGCTCCTTCCTAAGGCCGAATTCGATTGGAAACACCTAAGGATCCAGGATTACAAATCCGTGGATGAGTATAACTCTGAGCTTTTTAGGATTGTCTCACTCCTTAGGCTGTGTGGAAGAGAGACTACTGAAGAGGAGCTGATAGAAAAGACTTTGTCTACTTTCAGCCCTAACAATATTGTTCTTCAGCAACAATACCGGCAAAAAGGTTTTGCTGATTATGGGCAACTTATAGAATGCTTGCTTCTAGCTGAGCAGAACAATGAGTTGTTGCTGATAAACAGTGCTATGAGACCTCCTGGTACAGCCCCATTACCAGAAGCACACAAGGTTGATTTGGGACAGAATGGTGCCACAGATTCTAAGGTACTTGATGAGCCTAAAGAGACCAACTATGTCCACAGAGAAAGACACTATGGCCGTGGCCGTGGTGGTAGAGGACGTGGTGGTCGTGGCGGTCAAGCAGGCCGAGGAGGTCGCGGACGTGGTGATAAGGGCCGTGTGTCCTTCAAACCACAATCCAAGACCAAATCGACTTGTTACCGATGTGGTATGTCAAACCACTGGTCTAAGAACTGTAGGACACCCAAACATCTCATTGATGCATATCAAGAAGTTTTGAAAAAGACTCCTGAAGCTAACCATGCTTACATCGATGATGAAGGAGACTTCGATCATGAGAATGATGACTTGCTGAACCAAGAGACTTCCGACTGCCTAGGAGAATGATGAACAATTTTCTTTTTTATTTTGGTTTAATTTCAATGCTTTCTATGATTTAATTTCTATTTCTATGTAATGGATAATTATTTTTAAATTTAAACCAAAGGATTTTTATGAAAGTCTTGTTAAAACACAAAATTATTGTCCTATTTATAGAGATGGCCGAGGACATGAGTGTGCTAGTAGTGGACAGTGGTTCCAGCCACACCATATTACAAGACAAAAGATATTTCATAAATCTTACAAAAAGAAATGCAAATGTTAGCACAATTGCGGGTATAGCAAGTTTAATAGAAGGCTACGGCCAGGCTCACATTTTGTTGCCTAATGGTACACATATCGAATTAAGTGATGCCCTATACTCACCCAGCTCTAAGAGAAGCTTATTGAGCTTTAAAGATATAAGATCAAATGGTTATCACATTGAAACCAAGGGTGAAGGAAATAAAGAATTCCTATACATTACAGAAATTGTAAAAGGACATAAGAAAGTCTTATAGACTATACCTGCCCTAGCCACTGGTTTATACCATGCTAAGATAAATATGATAGAAGCTAACATGGCAAAGAATAAAATGTTCAATGAGCAATTCACTCTATGGCATGACCGGCTTGGCCACCCGGGATCGAACATGATGCGTAAACTGATTAAGAGTTCGAATGGGCACAACCTTAAAGAAAGAAAAGTTTTCCCTAAAAACCTTACTTGTGTAGCATGTGCACAAGGGAAACTTATTATAAGACCTTCACCAGTCAAAGTCACAAAAGAGACTTTAAATTTTCTGGAAAGGATACAAGGTGATATATGTGGACCAATACACCCACCATGTGGGACATTTAGATATTTTATGGTTATGATCGATGCATCAACCAGATGGTCTCACGTTTGCTTGTTATCCACGAGAAACCTAGCATTTGCTAGGCTCTTAGCTCAAATCATTCGATTGAGAGCACACTTTCCGGACTTTCCACTTAAGACTATACGTCTCGATGGTGCTGGTGAATTTACATCCCAAGCATTTAATGATTACTGTATGTCCATGGGGTGAGTGTGGAACATCCCGTAGCACATGTCCATACACAAAACGGATTAGCTGAATCCTTCATTAAACGAATACAATTGATAGCTCGACCATTGTTAATGCGATCGAAGCTGCCCGTGTCGGCTTGGGGACACGCGGTCTTACATGCTGCCGAACTAATACGTATCAGGCCATCTAGTGAACACAAATATTCACCATCCCAACTATTATCGGGTCGAGAGCCAGACTTGTCCCATCTCAAAACATTCGGTTGTGCCGTATATGTACCGATTGCTCCACCACAGAAAAGTAAAATGGGACCTCAAAGGAGGATGGGAATATATGTTGGATATGAGTCTCCCACTATTTTAAAGTATCTTGAGCCAACCACAGGAGATTTATTTAAGGCCAGATACGCGGACTGTCAATTTGTTGAGTCTGAATTCCCTATGTTAAGTGGAGAGACTAGCAAGCTGGGTAAAGAATTAACATGGAATCAAACATCCTTAGAATGGCAAGATCCTCGGACTATGGCATGTGATGCAGAAGTCCAAAGAATTATTCATTTGCAAAAGCTAGCTAACCAATTGCCAGATTCCTTTGCTGACCCAAAGAAAGTAACAAAATCGTACATACCAGCTTGCAATGCACCAGTACGTATTGATGTTCAAAAGGAACACAATAACCAAGTTGCTACAGAGTCTAGACCACGTTTAAAACGAGGTAGACCGGTAGGTTCCAAAGATAAAATCCTCGGAAGTCTAAAAGTGCAAAACAGACCGAGGCTAAGGGAACTATAGAGAATACAGACAATGTCGTAGAAACTCCTAGGACACCAAGTGAGGGTCAGGACGCTGAACCTCATGAGCCTGAAGGAGCCGACAACAATGAGATCTCAATAAATTATATTGTGTCTGGTATTCAATGGAACCGAAAGAATGTCGACATTGATGATATATTTGCATACAAGGTAGCACTTGAGATAAATGAGGATCATGAACCCACATCCATGTTAGAGTGCACTCAAAGCAAAGATTGGCTTAAATGGAAAGAAGCTATTGATGTGGAGTTAAACTCTTTAAAGAAGAGAAGTGTGTTTGGTCCGATCATAAGGACAACACCCGAAATTAAACCAGTTGGACATAAGTGGGTCTTTGTAAGAAAGAGAAATGAAAACAATGAAACTGTAAGATACAAAGCACGGCTTGTAGCACAAGGATTCTCTCAAAGACCTGGCATAGATTATGAGGAGACTTACTCCCCTGTGATGGATGCAACAACTTTTAGATATCTAATAAGTCTGGCTGTAAGAGAGAAACTAGATTTACGGTTAATGGATGTTGTGACTGCATACTTATATGGTCCACTGGATAATGAGATTTATATGAGATTACCAGAGGGTATAGAGCTCAAAGATAAGAAAGGTTCTCGAGACCAACACTGCATAAGGCTAGACAAATCGCTTTATGGGCTGAAGCAAAGCGGTCGAATGTGGTATAATCGATTAAGTGATTATTTAGCTAAGATAGGCTATAAGAACGACCCAATCAGTCCATGTGTGTTTATAAAGAAGTTTGCAAACAAAGGATTTGTGATAATAGCAGTGTATGTGGATGATTTAAACATCCTTGGAACCCCTGGGGAAATCGCCCAAACAGTAGAATATCTCAAGAGAGAATTCGAAATGAAAGACCTAGGCAAAACAAAATTCTGTTTGGGATTGCAGCTTGAGTACACAAATAATGGGATCCTTGTGCACCAAAAGGCATATACAGAAAAATGTACTCAAGAGGTTTAATATGGACCAAGCTCACTCATTGACTAGCCCAATGGTTGTGAGAAGTATTGATGTAGAAAAGGATCCATTTGCTCCTAAGAAGGAGACTGAAGAGGTCCTTGGTCCAGAAGTGCCTTACCTCAGTGCTATAGGAACGTTAATGTTCTTGGCTAGTCACACTAGACCAGACATATGCTTTGCCGTGAACCTCCTAGCAAGATATAGTTCTTGTCCGACCAAACGGCACTGGAATGGTATTAAACATGTCCTACGTTACCTACAAGGAACGGTGGATTTTGGTCTTTATTATACTAACCATAACAAAGAAGGTTTAGTTGGTTTTGCTGATGCAGGTTACTTATCCGATCCACACAATGGCAAATCGCAAACTGGCTATGTGTTTACACATGGTGGTACTGCGGTCTCATGGCGTTCTATGAAGCAAACCCTTGTTGCTACATCTTCAAATCACGCGGAGATCCTAGCCATCCATGAAGCCAGCCGCGAGTGTGTATGGTTGCGGTCCATGACTCAACACATTCGGAGAGATAGTGGTATGATCGAAGACAAGGAAGCTACGGTCATCTACGAAGATAACACAGCCTGCATCGCACAACTCAAGGATGGTTACATTAAGGGAGATCGGACGAAGCACATACTGCCCAAGTTCTTCTTCACACATGAACTACAAAATGCCGGAGAAGTTCAAGTGGTGCAAGTTCAGTCATGCAACAATTCAGCTGATCTCTTCACCAAAGCACTACCGACCACGACATTCAAGAAGCTCGCGCACCAGATTGGAATGCGGAGGCTCAAGGACTTGGAGTGATGTTTGGAACAGGGGGAGCAATGTGTGCTGTACTCTTTTTCCTTCACCAAGGTTTTGTCCCACTGGGTTTTCCTGGTAAGGTTTTAATGAGGCAGCATCCCCTAAGCACATTGCATCGATCCCATCCAACATAGGCACGGTCATTTCGTCCAAAGGGGAGTGTTGTAAAACACTTGAGTGGACTCCATTTAGACCGGCCCATCTACTGTCCAGCCCATTGGGTACTTAGGTCCAGCCCATTAGGCCCATGGCCAATGGCCCATTCATACTTTGTATTTCCTATTCTGTTTTGGACTTAGGGCTACTCCTAACCCTATAAATATATAACCTCCTTCGATCATAATGAATAAGAACAAGATATTTACTCCCTGAACTCTCTAGTTTACAACATTTGTAAGTTTTATTTTATTTTAAAAACTCTAAACCCATGCATCGAGCATGTTCTTATCTAGTATATATATACATATATAAAATATAATCTGTATGGTAGCTAATATTTGTCTTCGTTACTCACCCACTACCGTTACCTCATTTTACCATACCTATGTTAACCATTGGGATAATTATACAAATCTAAATTTACGTTCAATAAAATATTACTTTACAAATTATTACTTTCGATACTTTTTTTTAGCTGTGTGCGTGGGAAATAAAATTAAATTTCCGGCTTCTTCGGCTCGTCTTGTTATTATTATTTTTTTCTTTGAATAATACCGAACAGATTTGGCAATATCTACTATTATTCAGTATTAAAGATACGATTTTACTTTAACCTGCTTATATATAGCTTAACAAGGTGCTTCTATAATTCTGTCAATACAGGTACAGCACGGTAGCAAGCAACATTCCTTCTCCAAAGGTAAACACAGTTCTCCATTAATCAAATACTATTTTTTGCTTTTTTATTTAGTTTTTCATGACGTTTTATCCTTACTATCGACGTTGATATGGTTGTATTTTTTGTATTCTTGTGTGGTTGCGTTCGAACAAAGTAAAAGGCTAAGTTTATCGTAAGTACTGTTGTATCACAAAGAGATGCGCGCATAATTAAAGAAAAATACCACTAAGTCTTAATATTCCATAATGCTTCCAGCATAACCACGTGTGCCTGAAGAAAAAAAGACACAAACATAATGTACTACAATATAAAAAGAGGAACTTAAATATTGTTTTAATCTTTTGTTAAAGAATAATATATATCATATTACTACAAATATGATATACCGACATACATTCACACCATTCTATATCTTATATGGCATCTCAACGCTCGAAAATTCAAAAGGGTATATCTTGCTCATGCACTGAAATTTAGAGATAGAAACCAATCAAATAGTTGGATCAATAAGTTACACATAACTAAGACCGTAAGAGATCACTAAACAAAAGAACAAAACTATGTCATAATTGAACTTTGAACTGGGCAATATAACTTTTTGTGACTTATAATTAGTATGTTTAAATATAAACACTTACGGCTTGGTTCGTGACTAAAGTCATTGCAGACATGATAGACTCCTGTATCAGGATCTACTCCGAAGAACACACTTTGCAAGGTCTTGAAGTTGAATGGACGAAGTGATGATGGAGATTGAATGGAAGAAGCAGTGGAATGGATAGAGATGAACGGCTGTGAAGGTGAATGGAAAGAATGCAGCGGATTTGAAGGGGATTGAGATGTACTTCTAAGAGAGGTGAAATTCTCTTAGACTACTGGCTTGGATAAAAATTAGATATGACACACTAAGAAATAAACAAGTTGAGAAGATATTACACACTTCTCAGATCAAAAAAGTAGAAAATAAGTTTTTGATTGAATTGTTTGATGGTTTGCAAATGAGAAATACATGGAGATTATATAGAAGGGGGTGGACGAAAGAAAAGAGGAGAGAGGGGAACAATATGCAAGAGAATGCACAAGGTCGAGCTCATGCAAGGACATGCACAAGGTCTTGGAAATTACAAAAGCATTAAATGGAAAATTGGGCCAACGCTTTGTAATGGGCCTTGGACCACGACTTGGGCTGGCAAAGGGGGCTTGAAAGTGCTACTTAGACCTCATTAAAAATCTTGTCAAGAAAATCCAATGGGACAAAACTTGACAAGGGAAAAAGAGTGCATAAGCAACACTTTACCCTTTACCGAGCACCTTGAGTTGTGATCATTGCGAAAGTGGTTTGAGCCACGACTTCTTGCTTCTTTTCCAGCTACCTAAGCAGTCCATTGGTGGCTTGGTTAAACCTCTTGGATCTTGACCTGGTTAGAGGACCCGCCGGAACGATGAATGCTTCCTTCGATGCTTCCTCCGGTGCAAGCTGCTCCTCCGATGCTTCCTCTAGTACAAGCTGCTCCTCCGGTCCATGTTCCTTGGTTGAGCTAGCCATGATCTCATCAAAACAGAATCAAGTGTATTTTTGGTCAAGGTCTTCAAGAAGGAATTGGGTGGGAGCTTAGAAATCCAAAGCCAGTAATGTCCAACCATCATCAAATTATCTGAAATTACAAAAAAAAATAAAAAATACAGAACAAAAAACACCCAAAATACAAAATTATATCATCTGAAGAAGTATAATCCACTTGAAAATAATAAGCAAGAATCCTCACAAAAACAAACAAACTTCACTAACCAACATTCCGTCTTAATATTTTTTAGACCCTAGGTGAACTAAATTTTTTAGGCCTCTTTCACAGTGTATATATTATTTTTTTGGTCCCTTTTGTTTAAAAGTTTTTTCTGAATTTTTGAGTGGACCCTTGGCTTTTATCCCTCCCACTACCCCCTTGAGTCGGGCTAACATTGAGAGGCTTATTAAAGGTTTGTGAGGTTTTTGTGTTTTATTATTAATTTGACTTTGGATTGAGAAAGTGAGGTTGCTTCTAATATAGATGAGGTTACTTGCATACACCATAATCATAAACCCTCAAAGAACCTCAATTGTAACATACCATAGTTATGTTCAACCCAATCGCATCATATCCAATACTCTGGATTAAGGTACTGTACAAGAGTTGATACACAAAAATATCAGACAAAAATGTAGGAAATGGGAATGAATCAATACAATACAAACCACACACAAATAACTTACAAACAACAAAATGGTCAAAGATACACTTAAAAGAGGAAACTTTAAGATCGAGCATGTTAGAATTGAGGTTACCTTGAAGACGGGTCAAAATCCATCTTCACCAAGTTTGAGTTGGGTAAAAATCTTTGGTCGCGGAAACTAACTTGAAAAGAGACATATTTGGTTTTGCTTCTACTCAAATTACATCTGTCTCAAAAACTTATTCTCGGGTTTTGTGATAGAAAATTGACTGAAACTGGAGAATCAAAGAGAGATATTCGAAGAAGAGAGAAAGAGGAGATGTGAGAAAGAGCCTAACTCTCCAAATGTATTGCATTTCTACTTCGGGTGAAAATTGTGGCAAATCTATTACAATTACGCTCTAGCTTGAGATAATTATAAAGGATATGTTGGTGGTGATACACAGCGTGTCTATTACAACATGAACACATTAGCCACTACTCTCTCTCTATGGGTTGACGAAGAAAAGCATATGGTGTGAAGAAGAAGAAGAGCGAAAATTTTTACTTTTTTTATTCGGTCTACCAGAGACTTACGAGTAAAGAGAAAACATTCATTAAAAAATCTGAACTATATTAATTATTATATTTTGATTGGCTAATTGTTTAATTAGGTGCCAGCTGCAGGTTTCTCTAAGATGTTGAGGTGACGTATTGAAAGAGAAAGTTCAACTTTCTTACTATAGACAGATGGTGAGAAATATATAATTTTTTTTATATAATTAAATATCGAGTCTTTGTTTCTTGATTCATATTCTTTACGTTGAATTCATCTCTTGACTAGCCGGATTGGCCAATTCGCTTGTAGGATGTTGTGGAGCGAACATGCATAGAGATGAACAACATAGACGTTGGTAAAAGATCAACAACATGTTTTAAAATTAAAATAAAACCAGACTTAAAGTCTAAGAAAATGGACAGAATGAAAACTAAAATAAGCCAATTTCAATCAAAATGATCAAAACAAAAACAACTACAATTGGACACTAGCTTGCACGTACTCTAAGTGTAGTTTTACAAAGCACACGAACTTGAATCGAGCCATGAAAAAATGTGTTATTTATTTTAAATGCGGTTATAATCAGTGTGTCGTTGACTCAACTACTTTACCAGAGCCCTCCTCAGTCCTCACTATTTGTGCAAGGGTCTAAAGAAACTAGAGATTTTGAGTCAGTTTAGTTTGAAATATCCTTATATAACTTGGTTAAGGTCCATTGACTGACTATACATATTTTGAAAATTCCATATACTTGATTATGATAACTTGGAAAGTACTAAATTTATTAAATTTTTAGGACTTGAATATACTGATTATCATATCCATCGACTCGGTTAATTCCGCATAGATTTGAACCTTCAGTATAACCTCTATAAATTAATGTTGATAAATATTTAATAACTATTATAAAATCAGAGGTTGAACGTACATAATGATTTTTACTCGATTAATTTGAAAATTCCATTAACATCTACAAATTTGGTAACTCCATATATTGATGAGAAATACTCTAAAATGGCAATAAAACAAGTTTATAATGATTATGCTATTTCATAGGACTTAACTTTGCTAATTTTGTGTAAATTTTAACTTGGCATATCCGCTAATGTTTGGAGTCGAGTTTCACATTCTTTTCTCGTGAACTAATAATGCGTTACATTTAGTGGGATCAGTTTTACCTTTTACGTAGTAGTATCAAGGGAACACGTTACATTTAGTTTACTGAATTAATCAATGACAAATTTTAATAATATTTTCAATTTTGTAACCAATAATAATCATTTATTTTATCAACAAATAAGCATCATTTAAAAAATTTCATATATTAAAATATTATATATCAACCAATTTTTTGATATATATATATATATATATTATCATAAAATTCAACAATAAGAGTTACTAAATTACTAAAATTGGTCTATAATACATTAGCCATATGGGCAAATATTTAATATTGTATGCCAGCGGAGTTGCCATAGTCCATTGTAGTTCATATCTTAATTCCAAGTCCCATGTCTATAGACTACGACTAAGTTGAATATAAAATCAAAACGTTATTATATACATAGAAGTAATTACAAATTTTGAAAAAAATAAAATGTAATCATTATGTTCATGATAGTAGTCATAGTTGATCAGAAAAATAGAACATACAATTAAATATGTTTTCAACTCTGATCATTATTATATACAGCTTTTGGGAAGATTATAATTTCAGTACTAATGACAATAACTAAAAGAAATTAACTCTTCATTAGTATGAATATGTTGAATTGTGGAGACCCGATATAGTATTTGACTAGGCAAAAGATAAGTATACTCAAGTTAATAACCTTCCAATATAACATTGCAAAGCAATGCACTCAGCGAATCATATACCTGTTCTATAAAAACAAACTTATCACTAAACTTTGAATGGTAGCCTATACAATTTAATTATTACTTTTCTCTTATTGGTATGTCAAATCTAGTGCTTACAAAACTAGAGGTTTTGACCGTTAGAGAGAATTAAACAACTTACATACACACAAACCATAAGCCCAAGAATAATAATATTGCATCTTCCGTTAATAATAACAAAATAGTAAATTCAACATTAGCATTCATACCATTACCCAAATCCGAAATTTCATTAATTGAATCAGTACAATTGCACTGTATGAAAAGCTAAAAGCTTACGTAAATGCCAAAGATAGTCAAAACCCTGCAATGACAAAGTTGCCAAATCTTGGAGAGGTTGGTCCACGAAATTAAGGTTATTGGCTTCCCACTCTATTTATAGGAAAAGAGATGAGACAGAGAAGATTAAATTACTTCTTAACAAAGGTTGTTTTCACTCAACCACATGCATTCTCAAGTGTCTGCTCTTCACATTCCCCTAGATCCTCATTTACTCACTTCTCTATTTGGTACGTAAGCCTCTAATTTATTTTATTCATTATTCGTTTTGTTTCACACTTGCTTTCTTAAACATGTATAGAGATCATACAAATTCGAAGTTTATTTTATCTTTAGTTCTCACAGGTTAACGGAGACGATTGATACGTGGGATCTACTTACGTACCTACATGATTATTAGTTATAAAAGTTATTGCAAAACATTAAATTTCTTTGATAGAGAGCAATCATTATATAAAGCTAACTTAATTATATATTATTATCATATATATATATATATATATATAGTTGATATAAAAAATTAATAATTTCCGTAAACAAACATTCCAAACCTTTTTTATCACTCTCCAACCACAATTCATCACATTCAATGGAGTCACCACAATATGAGATATCCTCAAGCTCTTCTTCTGAAATACCTAGAAACCATTTCCAACCTCTTGATCTCTTCCCTAACCTCAACCAAAACTCTTGTAACAACAACACCCTAATCGAGCCTTTACCGCTTATTGATCGGATCAACCTGAACTCAAACCCTAACCCCTTGTACGCGGACGAAGGGGAAGAAGAAGAAGAAGATGACGTTGAAGTGGACGTGGACTTACACATCGGCCTTCCTGGTTTTGGTAAGTCAGGCAATGGTGCTAAACAGCCGAAGAAGAGAAACGGGAAGGAGATCGTCACATATGATGCCGGAAAAGACATTGAGAATGAAGTTTCCGGCAAGGCGTACTGGATACCGGCGCCGGAGCAGATTCTAATAGGCTTCACTCATTTTTCTTGCCATGTGTGCTTCAAGACATTCAATCGCTACAACAATCTTCAGGTGCGAGTCAATTTATATATATCTCATGAGCAATTCTTATCCATGCATAACCAAATATAATAAATTCGTACTCAACCTTTATATCTTCTCATCATATGTTATGAATTTATTCACACATATTTATGATTTAATTTGCAAAAGAAAAGCTAAAATAACAAGTATTAAACTACTGTATATAAAATTATTTCTAGATCTTAGTATACAGTATTTAGATTCATTCAAATTAATTACTAGTGATTTAATCATTTTCTTATTTGCAAAATATTTGGTATGACATATTTTCATGGTAATATATTCATGAAAATTTTTAATCAAAACTTTTTATGTTTATTCAGTTTCTTAAGTAAATTTGAATTTAATTTATTGAAATAAATGTATTTAATTACTCAAATTTGACTGAAAATAATTTTAATAGTTTTCTCAGATATTATATAATTTTAGTTGAATAGTAGTGAAAAACAATTTCATTCAAACTAAAATACACAGATTTCTTCAATGAAATACTATGTATGATCTATCAATGATATGATTTTAATGAAACATGTTTTTTTTTTTAAAAAATTATTACTTATACAAACCTTGTTGACTCCTTAAATATTATAAATTAATGTAGATGCACATGTGGGGGCACGGTTCACAATACAGAAAGGGACCTGAGTCACTGAAAGGCACGCAGCCACGAGCCATGTTGGGAATCCCTTGTTACTGCTGCGTCGAAGGGTGTAGGAACCACATTGACCATCCTCGTTCCAAGCCGCTCAAAGACTTTAGAACGCTCCAAACGCACTACAAACGCAAACATGGCCACAAACCCTACTCGTGTCGCATCTGTGGTAAGCTTTTGGCTGTCAAGGGCGATTGGCGTACACATGAGAAGAACTGTGGGAAACGTTGGGTTTGCGTTTGCGGTTCAGATTTCAAACACAAACGCTCCCTTAAGGACCATGTTAAAGCATTTGGGTCTGGTCATGGGCCTTATCCGACTGGTTTGTTCGAAGAGCAGGCTTCTAATTCATCTGTCTCCGAGACTTTGTTCTTTTAAATTTGGGCTTCTTTCATTTTCCTTTTTTTTTGTTTGCGTACGGACCATTTATTTTCTCTAGAATAGTTTGTGGTATATTGGGTATCTAATTTTTTTGTTTCGAACTTGAAATACGAAGTGAGCCCATTATATTTCATCATTATATCGACTTCGAGTATAGTAATCCTGTACACATTATCAGTGAGTAGACCCTTCTCGATCGGATCCAAGCATTCTCACGTGCCTATTGAAACAGGAAATCACAAGTTTTTAGGCTTTAGTTGATGACTGACCATTTACAGGGAAAACGGCCAAAATATACCCCAACAATTTACCGTTAGCTTTTTCATACCCCAACTTTGATACCCTGCAAATTACAGCCCCAACTCAAAATTAATTCAAATTTCCTATCTAAACTCCATCAAATGTATCGGTTTCGACATCCGTCTAAACGGTGTTAAGCAAAATCTTAACGGTTGATTAGTCAGCTTTGACGTGGCACTTCGGCTTGAAAAAACGCCGTCGTTTTGTCATTTTGGCGTGTGTTGAGCACTGAAACAAAACGACGTCGTCTTACAATTAGGGGATTCAAATCGATTTCTTCCCCAAATCGATTTTAGGGTTCATATCGTTTGTTCGAAAGAAAAGAGAGAGTGATTGAGTGTAGAATGTAGAAATGAGAGAGTGATTGAGTGTAGAGTAATCGAAATCAATATCACTCTCTCTTTCCTTCGAGCAAACGATATGAATCCTGAAATCAATTTGGGGAAGAAATCGATTTTAATCTCCTAATTGTAAGACGACGTCGTTTTGTTTCAGTGCTCAACACACGCCAAAATGTCAAAACGACGTCGTTTTGTCAAGCCGAAGTGCCACGTCAAAGATGACTAATCAACCGTTAAGCTTTCGCTTAACACTGTTTGGACGGATGTCGAAACCGAAACATTTGATGGAATTTAGATAGGAAATTTGAATTAACTTCGAGTTGGGGCTGTAATTTGCAGAGTATCAAAGTTGGAGTATGAAAAAGCTAACGAGAAATTGTTGGGGTATATTTTGACCGTTTTCCCGACCATTTACACAACCAGTACCGATGATTAGTTTGTCGTTTGGTTGACTTGGCCATCACACGGTCTCAGACATTTGTCTAGGCGGAGCTACTAAGGAGAGAGGGGATCACTTGACCTGATAAAATTATCAAAGTAATTATTTGTGCATGTAAATTTGTAAGTACCAACAATACAGTTAGTAAATTTATCTTTGGGTCCGCCATTGGTCCGAGCTTAGCTATGTTATGCTAATTTTCCGAGCTTAGCTATATTATGCTAATTTTTTTCTTAATTTTTACAAACCCCTTACTCTACTATACTCATGTTGTTTAATATCTTAAGAAAATTGGTCGACAAAGAATATTGTTGCCTTCATATTGTGATTTCAAGCTGTAGTTCTTCTTGGTGCTTCTCCTTGTTTGGTAAACAAAGAGGCACCGCACGATGTCTCATTCTGTCAATGAAACCTAATACCGTTCCATGTCAAATGCAACTCATAAACGCTAGCATATTCTATTAGGTTAGCCTAGTCTAATCTCTTATATAATAAATACATGCAAGTACCATCAATGTGATTTAGACTTCCAATTCATAATATTGAGACAATTGTAAACCTAAGAAATCGATTTTAAATCAATCATATTTATATATAGGTAGGGGTGTCAAAATTAGCCGTTAGCTTATGAGCTGACTCGATTTTTCATAACCGTGAATTCTGTTTTTTAAGATCATTCAATAAATGAGTTAAATGATCAAGCTTAATTTAGATCACGAGTTATATTAACGAGCTATAACGAACACGAGCTAGCTCACAAGTTCGACATCTTTGATAACTAATATTATATATATATATATATATATATATATATATATAGAAAATGATAGCATATATATATTTTCCATTCAATTAAGCAAAAACAAATTATTTTATAGAGAACTCTCACAAATAATAGTTTGTTGATTATGTTATCTTTACATAATTTCAATTCAAGTTTTAGTAGTTGATTATTTTATTTAAATATTTGATAATTGAGATTCATTTTATTTGGATTTATTTTTAATATTGAACTTTTGCATTATGTTATTAGATTTATTATAGTTTTTTTTTTCAACCAAACATTAATTAAATTAAAAGATAACTCCAAGATTGGTTGCCCAAACCGGAGGAAAAGAGTTTACAAAAGAAATTTCAGAAAATAACAATCTTGAAGAATGGGCTAAACAATCTGCCCTTACGTTGAGTTCTCGAGTGATCCTGGTCAGGGAGAAGGAAGGAAAGCATGATCTGAGCACAAATAACTCCTCCAACTGATTCGAAAAAGCTGGCCAATCGTCAGGCGTCTGCACCATCGCCACCAATTCTGCACAATCTGTCTCGAAGCTCTGGCAGATAACTCCAGCCGCCAATAGTGACTCCATAGCCCAAATTAAGGCTTGTAACTCTGCATGTAAGGATGTAGAACCGCGCCTCTGACTTTGTGCTCCCAGAAGAAGGGTCGAATCGTCATCACTACAACACCATCACCCCAGACCCTGCAGAGGATCTGAACCTTTCCATGAACCATCAATCTGACATCGAGGAAACTCCCCCTGTCCTCCAACAGAGGCGTAGTATGCGAATAACTGTTCAAATAAGATTTTGCCTCTTCCCACAATAATTTATCATTATTCGCCTGAAGTAAAATCTCCATTGGTTCGGCCTCTAACCCCTGAAAAGCTTTTTTATTCCTGTCTTTTCATAGTGACCAAAGTATCAGGGAAGGCGGAGAGCCACATCCGGATCCCCCGACTGAGAAGCTGCCCGCCAGAAAATAAAATCTAAATTTGCATAGATTGAAACATATAGAAAACCATCTGGGACTAACAAAACCGGTGACAACCCCCAAACATCGCGCGAGCGAGGGCACTTAAAAAGAGCATGATTGATAGTTTTTGGTGCAGACTCACACCGTTTGCAAAGAGTATCACACGGGACACCCCTATACGCAAGTCGCTCTAACACTGGGAGAGTGCCCGAAGCAATCTGCCAGAAAAAATGTTGGACCTTCGGGGTAACATCAAGTTTCCACGCCTGAGCCCTGAGGGCCATACATGTCAGCCTGTATTCGACTTCTGTCATTAATTCTCTGGCTAACCTATAACCTGATTTAACCGTATACTTCCCTAACTTGGTAAAGTGCCATACTAATGGATCCGGTTGCTGGACCTTGCTGACCGCCATACTCCGAATAATCGGTATGTCCCCCGGATCCAGAAACTCCTCCAGGGTAGGCAAGTGCCAATCCTTCGTAGCAGGATTAATTAAGTGGTTCACCATCAAACTCGGTAACCAGAGTCGTCCCCGACCATTTGTTGGACGTGGTCGAATATCCGGGATCCATGGATCTTTCCAAACCGAAATAGAACAACCTGAGCCTACCGCCCATCGCCCTCCATATTCCACCAATTCCTTAGTTGAAAAAATACTCCTCCAAGCAAAGGAGGAGTTATATGGTTTTTTGGCCATAAGAGGGTGTTTATTTCTAAAATATCGGCCTTTCAACACCCGAGCCATTAAGGACGTCGGATGTTGAATTAACCGCCAAAACTGTTTTGCTAACATAGCATCATTAAATTGTTCCAGGGCTCTGAAACCTAAACCCTCGTCACACTTATCCTTACATAATTTATCCCAGGCCATCCAATGTAGACCACAAGCCCTATCATTAGATTTCCACCAAAAAGTGGAAATAGCACTCGTTAATTTAGATGTCAACTCTTGCGGTAATTTGTAGCAGGACATCACATGAGTAGGAAGTGCCAACGCCACTGATTTAATCATACTCTCCTTACCACCTTTCGATAAAAGCTTTGCATTCCAACCATTGACGCGGTCATCTAACCGATCCTTGACATATCCAAAAACCTTCGTTTTTGAACCTTGGAGGCTTTCATGAATGCCCAAGTAAGAGCCCATACCTCCCTCTTTAGATATACCAATAACTGACTTCAATTGATCCCTTATCTTAGAATGAACCTTCTTGCCAAACATTATAGAAGATTTCTCTAAATTAACCTCTTGCCCTAAGGCTTTGGCATAATTCCTGATAATGTCCATGACTGTCTGACATTCAGTCGCCTCTGCTTTACAGAAAAATAGACTGTCATCAGCAAACAACAAATGTGAAATGGTAGGACTATCGCGCGATTGTAATACCCGTTACTTTCTTCTTCCGTTCTGCCTTTTTGATATTCGCTATCAGAACCTCCGTGCAGAGTATAAACAAATACGGTGACAACGGATCCCCCTGACGTAGACCTCTCTGTGGTTTAATAAAACCCCGGGGTTGACCACTGAGAAGAACTTGATATGATACCGAGGATACACACCACATGATCCAGGAGATCCATTTCCTATCAAACCCTAACTTAACCATAACCGCCTCTATAAAAGCCAATTCTACACAATCATAAGCCTTACTCATATCCGTTTTGAAGGCCGGAAACTCCGACTTACACCGACGATTAGTATTTAACCCATGAAACATTTCCTGTGCAACCAAAATATTATCCGTAATTAAACGACCCGAAACAAACGCCGACTGAGTTTCGGAAACCAGGGATGGGAGGAACCGTTTTAGCCGAAAGCACAAAACCTTAGAAATAATTTTATAGCTCACATTACAAAGGCTTATCGGCCTAAACTCTGCCATCCGCTGCGGCCGATCAACTTTAGGAATATGACAAATATTCGTCTCATTTAAACGTGGATCAAAACTACCTGATCGGAAAAACTCTCTAACCAGAGCCACTAAATCCCCTTTTAAGGAGGACCAAAATCGTTGAAAAAACAAAGCCATCATACCGTCAGGTCCTGGAGTTTTCTCCGGATGCATAGCAAACAGGGTTTTCCAAACTTCCGCTTCAGAAATATCCTGAATTAGATCTCTGTTCATAGCATCCGAAATTAAAGAGGTAATCTCTAGTATCATCTCTGAAATACCTCGGGGATCCGAATTCCTAAAAAGGTCCTAAAAATATTTTGTAGCAATATTCTCCATACCTGAGACCGATTCATTCCATACATTATCTGTATCAAACAGACCAATGATCCTATTTCTTACCCGTCGCTGTCTAGTAGAAGCTTGAAAAAATTTAGTATTCTTATCCCCAACCCGTAGCCAAAACTTCCTACTCTTTTGTTGCCAGTATAATTTCTCATCCCGATAAGCCTCTTTTAATTTCCTCTCTATACCTCGAATTTCCTCCTGAGGAATCGAGTTATCCATTTTTTCCTCCTGTAATGCCGCCTTCAAGGAAGAAATGAGCCTCGGGTCAGAATAAATATTATTCTTTCTCCACCAAGAAATCGAATTCCTGCAATTTTTTATCTTGTCCACGAAGCCCGTAGTCCGAAAATTTTTAGTACTATTCCATCCTTACTCAACCGCCCCTGATAAACCATCTTTCCCAACCAGCGTTTCTCGAACCGGAATTGCCTATTCCGTTTCGTATGTGTCTTTAGGAAATTTGCTAGAATTGGACAATGATCAGAACCAATCATTTCCAAATAATCTACATTAGATTTCGGAAAAAACTCTACCAGTCCTCATTACCCAAAGCACGATCTAACCGACAACGAACTACCTGGTTATTACACTGATTACCTCTCCATGATAATTGTTCACCATAACAAGGGAACTCTAACATCCCACAATGACGGAGCATGGAAATAAAAGGCAATAAAGAAGAGGCTGGACGCAAAGCACCTCCCCTTTTCTCGTTATTACCAACCAATTCGTTAAAATCACCAATCATAAACCAAGGGTAAACACGAAAAGACCCGATATCCGATAACTTATCCCATACTTTCTCTCAGTTTTGGAGAACCGGATCCCCATAAATAAAAGACAAATAAAGTAGTTGTTGACCAAAAAACGCTTGTACATCTATAATGCGATCACAATCATAAAGAACTGAGAATTTTATTTCATCTTTATAAAATAATGCTAAACCACCACTAGCCCCGCGGGGTTCAACAATACACAAATTATTAAAACCAAACTTATTCTGAAAATTTTGCAAATAAGAAAAACATTTCTTAGTTTCTGATAAAAATAAAATGTCTGGTCGATGTTGTTTCCACAAGTCACCCAAATACTTCTCTGTCAGATCAACCTCAATGCCCTGACAGTTCCAACTCAGGATCTTCACGTTTCCGCCGGTGGTTTCGGGAGAGCCACCGTCCCTGTCTTGATTTGACGACCACCATCCGCTGGTTTACCACGCAAGGTAATGTCCTGCCTCCCTTGATTCTTCTGTTTTTCCCCGCACCTGCAGGTTTAGATAGCGCCTTAGCCAACAAACGTTTCCCCGGAGAAGCCAAAGTCCTAGCAACATTTTTAGCAACAATTCCAGAAACACTAGCACCTTTCCTAACAATAGGCCTATTAACTCGCTCCCTATGAATAATCGGTTCCTCTAGCTTGACAGCAGCCATAACATTATTAACAAGACCCAAAACCATATCCGGCAAGACTGAATTAATAGATTTACCTTGTGGACTACCAATCATATTACCTGTGTATCAGTTCCCTGGTCAGCGATAATGACATCTTCCTTACCCAACCCTGTTTCAGTTAAAACCGCATCATCACCGTCAGGATATTCTCCCTCCTCCAACAAGTCATCATTCTCCTCCATAAAGTCGGTCTCCTCACCCTCCTTGACCGTTCTGGTATGAGTATCTTCCGGAACAACCACAACAGCCTGAGAAGTGGAACCCCTCCCGACAACACCATCTTCCTCTTGGGATCTCTTCGCAACAACACCCTGTTTAACCGCAACACCTTGTTTAACCTTATACAGAGGTTTTGGCCACACCGGTCTCATACCCTTACGGTTCAGATTGAAAGGAGGAACCTGCCCCACTAAATCACCACCTAGCATCTGCGAGCCTCTCTGTCCACCATAGCCACTAGATTCAACTGCTGTAAACTATTTTTTCTGCCCCCACTCCGAACCTTGAAACCTCTCTGTATATCGGGAACCATAAGGACCCCCATCACTAAGCATAACCTCCTGACCCTGAAAATCCAGAGCCCTCTTAACATGCTTCCGTGGTTTCTCCCAACCACCTTCACTTTTATATCCCCCGTCCCCTTCTTCAACTCTGGGCACTCTCTCACATCGTGAGTAAGGCGAGAACAATGATCACAGAAGCCCGTCAGCTTCTCATACTCAAGGGAAACAATAACCTTATCCCCAGACTCAAAAGGAACAACCATCTTGAAAAGGAGAGGATTAAAGCCATTAACCGTGACACAGAAGCTTCCAGTCTCCTCATCAATCTCCCTGAGAATACCCACCTTCTTGCCTATTGCTCTCAAAGTTTCCTCCTCCCAAAGATGCATGGGAATACCGGTTACCTTGACCCAGAAATTAATTGTAGAAGGATAAGTGGATGATATAATAGGCTCCCATTTCACCAACGAAATCATCCACCCATCAAAATGATATGGACCATTCATCAGAACCTCCTGCAACTCCTCTTCAACCTCAAAGTTAAACTGAAATAAACCCTGTCCCAAGTCTGCTCCGACCACCTTATCCTCCAGCTTCCAAATCTTAGGTTGATTAGCCACCAATGACTCCATCTGCTGAACACTTGGATTCATTAATCGCCCAATAAGAGTCAGTGAAAATTGTTGTATTCTCTGAGCCAAAACCGAATTAGCAATCCACACCGTCTCAGTACAAACCAACGGTGCTTTGCCTTTGTTTAGTGATAGCTGAGACATGGTAGACCACCAACGAAACAACCAAGAGTCCCGGGGATAAGAGAAACACAAGAACTCGAAACACACCTCTCTCGGATAAGCAAACAACTTTCCCACTAAAAGGTGAATGATAGAATAACAATGAAACCACCCTGTCGAACTAAACTCTCGGATATATACCGCTTGAAAGAACCACCCATTGTCACGGGTATACAAGATCTGTCCGATATCGATATCCCATAACCTACCGAAAAACATTCCAGAATCACCAACGCAATATCGTAGAAAGATCATAATCCGACAAGCCAGGGAAAGAAACAAAATCGCATACCATAAATAACATACTAAGGGAACCTCCCAGTTGTAAATTCAATTAAAGTCTCGATCATGAGGATATGGAAATCTCGACATTGTAGAACGAGAAATATCAAGCCCCACGCAATCAGGAATCGTATCCTATCACACCCACAATAATCTCATATCGAATCAACCTCAATCAACCAAATACGATCCGATCCAACCCGATCTCCATCACAGAGAATGAGATTCCGCATAACCGGAGTGAACCCAAACCAAATCAGGGACGGATTTCCGATCCATCCCCAATCTCGAAACGTGATCAGAACACACGAAAGACCAATCTTTCGCCTCTCAACAGCACTGAACCAAGGCATATCAAATCCTAGATCGAATCGCCGTCGCTATCGCCTCCTCTCTAGTTATGAAATTGTATATTTATTATATTTTTTTAAAGTTTAGATTTATTGTTAATATTATATTAGCTAGCGAACTAGTTCATTTAGCTCGTGATCAACATGATCTGAGTTCGAGTTTACATATACGAGCTCATATAATAAATGAGCTGAGATGAATTGGCTCATAAAATATATGAGTTCATCGTGAGTTGAGCCGAGCTGAACGAGCTGTTTCATTTTGACACTCATATATGATATATAGGAAACTCAGTTATTCGAGATTAGTTTTATTTTTTTACTTCTTTTCTTAAATATTTTTTTTACAAATATACAATCTCAGTTTTGAGAATACGAAACACACATTCTATATACAAACATGACATGAAATACTTCAATTTCTTCTAAAATATTTCTAGTACATCTCAATTCTCAAGTCTCTAATCGCTCTTGTTCTTTGCCAAAACCTAGGTTTTGAATGATATATTTAATATCATTTTTTGGTTTTTGAATATGCAAAATCTATTTTATTAGTCACTCATGAATCTTAAAAATAGATTTTTCCGAAAATTAAAAAACAGTTATAAAACATAATGCAAATATATAAAAATATTATATTATATATGTATATGTGTATATATGTGTATGTAATATACACTTCTATAATAAAGAGAGAGACGAGAGGTCAATAAAGTAATGAAGTGATAACTTCTTCTCTCTTATTGTTGTGTTGTACATCATTACATCGAAGCAAATTAACGTATATATAGGAATGAGAAATACACTTACTTACTACTTAAGAAACTTGAAGAAGAAGTAAAAGATGAGATAAACATCACTAATGGATAAGTGATATAAATGGATAAGATTAAAGTTACTTAGAGTAGAATAATGTGATGGGTATTCACAAGTGTTATTATCCGGTTTATAACACTCCCCTTGAGTATCCATCACCATTAACATATTGTGTACTGTCTCGCAAAAACCTCAGCATGGAAAACCCATATAGGATAAATGTAACATCCGCGAACCGGAATTCCCGGTTTAGGGGATGCATCGATCGATGCACATGGTGTGTCGATCGATGCAAGCCGGTTTGGTCGCGAACCAATTTTAGTTAAACGCTGCGTTTTGGCGAGGAAAACCCTTAAAAGGGAGTTTTGTCATTTTGTGGCCGCCGAGAGTTAGAGAGAACAAAGGAGAGAAGCTGTTCTTGGGGTTTTGGAGAGATTTGAAGCTGTTCTTACAAGATCTGTAGCTGAGAACGTTGTAGGAGCTTCCTAGGAGTGCAGAATTGCTTGTTTGAGGTTCATAATCTTCTTGGCAAAGGTGAGTGCATGACCATGGCTTATCTAAGCTTGAGAGATTCTCTGATCTGTTTGTTTATGTGTTTAATTGGTTTGTTAGAGTTTTGTTGAGTCGCAAGAGGCTTTGGGGAAGCTTTCTGTGGCTTTGTTTTGTGTGCTTTGGTGGTTTAAGGACGGAGGTCCGGAGAGAGGCTTCGGAAAATTTGATGCTCGACATGTGCATCGGGCGATGCACTTTGTGTATCGGTCGATGCAAAGAGAGGACGGTGCATTTTGACCTAGAAGCATCGGTCGATGCCATGTGGAGGCATTAGTCGATGCAACTAGGGATTCCGTGCAAGGTCAAGTATGTGTCGGTCGATGCATGTGTTGGCGTCGGTCGATGCAAGGGATTATGGTGTCGATCGATGCAAGTGTTGGCGTCGGTCGATGCAAGTGGTGTTGGTGTCGGTCGTTGTGGTTGCCTAGTTTGTTGTTTGGTTATTGTTTGATGTTTGATGGTTTGAGATATCTCTATTGCTTATGTGTATAGCCCAGTAGATGGGAGGATTGCCTCACTAAGTATTTATGATAATACTTACGCATCTCAATTGTTGTTTGTGGTGTGCAGGTTTGAGACGTGGAATCATGGCGATGAGGAGGAGGATGATCTAGGGTCTCGTTTGTTGTTGTTGATTATCTTGTTATGTTGGAACCTTGGTTAGAGTTACATTAGGTTGCTTGATAGAATGGTTAGGAATGTTAATTTATTGATGAAGTATTTCTTTCTGTATTATTGGTATGTTTCCGCTGTGCTTATTGATTGTTGCTGGTTTAATGTTGATTTGTGGTTTGGTTTGGTTTAATTAAGTAGTATGGGATATTTAATTATATTTATATTTATATTTATTATTATTATTTTTTTTTTAAAAAAAGACGGGTCGTTTCAATAAAAACCATGATAAGGGAAAAGAGTAGAGTGACACAATCTCCCCTTGGAATACACAAGTCTTTTTCTGTTCATAGGTTTCGTAGATGACTCATATCGATCATTCTTTGCTTTGAACAAACAAGTCTACATTTCATCATATCTTCCGTAGATGATCCATATCGAGCATTCTCTTCATTCTTCTGAAGAGATAGACCTTCATCATTGACATTCTTCTTTGAGGTCAATATTCTGCGTGTTATTTGCTGCCTCATTAAAAACTTTGTCATGGAAAAACTCAGTGGAATAAAAACTATGATAAGGGAAAAAGAGTGGAGCCACGCGTATCATCATATTCTCCCCTAGAAGAACCATCTTTAAAAGATGCATTTTTGAAACGACCCGACCAGTTTATAAAAATAAAAATAATAAGTAGTAAATAATAATAATAATAAATACTCTACAACTAGTGGTCTCATATCCACTAGCCACCTAACCACAATTACACAACAACGGATAACAGAAACAATATCAATAACCAATAATAGATAACCAATATCAAAGTATAACAATAATCCAATAACCAATAATCAGAAAACATGAAACCATCAACCTAGCAATGTTCTAATGACCCTACTTTAGCAACCTAGCAATGCCAGACAACATCCAATCGAGTCCCTAGAACATCCTCCTCTTCATTGTCTGGATTCCACGATCACACTATGCCTTTACCTGCACCACAAACACAAATTGAGATGCATGAGTATTTTATAAACACTCCGTAAAACAATCCTCCCATCTACTAGGCTATACACACAAGCAACTGAGATATCAATGTCCAAAACAATCAACAAACAAAGCAAACAAACCAGGAAGCAAACATAGTCTCAGTGGAAGGGAGGTGTCGACTGACACTGGCTCTTGGTGTCGACGGACACTACCCCATAGTGTCGACCAACACCCTCCTGGTGTCGATCGACACCCTCCTGGTGCAGCTTGCTTCTTATACCTCAAGATGGCCATGTTGCAGCTTGCTTCTTATACCACTTCTTAAACCTTGCCTTCATCCTCGCCTCTGGCTCCCAAGTCTGCTCCTCAACACTGTCACAGTCCCAAAGGACTCTCATCAAAGGAACCTTCTTTTCCGAAGTTCCTTGACTCTCCTCTCGAGAACCCTCACTGGTCTCGCCTCCAAAGCCATGTTAGGCTGAAGATCCTCAGGAATCTTAGCTAACAACTGATCATCCTCACGGAGACACTTCCGCAACATCGACACATGAAATACCTTGTGGAATGCCCACATAACCTCAGGCAACTCCAGCGTATATGCTACTGGTCCCACCTGCTCAATCACTCTGAACGAACCCATATACCTCGGACTCAACTTAGTCTCTAACAATGACCTGTTCGGACCCCGCAATATGGCCATCTTGAGGTACACTGTATCTCTCATTTGAAACTCAATTTCTCTCCTCTTCTTATCAGCATAACTCCTCTGCCTATCCTGGGCTTCCTTCATGTTCAGCTTGAGAACCCAAATCTTTTTTGAGGTCTCCTGAACAAAACTAGCACCATATATGCTCCTCTCTCCCACATGAGTCCAGCATAACGGTGTACAACATGGCCTCCCATACAAAGCCTCATACAGAGCCATCCTAATAATCGCCTGAGAACTGTTGTTGTAGGCAAACTCTGCCAAGCACATGTGATCCACCCAATGACCACCCCAATCCAACACACACATCCTCAGTAATTCCTCCAACGTCTGGATTGTCCTCTCTGACTGCCCATCTGTCTGTGGATGATAAGTTGTACTCATATGCACCTTAGTGCCCATCTCCGCCTAAAATGTCTTCCAGAACACCGAAGTGAACTTAGAATCCCTATCAGACGCAATACTCGCTGGCGCCCCATGCAACCTGATTATCTCCTTCACATATTTCTTAGCCAAGATCGCTGCTCCATCAATCTTCTTAATAGCCAGAAAATGTGCCGACTTAGTCAACCGGTCCACAATGACCCAAATAGCATCAAAAGTCCGTGACACTAGCAATCCTACCACGAAGGTCATCGTGATCATATCCCCCTTTCACTCTGGAATGGGAAGACTCTTCAGCAACCCGCCATGAACCTGATGCTCAGCCTTCACTAGCTGACACATCGCACCTCGAAACCCAACTAGCCACATCCTTTTTCATTCCGACCAAGTGATAGTAACTCTTGAGGTCTTGGTACATCTTAGTCGCTCCTGGATGAATAGAAAACATGCTCGAATGAGCTTATCTCAGGATCTCTTACCTCAACTCCTCATCCTTGGACACACAAATCCGCCCGTGCTCCAGAATAGTACCATTAGCTGAGACCTAATATTCTGATTCCACATCCTTAGAAGCATTCACTAGCCCCAAATCCTTCTCCTGAGCCAACCGCATCATGCTCAGAAGGTCTGCTCTATCAACCGCCTCCAAACCCAATGGCTTGATAGGCAGGTTTTCACCCAGGGTATCAATTCCCTATGCAGTTGTAGTACAAAGGATTATCAATCCAAATGGTTGTCTATTGCTAGCAGGAAGAATATGATCAGAATAATACAAGTCAAGCCAAGCATATAGGGTTTTGGTTCTAACAGTTCTAAAATAAATGAAAGAAAAGAATATAAACAAAGAAACCACACGACCTAAGCACTCGATGCAAGCAATCGAGTACAGGATCGAGTGAAGTGATCGAGTAAGCAAGTGGGATATGAACAGCTCGAGCTATTACTCGATACAGGTTATCGTGTACATGATCGGGTTAGCGGTTTAGTAGGTAAAGAAAATGTAAACAAATAAAATACGAAAGCTCCTAAAGATGAGGTAATCGAATCCTAAGTATTCTTGACCATTACAGATGCCTTACATGCCTCAAGCAATTATTTCCTAGACAATGAACGTCTAAAACTTTGTCATTACACTCTCGCACTAGCAATAATCAACATTGATCACATTACCACACTCTCGCACTAGCAATATGACCAAGCAGGCATTAAGATCGACTCATTATTGTCAGTAAACTCAAACTCATCTAATCTCTTACTCAGAGTCAAGTAAACCTCTAGCATTGGATAAATCATGCATCTTATCTACACCTCTCGGTCGCTAAAACGCTAGATCTAATCTCAACCTCTTGGTCTGTTGACAGCATTAAGAACACCAACCTAGAAGGAAAACTATCAATCATTTACAATCAAACTAAGGCATCCTAACCGATCAAGAACACAAAATCATCTATCCCATCTCTAGAAACTTTGCTACACTACTCGGACATGATAACAAGAAATAAAGCAACGAAAATGAATGAAAATTGCATTGTATTAAAAGATAAAGTAGAGTAGAAAGAGTACAAGATAAAAATCTAAGAAAACTACAAAAACTATAAAATAAAAATGCAAAAACGAAAAGGAAAATGTTTGAGTTGCTCAGTTCTCTCACAGAAGCTCTCGCTCTCTGGTTCGAGGGTCTGCGGCGTGCTCGTTTGCGAGCTAGGGGAAGAGGGGGTTTATATATGGAAACCCTTTTGACCTAGCTTCCCAGACCTGCCCAATGGTCTACTCGATGGGGTACACGAGGGTGAAGTTGGGTTACTCCTCGGGTGGATCTTCGGGTTGCTCTTCATGCTCTTGGATCCTCCTTGATCGTGTTGGGGTTTGGACTTTTTCTTGAAGCTTGATGGCTCCTTCGGGTACATGCTCGAGTTGTACTTATTTTTCCCCATTTTTGGCTCTTTAGCACCTATTTTCATCCAAAATATGCAAATGCAGAAATGCAACACCCTAAGTGGTCTAAAAGTGAATTTCTACAGTTAATGACCTAAAAAATGCTAAGTTAGAGGTATGAACAATGCAAAATATGGACAAAAAGGGATGCTAAAAACATATAAATTAGAGAGTTATCACGGCTCTTGAGAAAGAGCACACAAACTCAATGTACTGATCTCTCCTACCAGAGTCTCCATGTCCTTCTCTTGAGCCGACGCTGTCCTCTTCCGACTCAGAGCATCTGTAACCAAGTTAGCCTTACCAGGGTGATGAGCTATCTCCAAATCATAATCCGCCATGAGCTCCATCCACCGTCTCTGCCTCAAATTCAATTCAGGCTGAGTGAATATATACTCCAGGCTCTTATGATCTCTAAACACTTGTACTTTTGCACCATAAAGATAAGATATCCAAATCTTCAGGGCAAAAACTACAGCAGCCATCTCAAAATCATGAGTAAGATAGTTGTCCTCATGCTTCCGCAACTGCCGCAAAGTGTAGGCAATCACCTTCCCATGCTGCATCAACACACACCCCAAACCAACTATGGATGCATCAGTATAAACCACATATGGTTCTCCTTGCTCTGCTAAAGCTAACACTGGCGTAGTAGTCAGCATCTCCTTCAGGCTTTCAAAGCCCTCCTCACACTCCTGGGACCAGACAAAAGGAACATCCTTCCCTGTCAACTTAGTCATAGGACGTGCTCTGTTCGCAAAGCCCTGCACAAATCTTCTGTAATAACCTGCCAACCCAAGAAAACTCTTGATCTCTGTAGCATTGTGCAGTCTAGGTCAATCTCTGATAGCCTGAATCTTCTCTGGATCTATAGAAACCCCATCTGTAGAAACAATGTGACCCAGAAATTCCATCTCCCGCTGCCAGAAACTACACTTCCTCAACTTAGCAAACAACATCTGCTCCCGCAGCTTCCCCAGAACTGCCAGAAACTACATTTCCTCAACTTAGCAAACAACATCTGCTCCCGCAGCTTCCCCAGAATTGCCCTCAAATGCACAGCATGCTCTTCTGGACTGTTAGAATAGACCAGGATATCGTCGATTAATGACATACACGGCCAGAAACTCCTGAAACACGCTGTTCATCAACCTCATAAACGCTGTTGGCGCGTTAGTTAATCCAAAAGGCATCACCACAAACTCATAATGCCCATACCTTGTCCTGAATGCAGTCTTTCTCACATCTGCCTCATCTATTGGAATCTGATGATAACCCGACGCCAGATCTATCTTGGAGAACCAAGTAGAACCTCTCAACTATTCCAACAACTCATCGATCCTGGGAAGAGGGTACTTGTTCTCCATAGTGACCCGGTTCAAACCCCGGTAATCAATACACAAGCGGAAACTCCCATCCTTCTTCTTAACGAACAACACCGGCGCTCCCCAGGGTGATACAATAGGACGGATGAATCCCTTGTTCAGCAGATCCTCCAACTGTTTTTTCAACTCTGCCTTCTCTGCTGGAGCCATTCTGTAAGGAGCCTTGGATAACGGCGGCGTCCCTGGTTCCAGTTCAATCGTGAAAGGATCATACCGAGATGGTGGTAATCCCTGAAACGCCTGAAACACGTCCTTAAACTCCTCCACAACCTGAAAACTGCTAACTGTAGACTTCCCCACTGACTCTGACACCGAAATAGTAACCAAATAAGCTTCACGGCCCTTCTCGATCATCTTCCCAGCCTGAATGGCCGAGATCACAAGACTCCCCGAAGTCGGTCTAACTCCCTCAAAAACCAACTTCCCTCCTGGACGCTCAAACTCCACTCTACCCCGATAGCAAGCTAGATGAACCTTATGCCGATGCAACCAGTCCATCCCAAGATAACATCATACAACTCCACTGGACTGATAAGCAATTCAGCTGGCCACAAACTCTCCTGCGATCTGAGTATCAACTTCTTTCGCTTGGCAAATAACCCTCAGAAACTTGCCTCCCGCAACTCTGACAACTCCCACACACTCCCCGGGATCTCCTCTGATATCCGCACTCTCTGCGCACTCCGGAGTAATGAATCTATGAGTAGCTCCAGAATCAAACATAACGTGGAACTTAAACCGGCCCACCAACAAGGTCCCTACACAAACCTCATGTGTTGAGAACCTAACATTTTATCACAGGCAAAACATAAAATCTGAACATACTGTAATTCACAAAGTTTAAGTATCAAAAATTTATACCTGTGATCGCCCCGGCACTGGTTCCACCAGGCTCTACCGTCGTGTAAACCTGTGGCGCCTGCTCAATCCGTGCTACCTGCTACACTGCTGCCACTGCCAACTGCTGCAACTTGGGACACTTAAGCTTGATGTGTCCAGGCTCCCTGCAATGATAGCATACACGAACCGCTGCCGTTGGAGCACTCCTATGGGGAAAGCTAGCTACCCTCTTGTCCATGCTCCCACACCCGAAGTCACCCTGCACCACTCGGCCTCTGCGTAGCCTCCCACTTCCTCTTGGTTCCTTGCGCAGGCTTGCCGCCCTTGCTAGAACATCCATGCTGCTGAGCCTTCCTAGGCTCAACTGCTGGACTAACCGTCACTGCCTGTGCCCGGATATCCTCCTTAATCTCTGCTGCAGCCTCAACAAGCTCTGCACGCGAAGCGTAACACCGTCCTCTACAATAAACCCTCAAATCATCACGAAGAGCCCTTATAAACTCCTGATATTGGCCTCCTCAGACTCCATAGCCCGACCCCCATAACACAGAAGTCGACTGAACTCCAAATCCAACTTCCGCACTGACCGAGTCCCCTGAGACAACTGCATAAACTACACCTCCAACCGGTACAATGCCTCTCTTAGAAAATACTTGCGGTTGAACTCCTTCACGTCAGCCCAAGTCATCTCCCTCTGCTCCCTCCTAGCAGCTACTGATCTCCACCACACCTGAGCATCACCAATCAAGTGGTTGACCCCTATGTCCATCCAAAACTCCTCAAGACATCTCAGAGTCTGGAAGTTATGTTCCACACTCGTCCTCCACGCATCTGCAGAAGTAGGATCTATACCACCCAAAAATGTGCAGTATCAATGCCACGCATCTCCCTCAACATAGACACATAATGTCCATGAGCTCCTGCATCCACAGCCACTAGCTACCACTCCTCTGCAACCTCTGGTGGCATTACCTGAGCCTGAGCCGGTACCACTGTTGGAAACATCAACTCCAGGGACTCCACCCGCTGGGACTCCCACACCCGGGACCCTAGCATCACTGGCCACTCGAGCACCAATACCACCCCCTCTGGCCACACTCATGGAATCCTCCTGGACACCCTGCGACTCGCCAACACCCTCACCTGTCACACTCTGGTCTGCAGTCTCACAAACCACCAGGCCTCTGCCCTTACTAGGACCACGTTCGCATCCCCGACCACGACCAGAAACAGCATCACCTCTAGCCATCTACACTACCATGAACAGAAGACTAATGATGTTCATATATTTTACCCTGTTTTCCCTTAGTATATTCACATCTTTTGCATCTTTTGCTATCCATTTTGACCATTATTGCATAGCTTTAGGACTAATCATGCATTAGAGTTTAGTTGCATTGCATTTGCATCTTTTCATGCATAAACAGGTGATTTTGGGGCCTAAGGAGCATGGAAGCAATTCTGAGGAGAAGTGAAGCAATCAAGAGGAGAAAGCAAGAGAGTTAAGGCTGAAGAACCAAGGTCCGGAGTCCCACTCGACTGCCCACTCGACCGGACACTCGATCGTGTGCGGAGAGGGACTCGACCGAGTGGAAGGAGCAGAAGAACAGCCAACTCGACCGGTCACTCAACCGAGCACCAGGTCGAGTTGGCCGAGCCGCCTAGCTATTATGTCTTTTAGCATTTTTAGGGCTTCCACTACTTTAAACTCTAGTGACAGAATGGGAAGTATAAGATTGTTGAAGATGGTTCTGATCAAAGAAAAGAAAGAAAAGAAGAGTATAGCAAAAAGTTTTTATGTCTTAAAGATTAAGAAGAAAAGAGAACCATAGCAAATTAGAAAGAAACCCTATTCCACTAGGTAATTCAAATAAGAAACCTCTCCTAAGACTTTAAAATCAAAAGAGAAAAGGGTATAAGAGAAGTGAAGAAGTTAAAGGGTAGCACTAGGATCATTTGGGATTAGAGTGATAGGATAAACACTTTGGGTGCATTTGGGTAGACAAGGTTTTGTTCTTGTATGTGTCTAAGTGTCCTTACCTTTAGCATTCTTCTAAAGCTCAATTTATTTTTATGAGAGAACCTTGATATTGATAAGCCCCACTCTAAAATGAGACCATCATTGTCTCAAAAACCTTTATCTCCAAGCCAAATGAGTTTAAGCATTGCATAAGATTGATTCATGTTCTTGATTAATGAATGCTAAAGGAAATGGTTGATTTGAATGCATGTGGATATCTAAGGCTCAAATCAGTAAAAGTTGTGATAGGCATGTCTAAAATCTTTAAGTACAGCTCATTCAACTTGCATCGTAGTACTAGTAACTTAGACATTGATTCTAGCTGGTCTATTAGATAGATCTTTGTTTCATCTATCTATTCATGCAAGTTTCAACATTTTTTGGGTTTATGATTTTGTTGTTCATCATGTGTTCTTGTGAGTAGTGGCTTAGGATCTTGAGGATGGGTTAGGTTTGATTATGTTTGAGGTTTGTTTGATTTGGTCAAGCTTGATTGTTGTAGATCTCTTCTAGGCTAGATGTTCTTAATGCTGATCCTATAACTGAGAGGGTAGGATTTGATCTCAAGCCTCTTAGCATCATACCAATGTCTAAGGTGCAAAGATAAGGCTAGATCTACAGATTTTCATTAGGCATGCTAAGAGATTATATGTCTTGTTTGATTATTGACCATAGATGATCTGTTGCTTAATGCTTGCTTGTATAAGTTCTTTGCTTTGTGAGAACAAGTTTAGAAATATATGAGCTTGATTGTTTTTGCCATGAGAGTGGATTAACATGTTCTAGGAGATCATTGTCTACAGATTAGCTAAAGTTGTTTGAGATTTGTTGACCAAGTTAGATGACCTCAATCATTAGTCCAGCCCATGAATCCCTCCTCAAGACCTTCCTTGTTTATTGATTTCCTAGCTTTAATCCTGTTGTTTGATCGTTGTTTGATTCACTTTTGTATTGCTCTGTTTTGCTTGCATTGTTCTGTTTATCGCGTTTGTCCAGCTCAACCCTGCACTCGATCTACACTCGATCGAGTGCCTGCTCGAGTTCATCCCCAGAATTCTTGTTTATGCTTTGTAGTTGTCCTGTCTCACTTCGTATTTCATTCTAGTTGCATTATTGTTGCATTCACTTAGTATTCTGTTCATTACTTGTCTTGCATTAGTTCATTACTTGCATTACTATAGTTTCTATTTATGTTCTTATTGCATCATAGCTTTGATTAGTCTGTTCTCTTTACTTTTAGCATCTATCTTAGTAGTTTTTACTTTCTGCATTTTACATTTCATCAATAGGTTGTTAGTGATAAACATCCTTCATACTTGGCTTGACTTAGACATATATGCACATTCTGATTGCTTGCAAACTCTCAGATTGGATTGACACCTCTTGTACTACAACAGCATAAGGGGAATTGAAACACCCTATGCACTCCATTCATTCATCATCATTAATATCTCATTCCATCATACCATTCACCATCATCAACCAAAATATGTGTTTCAATTTGGCGCTGTTTCCCATTTGAGTGTGTTTTTGTGACAATTAGGATCAATAGACGTCTAAGATTAAATTCGTTTATACACTTGTTCACTACTGATCTCGTTTCTTCTACTGCTTGTCTGTGACTGAGTTTCAGGTACCAACTCGACCACCAACTCGACCACCACTCGACCGAGTGTGTGATCGAGCACTTGATCGAGTCAGAAGCCGGATACAAATAGACATCAGTTCCCAGTCGACTCGACCACCCACTCGAGCCTGTGCTCGACTGAGTGCATGTCTGAGTCTGTACTCGCGCCTGTTGATGCAAACAAGGTCCAAGGGTCATCACAATCTTCAGAGACTCCTTGATAACATCAACCGACCGTCAAGGGATCTGAGACGGTAGAGAACAAGGATCTATCAGGAACAAGAACAACAAGTGCTAATGGAGCAACAAGATCAACAAGCTCCAAGAGCAAGAAACATTGGTGCTGGAGATGCACCAAACACACATAACCAGAGAGCTGGTAATGTGCCTCCTACAGTAGCAAACAACAATTATGAGATCAAGAGTGGATTGATCTCTATGATTCAAGCCAACAAGTTCCATGGGTTGCCAATGGAAGATCCCCTGGACCACCTTGATGAGTTTGATAGGATATGTGGTCTCACCAAGATCAATGGTGTCAGTGAGGATGGATTCAAGCTTAGATTATTCCTTTTCTCACTTGGAGACAAAGCTTATCTCTGGGAAAAGACACTTTCAACTGGAGCAATAACCACATGGAATGCTTGCAAGAAGGCTTTCATGGCCAAGTTCTTTTCCAATGCTAGAACTGCAAGATTGAGTAATGAAATTTCTGGGTTTGCACAAAGGCATAATGAGAGTTTTTGTGAAGCTTGGGAGAGGTTTAAAGGATTCCAGACTCAGTGTCCTCACCATGGCTTCAGCAATGAGTCTCTCCTAAGTACTTTGTATAGAGGAGTGCTTCCCAAGATCAAAATGCTTCTTGACACAGCCTCAAATGGAAACTTCCTCAACAAGAATGTGGAAGAAGGCTGGGAGTTGGTTGAAAATCTTGCTCAGTCATATGGAAACTACAATGAGGACTATGACAGAACAGTAAGGTCCACCTCCACTGATCAAGAGGAGAAGTACAAGAAGGACTTGAAGATGGTCAATGAGAAGCTTGACAGGATCCTCCTTAGCCAACAAAAGTCCATTCACTTCATTGGTGAAGAAGAAGTTCCAGTTCAAGAGGGGGAGAGGGAATTTGCTGAGCTCTGTTATATGCAAAACCAGGGTGGATTCAAAGGCTACAACCAAGGAGGAGGGTTCAAAAACAACAACCTCTCCTATAGAAGCACCAATGTAGCCAATCCACAAGACAAGTCTATCCACCTCAACAGCCTCAACAACAAAACAACTATGCAGCCAAGCAACAACAACAAGTGTTTCAGCCCCAATTGTGTTCAGACTAACCAAGGCCAGGAGCAAGACTTAAGAGCCATGATGCAACAATTGTTGATTGGGCAAGCCAATGGAAAGATTGAGGAGGCCAAGCAGTTTGCTGAGTTGAACCAGCGGTTAACATCACAATATAATGACCTCAACATGAAGTTTGAGGGTCTGAACTCTAGAGTGAAGTACATGGAGAGCAACCTTGCTTCTACTTCAGCTCCCAAACCTATTCAACTCCCTGGAAAAGCTGTTCAAAACCCAAGGGAGTTCACTGCAAAATCCATTCATATCCTTGATGAAGAAGTCACTGAGGACAGTGATGTTCAAGATGGGGGGATTGGTCATTTCTTGAAGTTAAGAGTGAAGATTGTGCAAAGCAGACTGAATCCGGTAGTGCACTCGACCAGGTGCTCGAACCAGCACTCGATCGAGTGGTCGATCGAGCTGAAGGATCAGAAACTGTCAAGCCTGCTAAGTACATTCCTCCTGCTTACAAACCGCCTTTACCATTCCCAGGACGTTTCAAGGCACAAAAGGTTAAGGAATTAAGGGAAATCATTGAGAGAAAGGAAATGATGGCCTTGCAACAAGAGGAAGTAAAATCTTTGAAGGAAGAGGTTATGGTTGAGAAACAAGAGAAAGTGATGGCCATACAAGAGGTTATCATTACTTACCAAGAAGAAGAGAGAGGACCTGCCTTGGAACAGTATGATCCATATCCTCTCTATAAGGATTTTTTGCTTAAATTGTTAAAAAATAAGGCTCATGATCAAGATGAAAAGGATCTTGAAGACCTTGGAGGAGTTATCATCCCAATTAAGCTTAAGGATCCAGGTCCATTTTATCTGCCTTGCACACTTAGCTATCTTCCTACAACCAGTGCTTATGTGACTTGGGAGCATCTATCAGTGTGATGCTTTACTCTATAGCACAAAAGCTTGGGCACACTGAATTCAAGTCCACCAACCTTCACATATGTCTAGCTGATGGAACAAACAGAGGCATAGTTGGTAAGTTGGAAAACATTCAAGTCAAGATAGGAAAGGCAAGGATTCATACAGACTTTTTGGTTCTAGAGATGGATAAGGAGCCTGAAGATCCTATCATTCTAGGGAGGCCATTGTTAGCCACTGTTGGAGCTGTTATAGATGTTAAGGAAGGTCTTGTAACCTTGAACATTGCTGAGGATATAACCATGAAGTTTAACATCTATAACCCAACCAACCTTCCTACCATTGATGATCAACCTTTCACTATCAAGGAAAAAAGTGGTCATGAAGGGTTAAGTGAAGTGGCAACTCCAAAGGCTAAGCTCTCTCTTCAAGAGGATTCAGTGGAAAAGCTTAAGAGTTCAGTTCAAGAGTTGACTGCTATGGTTAAGGATCTCCAAGTCAAGCTAAACAAGAGGTCTTTGAGGAAGGCAAGACCAATGCTCAAAATCAAGAAGAAATATGGTTTGTGTGTTAAGGGTGAAGTGATCAAGAGTCAACTTCACAGTGATCAAGAGGTGCCAGGGAGGATTTCATCACCTCCTTGGTATCAAAACCAAGCCTGAAAAGGCAACCAAAGTCAAGCTTAGTGACTCTAAACAAGCTCACTAGGGAGGAAGTCCCTAAGGTATCCTTTGTAAATAAGCTTTAGTTTCCTTGTAGTTTTGATGTGTTTTCTTTTATGTTTGTGTTTGGTAGGCCTTTTAATGAAAGTGTAGATGGGTATGGAGAGATTTGGACTTGGGGAAGTAGATTCGCAAGCCCACTCGACCGGCCCACGAGAGGTACTCGACCGAGTTGACAAAGAACTAAGGCCCACTCGATTCTCATTTCTCTAGAATGATCGAGTGGAGGGAGAAAAAGATGAAAATTTTCAAAATTTCAAACTTTGGTCAAGGAGCTCGACCACGTGCTGATCGAGTGTGGGGTCGAGTGGCAGCAAAAAGCAGGTCAAAGATTCTCATTTCAAATTTGAATGATATGGACGCTCCACCCTTGTCTCCTTGTCCCCTTAGCTTCTTTAAATAGAGCTTGATTCGACCATATACCTCTCACACTCTCTCATTTGCTCAAAACAACTAAATTTAAGTTTAAAAATCTCTCTCAAAGTTCATCATTTCCTCAAGCTTAGCTCTTTTAAGTTTTTGGGTCACTAACCTATTAACCTTAAGCTTTGAGTCTATTCCCTTCAGTTCTATTCGAAAATGTCTTTAAGGATCACTAGGAAGTCTCAACAAGCGGCTGAAAGCTCCCTGAATCGTCGTGATGCTCGTCTTGAATCAAGGGGAGAAACTGGAAGAACCACTCGACCACCCACTCGGGCAAGCACTCGACCGAGTGGTGGTCCGAGTAGCCGATCGAGCCAGATGCCGAGTTCAAGAAATCAGTCAGCTGAGGAAGATCCTGAGAGAACCGAAAGTGAAGAAGAAAGGGAGCCAACTCTTAGGGAGATCATGAGGAGAAACAAAGCCAAAGGCAAGAGGCCAGCAGATGAAACTCCACAAGAGGAGGTTGAAAGTGAGAGTGAGGAAGAAGATGAAGAAGAAGAGGGAGAGGATGATGGAGAAGCAGAATCTTGTGGTTTGACAAAGAGGCAACTTTATGAAGCCTTCATGAGGATGGAGTTCCTGGGGACTAGATATCCACACAAGAAACCATGGAGAAGCTAGCCATTGATGAAGATGTGGAGTATCTTTTTGAGAAGAGCAACCTAACCAAGTTCATGGTACTTTTCATGGAGGGTTGCAAGGAAGAAAGTTGTGAGTTTCTAGTCACAGTCAAGCTGCACACATATGCAAGGAAGGATGATGAGTTGGGAGCTGGTCATATTGCCTTCACAATCAAGGGGAAGAAGTATGAGTTTCCATTGAAGAAGGTAGCCAATGTGTTTGGTTTTGAAGTTGGGAGTAATAGGAGCTTGAGGATACCAAGAGAAGAGCTCTTTGCTGTTTGGGAAATCATTGGAGACAACATCCTTTATTCATCCTCCAAGACCAAGAGTTCAAAGATAAGAAGCCCAGTCCTAAGGTACTTCCACAAGGCCTTAGCAAACACCTTCTTTGCTAGGAAGGAAATTGGAAATCTCAATGAGGGTGAGCTGAAGATGATTGACATGGCTCACAATGGAATCATTCTTAAGGCAAGAGATGGAACCATCATTCTTGGGACCACTGTGGAGACTGACCTTGCAATGGTGCTTATTGACCACATGATATATTTGAGAAGTTGGGTGGGCAAGTTGCAAAACATATTGACTCTTTTGCAAAAGTGGAACAAGTGGCATGGGAAGAAGTTTGATAAGCTAAAGAAGAAGGTGACCAATATGGCTAAGTCTATCAAAGGCTTAAAGAAGGAGATTGCTGAGCTGAAGAGTGCAAACTCATCTCCAAGCCATTCAAGCCCTTTGAGGAGGAGTAGCTCAACTAGAGCACTTTCAAGAGTTGCAAACCTGTGGAACCAACTAGAGCCTTAATGTATGAACCAAATCAGAGGAAGAGGAGTTCAAGTAGCTGAGAACAACAATTTTCAAGGAACTCGACCGGGTCACTCGAGTACCCACTCGACCGAGCACCCCAGATGCACTCGGCCGAGTTCGAACCTAGAACTCCTTATGGCTTCCCAGCTCCAGCTGCATATCCAGGATATCCAGGTTACCCTCCCTTCCCACCCCAGCACTTCATGGATCCAGCACTCATGCAGCAGTTCTACCAGCAGCAAGGTCAGAATTTTGGCATCTGCAATCCAGCTCGACCCCCCCACTCGACCACGCACTCGACTGAGTACCGGTCGATTGCCATAGTCGAGTTGCCCGAATCTCCCCCTCCAAGTCAGCAACAAGACCCCCACTACACTTATGAAAGCATGAATGATGATGTGGACAGCTTTTTCTACAATCCTTGAGGTACCACTATCACCTTTCCTTGTAAATATCATTGCATTTCATATTGTGTTTTGTTTTTAGTCTTAAATCCTCTTACAAATTTTTCTTACACAGTGGACTGTGTAATTTAAGTTTGGGGGACGGCTTGAGATAGTATTTGATGTTATGTTTTGTTTTCTTATTTTACATTTAATCATGATAGTATTTGCATATCATTTAAGGCATAGAAAAACTCTAAAAATTTGAAAATTTTTGCAAACAATCTTTATAAAAAAAAGAGTGTTCATGTAGTTTGCATTGCATATTAGGATCTTGTTTAGCATGTTTCATATAGGACTGTTTCATATTTTTGCATTAGGGATCTATGATGAGTTTTGCCTTGTTAGCTTGCTAGATTCACCAAGCTAGGATCAATGCCCAAGTTAATAGTACTTTGATGCTAATTGAGTAGCTTGAAACATAAGATTGAACCAAGCTTTGAATTCCTGCATTGCATTTGGTCTAAATTGAAGCATGTTGTGATTTGATGCCATTTCCTATTTATAAGAACCTAATATTGACTTACAATTATCAATGTGTGCATTGCTTTAAACTCATGGATACCATATACATATTTGGATCATCTTTCTCCTTTTTACCACTCTTGTTGATCCAAGTAGTTGATTTCCTCATTAAGAGACAGTTTCCCCACCCTTAACCAACCCTTCTTTCAAGCCATGTTTATTCTTGTGTGTGTGAGGCCTATTTTTGGGGTTGGGCTTGGTAGAAAGTGTTAGGTTTGAGCTGACAAGAGTAAGACCTTGTGTAGTTCTAGTTTGCATCTTTCAAACTAGATAGGACTAGGTGGTTCACTTGTTGGGTTTGGGACTTGATTGTTTTGAAAAAGAAAAGAAAAGGAAAGAAAAGAGAAAGAAAGAAAGAAAAGGTTAGAGTCTTTAGGAGGGGAATGTGTTTAAGCAAATTTAAGCTCTAGTGAAAGAATGGGAAGTATAAGATTGTTGAAGATGGTTCTGATCAAAGAAAAGAAAGAAAGAAAAGAAGAGTATAGCAAAAAGCTTTTATGTCTTAAAGATTAAGAAGAAAAGAGAACCATAGCAAATAAGAAAGAAACCCCATTCCACTAGGTAATTCAAATAAGAAACCTCTCTTAAGCTTTAAAATCAAAAGAAAAAAGGGTATAAGAGAAGTGAAGAAGTTAAAGGGTAACACTTTGAGTGCCTTTGGGTAGACAAAGTTTTATTCTTGTATGTGTCTAAGTGTTCTTACCTTTAGCATTCTTCTAAAGCTCAATCCATTTTTATGAGAGAACCTTGATATTGATAAGCCCCACTCTAAAATGAGACCATCATTGTCTCAAAAACCTTTATCTCCAAGCCAAATGAGTTTAAGCATTGCAATAAGATTGGTTCATGTTCTTGACTAATGAATGTTAAAAGAAATGGTTGATTTGAATGCATGTGGATATCTAAAGCTCAAATCTGTAAAGGTTTTGATAGGCTTGTCTAAAATCTTTAAGTACAGCTCATTCAACTTGCATCACAGTACTAGTAACTTGGACATTGATTCTAGCTGGTCTATTATCAAGCTTTAGGAGCTGAGATCTCACTTTCAAACTTCACCTACCTTCTTATGTCTTGTTTATTTGCTTGAGGGCAAGCAAAGACTAAGTTTGGGGGTGTTGATATTCATATATTTTATCTTGTTTTCCCTTAGTATATTCACATCTTTTGCTATCCATTTTGACAATTATTGCATAGCTTTAGGACTAATCATGCATTAGAGTTTAGTTGCATTGCATTTGCATCTTTTCATTCATAAACAGGTGATTTTGGAGCCTAAGGAGCATGGAAGCAATGTTGAGGAGAAGTGAAGCAATCAAGAGGAGAAAGCAAGAGAGTTAAGGCTGAAGAACCAAGGTCCAGAGTCCCACTCGACCAGACACTCGACCGTGTGCGAAGAGGGACTCGACCGAGTGGAAGGAGCAGAAGAAAAGCCAACTCGACCGGTCACTCGACCGAGCACCAGGTCGAGTTGGCCGAGCCGCCTAGCTATTTTGTCTTTTAGCATTTTTAGGGCTTCCACTACTTTTCCTATAAAAACACCTTGTACCCTTCAGCCACCAAGAGTCCAGCTTTTTAGATATTCTCAAACCTAGTATTTACCCTTTTTGGAAATATTTCTTTTGGCACTTTTTATTTTCTTAGATCTTGTACTTCTTTAAAGGAGAAAAACAAGAGATTCTTCATATTTGTTGGTTTCATAACTTTCAAATATTGAGATTTCGAGTTTGATTCCTTCTTCAATATTGTAGATCTTTGTTTCATCTATCTATTCATGCAAGTTTCAACATTTTTTGGGTTTATGATTTTGTTGTTCATCATGTGTTCTTGTGAGTAGTTGTTTAGTATCTTGAGGATGGGTTAGGCTGGATTATGTTTGAGGTTTGTTTGATTTGGTCAAGCTTGATTGTTGTAGATCTCTTCTAGGCTAGATGTTCTTAATGCTGATCCTATAACTGAGAGGGTAGGATTTGATCTCAAGCCTCTTAGCATCATACCAATGTCTAAGGTGCAAAGATAAGGCTAGATCTAGAGATTTTCATTAGGCATGCTAAGAGATTAGATGTCTTTTTTGATTATTGACTATAGATGATCTTTTGCTTAGTGCTTGCTTGTATAAGTTCTTTGCTTTGTGAGAACAAGTCTAGAAATATATGAGCTTGATTTTTTTTGCCATGAGAGTGGATTAACATGTTCTAGGAGATCATTGTCTAGAGATTAGCTCAAGTTGTTTGAGATTTGTTGACCAAGTTAGATGACCTCAATCATTAGTCCAGCCCATGAATCCCTCCTCAAGACTATCCTTGTTTATTGATTTCCTAGCTTTAATCATGTTGTTTGATCGTTGTTTGATTCACTTTTGTATTGCTCTGTTTTGCTTGCATTGTTATGTTTCTCGCGTTTGTCCAGCTCGACCCTGCACTCGATCGAGTGCCTGCTCGAGTTCATCCCCAGAATTCTTGTTTGTGCTTTGTAGTTGTCCTGTCTCACTTCCTATTTCATTCTAGTTGCATTATTGTTGCATTCACTTAGTATTCTGTTCATTACTTGTCTTGCATTAGTTCATTACTTGCATTACTATAGTTTCTATTTTTGTTCTTATTGCATCATAGCTTTGATTAGTCTGTTCTCTTTACTTTTAGCATCTATCTTAGTAGTTTTTACTTTCTGCATTTTACATTTCATCAATAGGTTGTTAGTGACAAACATCCTTCATACTTGGCTTGACTTAGACATATATGCACATCCTGATTGCTTGCAAACTCTCATATTGGATTGACACCTCTTGTACTACAACAACATAAGGGGAATTGAAACACCTTGCACTCCATTCATTCATCATCATTAATATCTCATTCCATCATACCATTCACCATCATCAACCAAAATATGTGTTTCAACTAAGCAAGCAATTATATGGAACACAAAAACATAACTCACCGTGGAATCACACAGTAGGCTCGAAGAGGATGTTCTAGGACTCCATGCCATACACAATTGACTAACCCACATAATCAAGCAAACATGCAATCCCAAACATCAGCGACAGAACCGTAAGGGCTCTGATACCAAACTGAAACGACCCGACCCGTTTTGAAAAAAATAATAAGTAGTAAATAATAATAATAATAATAATAATAATAATAATAATAATAATAATAATAATAAATACTCTACAGCTAGTGGTCCCATACCCACTAGCCACCTAACCACAATCACATAACAGCGGATAACAGAAACAATATCAATAACCAACAATAGATAACCAATATCAAAGTATAACAATAATCCAATAACCAATTATCGAGAAAACATGAAACCAGCAACCTAGCAATGTTCTAATGACCCCACTCTAGCAACCTAGAAATTCCAGACAACATCTAATCGAGTCCCTAGAACATTCTTCTCTTCATTGCCTGGATTCCACGACAACACTTTGCCTTTACCTGCACCACAAACACAAATTGAGATGCATGAGTATTTTATAAACACTCAGTGAGGAAATCCTCTCATCTACTGGGCTATACACACAAGCAATTAAGATATCAATGTCCAAAACAATAAACAAACAAAGCAAACAAACCAGGAAGCAAACATAGTCTCACTGGAAGGGAGGTGTCGACCGACACCAGCCAAGTGTCGACCGACACTGGCTCTTGGTGTCGACCGACACTACCCAACAATGTCGACCGATGCTTACTTATTGGTGTCGACCGACACCCTCCTGGTGTCGATCAAAACTGCCTCTGCAACCGCGTTCCACTCGAAGCTGAGAGTCAAATCTCGCTTCTAAACTCCTCCAATCCGTCCAATACTCAATCCCCAAGCCATATGAATCCGTAGGAACCCTATAGCAACCCAAACAAGCAAGAAAAAACAAAACAAACAACACCAAACAAGCAAGACAATCGAAATCTCAGGCTTAGATAAGCCATGGTCATGCACTCACCTCTTTGCAGGAAGATTCTGACCAACAACAACAAATCCCACACTCCCAGCAAGCTTCTCACACGTTCCTAGCCTTGGATCTTCACTCCCACAGCAAGATCTCACCAAATAAGCCTTGAAATCTCACAAAAACTCATAAAAACTCATAAAACTCAAGAACAATGTTTATCTCCTTTTTTTCTCTGTTTCAACGGCGAGACAACAACAAAACACGACCTAGGTCGTTCTCCTCCTTAAATATCACGGTTTAATGGTTTTCCTTAAACCAAACCGACCCAAATTGACAATTGAATCAATCTGGTCGAACCAGAAATAAATGGTGGTGTCGATCGACACCCATCCCCAAAAAGCACATTTTTGGTTCGCGGATGTTACAATTTTGATCTATGCAGATGCATTCTGAATGAGGTAGTCGGAAGCACCTTTGTAAATAACTCTGCTACATTGTTACTTGAGTTGATGGACTGGCTATCAACTTCCTTATTCTTCTCGAATTCTTGAGTGTAAGAGAAGAATATGTCTTGTTTTGTCGATCTTGGTGTAACTTCCTTTGATTTGGGCGACATATGCAACAGAGTCTTCAAACAGTGTTGTTGCCCTTGGTGTCTACTTTAGTAGCGTCTTGCTAATGGGTCTCAACAAGCATTAACTAGTTGATGTTGATCGAACCCTCGGTTCGAATTTCTTTGTCAACATGTTACGAGGCTTCAGTCTTAGGCGGGAAACTATTGGTTGATGTTCGGGCATCATTTGAGCCATTACGGATTCTCGATATGGCATATGAAGCACAACTATTTGGCATGACTTGAATAAGCGACAGCCAAGGTCTATCACTGAAACGTCGCGAAGTCGTTCTTTTGCGATATATCTTTATATTGATCCGATATAGATCTTCCGATAACTCGTTAATTTATATGTTTTTAGCATCCTTTTTTTCATATTTTGCATTGTTCATACCTCTAACTTAGCATTTTTAGGCCATTAACTGTAGGAATTCTCTTTTAGAGCATTTAGGGTGTTGCATTTCTGCATTTGCATATATTGGATGAAAACAGGTGCTAAAGAGCCAAAAATGGGGAAAAAGGACAACTCGAGCATGTACCCGAAGGAGCCATCGAGCTACAAGAACAAGTCCGAACCCCAACACGATCGAAGAGGATCCAAAAGCGTGAAGAGCAACCCGAAGATCCACCCGAGGAGTAACCTGACTTCACCCTCGTGTACCCCATCGAGTAGACCATCAGGCAGGTCTGGGAAGCTAGGTCAAACGGTTTCCATGTATAAACCCCCTCTTTCCCTAGCTCGCAAACGAGCACGCCGCAGACCCTCAAACCAGAGAGCGAGAGCTTCTGTGAGAGAACTGAGCAACTCAACATTTTTCTTCTTGTTTTGCATTTTTATTTTGTGGTTTTCTTAGATTTCTATCTTATACTCTTTCAACTCTACTCTATCTTTTAATACAATGTCATTTTCATTCATTTTGATTGCTTTGTTATTCGTTTCTATGTCCGAGTAGTGTAGTAAAGTTTCTAGGGATGGGATAGATGATTTTGTGTTCTTGATCGGTTAGGATGCCTTAGTTGATTGTAAATGATTGATAGATTTCCTTCTAGGTTGGTGTTCTTAATGCTGTCAACAGACCGAAAGGTTGAGATTAGATCTAGGGTGTTTACAAATGCTACAAGCCGAAAGGAGTAGATAAAATGCTTGATTTAGCCAATGCTAGAGGTTTACTTGACTCTGAGTAAGAAATTAGATGAGTTCGAGTCTACTGACAATAATGAATCGTTCTTAATGCCTGCTTGTTCATATTGCTAGTGCGACAGTGTGGTAATGTGTTCAAGGTTGATTGTTGCTAGTGCGAAAGTGTGGTGACAAGGTCTTAGAGGTTCATTGTCTAGGAAATAATTGCTTGAGGCATGTAAGACATCCATACTGGTCTAGGATACTTACGATTCGATTACCCCCATCCTTAGGAACTTTCGTATTTCCATAATTTGCATTTTCTTCACTTACTCGACTACCTACCCGATCAGGTACACGATAACCTGCATCGAGTAATACCTCGAGCTGTACATATCTCACTTGCATTCTCGATCACCCCACTCGATCCTGTACTCAATTGCTTGTATCGAGTGCTTAGGTCGTGTGGTTTCTCTGTTTATATTCTTTTCTTTTGTTTATTTTAGGATTGTTAGAACCAAAACCTTATCTGCTTGGCTTGACTTGTATTGTACTGATCATATCCTTCCTGCTAGCAATAGACAACCATTTGGAGTGATAACCCTTTGTACTACAACTGCATAGGCGATTGATAACCTGGGTGAAAACCTGTCTATCATCTTCCATCTGCAAAACCAACTAAACCAAACTTGGGGGTTCTAAAATATATTAAGCCCAAGGTTAATCATACGTTTGCAATAGAAGATACGTTTTAACTCATACTCAAAATATACTCATAGAGAATGAGTTATATGCTGGAAAGAGATTAGTAGAAATTGAAGCACAATTCATAAAAGATATAAATGCTCGTCAGCATTTATATATGATCTTACATGAGTATATATATATATATATATATATATATATATGACTTCATTTAAAAGTGATTAGTATAACATCTATTTCGATAGATGTTTAGTTTGGAATATCTGGAGACATATTTCTCTTTCCAAGATCTCTTTAAGAGTTTTGATGATGTTCAAAATCATCACTGTTATGAGTTCTCGAAAACATAATTATGATATCATATATCTTTTGGGATAAGCTCTTCAAGCATAATTATGATATCATATATTTTTCGGAATAAGCTCTTCAAGCATCCCACGAGATGTATTTCAAGTCATCATATAACATCAATTTTGATTGATATAGGGTACTTTAACAAAACATGGCACGACACACCATTTTGTTATATATCATTATACACTTTTAATGCTTGGACCACTAGTCCAAAATTACTCGTTTTCATATGAGTTTGATATAGACTTGACTATCTCTTTTATTGGCCAATATATATCTCTATACGCTCATAGAGCGAAGAATTATGATCCTCATTAATCATATTTGCGCTATATCATTTTATTGTCGACATTATGTCTTTGGTTCCATATTTCCCGTTATGACATGGTTAATCGAGATCTCTTTAATCATTATATAAATGATATTATTCAGGTACCTAATTTTGTTATTAACCATATCAATCGGTTTTTCTGCTCCTCCTAAGGAGTATCTTTGGGATGTGAGATTTCTTAGAACTACAAGTTCATATTCATTTAAGCGAAGATCAATAGGAAATCTCATCGATCAGGTTTTTGCATTTGATTTGTAGTATACATTTTGAATAATGGTCTTTTGAACTTTTGAACAATCAAGTTCACATTCATTATATTCATTTGTTCAAAGATCCAAACTATTCTATGAATCCCCATAGTGATGGGATCTTTATCATCCAACATGATGATATGCAAATCTTGCAACAAGCACATCTCTCATAAGATGGCTTTAATATTATTAGAGCGGAGATTCATCTCCCGCATCTATATATTTCATCCTCAGTGGATGATATTTTTATGCGGTGTGGAGGAGCATTTTAAAATATATATCACACACCCATAAGATTCAAAATGAGAAATATTTGATCTCAAACCATGAATACATAACATGGGAGAAATATTTCTTTATAAAATGTTGGCCTCATATATAATAATGATTACATGAAAAACTGCATGTTCCATGTTTTGACATAGAGATTAAATCACCAAGAACCGTTTTGCAATCTCTTGGGGTTGCGCTATGAACGATTTATTATAGCTCATTTCAAGAGTGAAAATCATGGATGTTCCACTTTATCACATGCGACATATATATTTGATAAACTATAGGATATGACTTCACCAGAGTTATATCGCTCTGGGATGTTAAATTCACCAAAGTTTATCGACTTATTATCGATGTGGGATTCCTCTAATTCTCCCTCTCGAGATGATAACTCTTGGAGTTCATTCATCTCGTACTGAATCTCACTTTAGGATCAACAACACACCGATTTGAGTCATGTGTATTATCTTAGATCCTTATAAAGATGTGGGACTAGTATTATCCCCTCTAAAGATGATGACTTTTTATGACCGTTCATCTTTGACCAAATCTTATTTTTAGATCGGTTATTTTTGGGGTTTAATTTGGGGATTTATTAAAGTAATCAAACCGTCATATATATACAATGAGCTTGTTAATCCAAAAGGATGGTGAATGGACCAACACTATATGATTTTGGAGGCATAGCCTACTACAGAATTAAGGAGGAGGTATATAACCATCAACTCCATAAACAATAAATAAAAATTTAAATGGATAAAATTAAATAAATTCAACATAAATTAGATGTTACCTGAAATATAAATGAAGTGAAGTGCTTACAATCTCATGAAATGTGAATGGGGACATTCATTACTTCTAAAGGAACTTTTGTTCCTCTGAACAAATTCTCAATGATTTTAATATCATTGATTGACCGGGATGGCTTGACCGGTAATGCTATACTTGAAGCATAAGAGAATTTCATATTTACTGTTATTTTGCCATCTTTGTTTTTGCATGATATAATCATATACATGCGTGTCTCCAATATGGCCGATCTTGCGATACCATATTTATTTATAGTCTCAACATAATAATTTTATTAAGACAAACTGTCTTTGAAACTTCATGAGTTTCTTTAAGACTTTGGAAAATGCTAGATATCAATAATTATGAATCTGATGTCTTTGAAAGTCGAGAGACTAACTCATCTAGACCTTCCAATTATGTTTGCACTGTCTATGATATACTGACATGTGCTTCATATATTCTCATAAGAGAAATATATTTTTGATTATAAAGACATTTCATTATCTTTAAATCTTGTATGACACATATAATTATTCTTTACGAATATACAAAATTAAATAAACTAACATATAAATTCAGAAATAATATAAGAGGTATATCCTTTTATATAAGAACTCAATAGACATAACTTTTCATTGATCGTAGAAAAAGAAAAGCCTATCATATATAACGATCAATCCGGAAAAGATAAAGCTTTTTATTTGATCATGAATGAGACAGAACCTCTATGTGTATAACGATCAATCCGGAAAAGACAAACACTACAAGAAAACATGCTTTTTCCGACTACAAATGGCGACTACATATGTAATCGCCATTTTTAACCACTATTTAGCAACTATTTGGCGACAATTTTACGACTGCAAAAATTTAGTCGTAGAATAGTCACTATTTTGCGACTACTTACCGTAGTCGGTAATTTACTCGTAATTTAACGACTACTTTATGACTATATTGCATAACGGAACATGTAGTTGTTAAATAGTCGCTAATTTAGCGACTAAGATGCGACTCATGGTAAAGGTCGTCAATAAGTCGTATATCAGTCGCTATTTAAGAAAATAAAAATTTTCAAAATTTAACTCCAAACCCTTAACCAAACTCCAAAACCTAAATCATAAACTTTAAGTTTAAATCTTGAACATTTAATTCTTAATCTTAGAAATTATTTCGTAAACCATAAAACTAAAACATAGCCATTCTTATATATACATAAAACCAAGCTTTAATGCTTAAAAGAAAATCTGATTTTCCAAAACTTAACCCCAAATCTTAAATCTTAACCCTAAACCCTATATCCCCAAACCCTTAACCAAACTTCAAAACCTCGATCATCAAATCTAAATTTTGAAGTTTAAATTCTTAATCTTATAAATTAATTCAAAAACCATAAAACCAAACCATAACCATTATATATATATGTATATAACCAATTTTCCCAAACTTAACCCCAAACCCAAAACTTAAGCTCCAAAACCCTTAACCTTAAATTTTAAACCTTTATAATTCATGTATAGAAATTAAATCATAGATCATTCACCCAAAATATAACCATTGAATATCTATAAAACCAATATGTAAAACTATTTAGTATTAACATATAAATCAATCTTTCCAAAAACTACATACTTACAAAATTTATTAAACTTAGTCATTTTAAAACCTAAAAAATATATTTTTAAATCTAAATCAAGTCTATTATTCTTCTAAATTTCAAAACCCCAATTCCCAAATCATAAATTTCAAATGTCATTTCCTGAATTATGAACCCAGAATTGCAAAATATATATAAGTATAAAGTTTTGATCCAACAAATTACTCTTTAAATAAAGAAAGCTTTTTATTGGATGATACGTAAACACATGGATTACACTATCAACCATTGATTAATTTAATCCAACGGACAAGGTTTTTTCCTGCTCTTCTTTCTCTTTCTTCTCCTTCGCGAGGGATTAACTATCTCCCCTTCTCTTCTTTCTCCTTTGTCTCTTTATCCGAATAACTTTCTCTCCTCCACCCGTTGTTTCATTCTATTCGATCTTCATCTTGTTGTTGTTTTCATCCTCTCAAGTTTTTAGATCTGGTACCAAAGCATTTTTGCGGATCTCAGATCTCGTAATTACTCACGCTCTGGAGTAGCCTTCATTCACTGTCGAATCCCTGAACGAGAGGAACCTACCCGTAAAGACTACTTCCGAGAACGAACCCAATTACTTGATGCTGACCGCTCTGAATAAAACACACCGTCGAAGGTAAGTGTGTGTGTGTTTGCTTTCGTATAGAAATTGATAAAACACAGAAATTTTTTTCCACTTAGTTGCTCTATACACTCCCTTTGTACCGAGTATGAAGCCAATCCGGCTTAATTTTGATTGAATTCGTGTGATTTAAGCGTTTTCAATTCTCTGTGGTGTTTACTGTTGAAGAAGAAGAGTTTACTTCATTTTCAAATTTGTGTGTTCTTAGTGACTCAAGGTTTGGTGGGGCTTCATCATACGGAAGTCATACATCAAGCAAAAAGGAGAATGGTGGCAATGACTCTCCAAGAAAGCTAGATTTGGATGGTCTGACTCCTTTCGAGAAGAATTTCTATGTCGAATCGCAAACTGTGGCGTCTATGATGGAGGCGGAAGTGGAGGAGTATCGTAAGCTGAGGGAAATTACTGTTGAAGGCCGTGATATTCCCAAACCTGTGAAGAGTTCTTCGTGATGTTGGCTTTCATGGTAAGCTGTTTTCATATCCTAAGAACTACTACTGGGCTTTGACTTTTGTTTCATTTGTTTTTTTCTCTTGAATTTGGTAATCATGGTAGGGATTTAGATGTGATCAGTTTCACTTACATGTCTATGTAAGTTCTTTTGTATATTATCTACTGATAAGAGTTTCCTGATTGGCCTAGATAATGTTTTGGAAGAGATTAAGAAGGCTGGTTTCACTGAACCTATGCCTATACAATCTCAGGGCTAGCCAATGGCAATGAAGGGACGTGATCTTATTGGCATTGCTGAAACTGTCTCTGAAAAGACTCTTTCCTACTTACTACCTGCAATCGTCCATGTCAATGCCCAACCAATTTTAGGTAACGCTTGAGTTCTGCTCGTGAAGTTCTTTTTCCTGGTTCTTGTTCGATGTTAAGTTGTCAAGGTTGTACTGATTCTAAATAACTTTTCTCAGCTCCTGGGGACGGCCCAATCGTCTTGGTTCTTGCTCCAACACGTGAAATGGCTGTGCAGATACAGCAAGAGGCATCTAAATTTGGTTCATCCTCAAAAATTAAGACTACTTGTATTTATGGTGGAGTTCCAAAAGGGCCTCAAGTGCTTGATCTCCAGAAAGGTGAAGTGCTTTGGCTCAGTGCTTTTCGTGACATTTCTCAAACTATTAGATTTCTTATTCTTTGTTGTGGACTATTCTGTTAGTGATTACTTGCCTATGGATTTAGGTGTGGAAATCGTTATAGCTACTCGCGGGAGGTTAATAGATATGATGGAGTCGAACAACACAAACCTGCGAAGGGTTACTTATCTTATTTTCTGCATTTCCAATATTTACTTTCTTTTTTTAGTATTCTTTGCATTATCATTTTTAATTATGTTTTTAGTTTTATTTTGTAATACAGTTTTTTTTATATCATGGTTTCATAATAGTAAATATAGTATTTTTTATTTTTAATATCAATTCATTCCAATAACAACCCGTTATTCAATAACTTATATATTTAAAAATAATTAATAAATTATATATTATTATTAAAATAGTATATATATATATATATTGCTGTATAAATACAATATTGTTTAAATACTTAATCGTAAATTAGTCGTCAATTAGTCACTAAATTTGGTGACTTCATTATGACTATTTAGAATAGTCGTAAAATAGTTGTAGTGTAGTTGCTAAATTTAGTGACTACATTACGACTACGCAAAATAGTCGTAATGTAGTCGCTATTTGGAGACTAATTTTACGACTATTTATTTTAGCGACTCTCGATTTACGATTACTGGTTTTAGTCGCTATTTAGTCGTAACATACTGTTTAGCGACTAAATAGTGACTAATAGTGCAGTTGCTATTTGCCTGTTTTCTTGTAGTGAAAACTTTTTATTTGATCATGAATGAGGCAGAACCTCCATATGTATAACGATCAATCCCAAAAAGACAAAGCTTTTTATTTGATCATGTATGAGGCAGAACCTCCATATGTATAACGGTCAATCCAGAAATGACATAGCCTTATATTTGATCGCATAGAAGGCAAAACCGATCTTTCCGGAAAGGATATAGCCTTTTGTTAGATCATGATGGAGGGGTGAAACCTACCATATCAAATTATCAATCCAAATATTATATAGCTTTATATATAATCGTAAAGGAGGCAAAGCCTACCATATATAACCACTACAAGAAAACAGGCAAATAGCGACTGCACCATTAGTCACTATTTAGTCGCTAAACAATGTGTTACGAGTAAATAGCGACTAAAAGCAGTAGTCGTAAATCGAGAGTCGCTAAAATAAGTAGTCGTAAACTTAGTCGCCAAATAGCGACTACATTACGACTATTTTGTGTAGTCGTAAATTTAGTCGTAATGTAGTCACTAAATTTAGCGACCACGCTACGACTACTTTATGACTATGCTAAAATAGTCACAATGTAATCACCAAATTTAGTGACTAATTAATGACAAATTTACGATTATGTATTTATACAATATTATATTTATACAACATTATATATATATATATATAATTTTAGTAATAATATATTTTATTAATTATTTTTAAATATTTATAAGTTATTGAATAACAGGGTGTTTTTGAAATGAATTAATATTAAAAATAAAAAATACTATGTTTATTATTATGAAACCATGATATCAAAAAAAGCTGTATTATAAAATAAAACTAAAAAACATAATTAAAAATAAGAATACATAACACTACTAAAAAAAAAGAAAATAAATATTGGATATGCAGAGCTCGAGCAATGTCACATGCCTACGAAACCTTTCTGCAAACGATGTGTCACTGTAATCGAAACAACTGAACATCTTTTCTTCTCTTGTCCATATGTAATGCATATTTGGAGAGGCTCAAACGTTCCAATATCTTGTCTTCTTGAACCCCTTGAAGCCAAAATTAAAGAGATCCTGCAATTTCACAAACAACAGAGAAGCTATGATAGATTATCTCTACTACCATTCTGCTTGTTATGGAAGATTTGGACTAGTCGCAACAAGTTCACCTTTCAGAAAATAAATCATCATTGGCAACGGGTTTTAAGAGAAGCAAAGCAAGAAACAGATAAATGGTTAGCGATTCTGGCTCCAAACACGGAGCCGTCACCCCAAACCCGAACAAATGTTAGTAGTTACAGAAGAGACACCTCTACCTGGCATAAACCACCTCCTGGATGGGTTAAATGCAATTATGATGGCAGCTTCATCGATGGAGAAAGTCAAGCTACTTCAGGATGGTTAATTCGTGATGATCAAGTTGTATTCATAGATTAATGCAATCAACAAAAACTGCCTACGGTTTGATATCTATAACTGGCAACAAGAGATACAAGAATGGGCAACAAGATTTGTCAATATCATATTCTGTTGGACTTCAAGGCAATCGAATTGCTTACATATACATAAACTGAATTTAACAAACACAAACGAGGGAGAACGAGCTCATGCTGCTTACATAGCTTGAAGTGAGGGAGAATGAGCTCAGGTTGCCTATTCATGAGAAGGACGAAATAGAAATTGCCTATTCAGGTTACTGACTTCAATAGTGTCCATGTCAATCTTTAACACAAGAGAATCATAATTGTTAGATGCCAACATTGATCTTTGTAGCTTCTTGACAGGTTGAATACAACGAAGGGTGCTGCATTAGTTTAAACATGAGAGCCCGTGAGCATGGTGACCATGAGCATCCTTGAAACGAACATACAAAAGAACATGACCCAAATATTCTACTCACCTATCACAGAACACAAATCAATCAATAGAGCTATAAACCTAACTATATCTGATGATACAGAACAAGATAAGTCATACAAATCAAATCCTGAGATAGCCTCACAATCTCAATTTGCTAAACCTCGTGAAAATTCTTGAATCCAAATACTATTGTAACTGAAATTTCAAGTGTCTATATTGAAATTGAGACTCTAATAGCAATGTGAAATCCCTAGGAATCTAGAGCCAATTTCTAAAAGGGAATCGAAAGCAAAGAGATAATTACGATAGGGAAATCGAGAGGGTTGCGACGAGTGAGCTTCTCTTCTCTTCCTTAGTTTACATCACGGTCAGCATCGTATTGACGAGCTTCGCTCTCGGATCTGAGATCCGCAAAAATGCTCTGGTACCAGATCTAAAAACTTGAGAGGATGAAAACAACGACAAGATGAAAATCGAATAGAATGAAGCAACGGGCGGAGGAGAGAAAGGAGAAAGAAGAGAAAGTTAATCGGCAAAAGAGACAAAGGAAAAAGAAGAGAAGGGGAGAAAGTTTATCCCTCGTGAAGGCGATGAAAGAGAAAGAAGAGCAGAGAAGAACCTTTTCCGTTGGATTAAATTAATCAATGGTTGATAGTGTAATCCATGTGTTTACATATCATCCAACAAAAATCTTTCATTATTTAAATAGTAATTTGTTGGATCAAAACTTTATACTTATATATATTTTGCAATTTTGGGTTCATAATTCAGGAAATGAGATTTGAAATTTATAATTTGGGAATTGGGGTTTTGAATTTAGAAGAATATTAGACTTGATTTAGATTTAAAATTAATTTGTTTTAGGTTTTAAAATGACTAAGTTTAATAAATTTTGTAAGTATACAGTTTTTGGAAAGATTGATTTATATGTAAATACTAAATAGTTTTACATATTGTTTTTATAGATATTCAGTGGTTTAATTGTGGGTGAATAATTTATGATTTAAATTATATATATAAATTATAAAGATATTAAATTAAAGGTTAATTTTGGAGCTTAAGTTTTGGGTTTGGGGTTAAGTTTTGATAAAAATATGGGATTTGGAAAACTATAGTTTTTGGGGTTAAGTTTGGGAAAATTAGTTTTTCTTTGTATAGCTATTAAAGCTTTGCTTTATGTATATATATATATAATGGTTATGGTTTGGTTTTATGTATATATATATATATATATATATATATACATATATATGGTTTGGTTTTATGGTTTTTGAATTAATTTATAAGATTAAGAATTTAAACTTCAAAATTTAGATTTGATGATCTAGGTTTTGAACTTTGGTTAAGGGTTTGGGGATATAGGGCTTAGGGTTAAGATTTAAGATTTGGGGTTAAGTTTTGGAAAATTATATTTTCTTTTAAGCATTAAAGCTTGGTTTTATGTATATAAAAGAATGGCTATGTTTTAGTTTTATGGTTTACGAAATAATTTCTAAGATTAAGAATTGAATGTTCAAGATTTAAACTTTAAGTTTATGATTTAGGTTTTGGAGTTTGGTTAAGGGTTTGGAGTTAAATTTTGAAAAAATTGATTTTCTTAAACTGCGACTGATATACGACTTATTGGTGACCTTTACCATGAGTCGCATTTTAGTCGCTAAATTAGCGACTATATAACAACTACATGTTCCGTTATGCAATATAGTCATAAAGTAGTCGTTAAATTACGACTAAACTACCGACTAATGTAAATAGTCGCAAAATAGCGACTATGATATGACTAAATTTTGTAGTCATAAAATTGTCACCAAGTAGTCGCCAAATAGTCGCTAAAAATGGCGACAACATATGTAGTCGCCATTTGTAGTCGTTAAAAACATGTTTTCTTGTAGTGAACGATCTATCTATCCAGAAAAGACATAGCTTATATTTGATCTTGAAGGAGGCAGAGCCTACCATATATCAAACAATCAATTCGGATATAACATAGCTATATATTTGATCACAAAGGAGATAAAGCATACCACTTATAATGATCAATTCAGAAAATGACATAGTCTTTATATTTGATTATATAGGAGACATAGCCTGCCATTTTTATCGATCTTTATGGAAAAGACATAGTCTTTTGTTGGATCTGAAAAGAGGCAAAGCTTACCATATATAATGATCTATCTATCCGGAAAAGACATAGCTTTTATTTGATCGTGAAGGAGGCAGAGCCTACCATATATAATGATCTATCTATCTGGAAAATACATAACTTTTATTTGATCGTGAAGGAGGCAGAGCCTACCATATATCCAACGATCTATCCGGATATGATTTAGCTATAGATTTGATCGTAAAGGAGGCAACGCCTACAACTTATGACGATCAATCCAGAAAACAGCATAATTTCACGATGTCTATAATATTTATGTTCTATAAACAGAAATGAAAACAATATAAATTTACTTACCTTGTAAAAGCTCCAGCGGTAAAGACATCGTGCTGATAACGTGTTATAAACCATAATGCAAATATATAAAAATATTATATTATATATGTGTATGTGTATCTAATATACAGTACTATAATAAAGAAAGGCGAGAGATAACTGATAACTTCTTCTCTCTTATTGTTGTGTTGTATATCATTACATCGAAGCAAATGAACTTATATATAGGAATGAGAAATACACTTATTTACTACTTAAGAAACTTGAAGAAGAAGTACAAAATGAGATAAACATCACTAATGAATGAACGATATAAACGGACAAGATTAAAGTTACTTAGAATAGAAGTAATGTGATGGATAATCACAAGTGTTATTATCCTGTTTATAACCAAAATCTACAAGCCATAAACCAAAATTAACTATTAAAAATCTTGCAAACATTCATGGTCAATAATCAAGTCGACAAGCGTATATGTGTATTCGCTGTAAACTATTGTAGTACTTACGATCAATAGTCAAGTGAGCATTCGTTAACTATTCTATTTTAATAAATATGTTATACATATAGACAATTAATGGGATTATAATATTTTATTCATTAGGTATATGTATCTATTCCAGACACACAACACAAGACATGAACCCTTAAAACAAAGATGGACTAGGACTGTCCCAGACGTACGTAGATGTATCTACCCACTTATACTCTAACTTGGGAGTTTGTTTACCATGTGTGAAGTAAATCCCATCTTCTCTAGCATCCCAAAAATTCTTCTTACCATGATGAACTATGAGACCGCCACTTTTGTATGCCATGAACTTTGCAAAAAACTTGAAACCAATTCCCTGCCATAATTGACAATCGATTTTGGTTTTAAATATACTGTCATTAAAACTCAAATTGTATGTTTGTCCAGGACTCAAAAAGTGAATGCCTAGGTCATCTTCGTCTGATTGACAATGAATCTTGAATATATTTTTTGGAAGGAGAGAATTCTTAAAATGTACAGAATTTTTCATTTTCGCATTGCTGAATCCTACACACAATGCAATAAGAACCAGGACACACAAGAGGCGATTCATTGTTTTGATTGATAGATACGGTAGTTATTGGTAGGGGTTATATGTATCTAAAAAATAAAAGGTGCTAGTTTATACAAAGTGCCAAATTATAAAATATGAATATAATTTTATTCCAACAAATGTTAAAAACATCTTTTGGGAATGTATTGAATTAGAGAATAATGGTGAAATAGTGCTGGTCAAACTTTTTTTATATTTTCAACTACATATTAATTAACAATTAATTACTTGATTGGTTTACTCATTCTTGGTCAAAAAAATTACAAAAATATATCCAAAAATCTGGTCAGACTAACATATTCCTTTAATATTTTGATCTTTTTATTTAATTTTATGCAAAATTGTGAGACTTTTATTTTTAATCATTTAAAAAACTCTTCTTTTATACTTCTTTGAACCTTATTTTTCATACCAAAGAAAAAGGTGATAATATTGAAAGTATAGTTTATTCACCATATAAAATCTATACTATAAAAGATGGTCAACTCTCTCCATCTGAATGACACATCAGCAGTGGAGAGAGTGCCACCTGTTTGTTCTCGTTAAAAACAAATAACAAACCTAAATTAAAAAGAATATGACATCTTCCATATTTTTTATTTTTTATATATATCACAAACAGTTTTAGTATTTACCTAAAAAATTTAGAGATGTTTAGAAAATAGATGCATCACCAAAAAACAAAAGAGCATCAGGAGTGAATCATAGAGTCACTTCTTCCTCTTGGCATAAATTAGCTATACTATAAAAGATGGTCAACTCTCTCCATCTGAATGACACATCAGCAGTGGAGAGAGTGCCACTTGTTTGTTCTCATTAAAAGCAAATTACAAACTTAAATTAAAAGAAATATGAAACATCTTCCATATTTTTATTTTTTATTTTTTATATATATCACAAACAGTTTCAATACTTACTTAAAAAATTTAGAGATGTTTAGAATATGTCCCAAGAAAATAGATGCATCACCAAAAGAAAAAATGGCATCAGGAGTGAATCAAAGAGTCACTTTTTCCTCTTGGCGTAAATTATAAATGTATGAAAATATGGTTTACGCGTTACAATCTTGTCAATAGTTTGAAGAGTTGCAGCAGTGATCGAGATATTGGTTAATATTGTAGAGAAATTCATGAAATTTTGTCCCTAAAAAATTTAATTTTTATATATGAAGAAGATGAGATTTTGTTCACTATCAAATGGGAGATAGTTGAATAAAACTGTAGAATGTTGGTTTAAAAAAATATAGAGACAAAGAGGAAGATAGTTGAATAAATTCATGAATGTTGGTATTCATATTCTAATATTTAGAAGTTGTCAAAAAAAAAAATAAATGAACTTCTTATTAAAAAAACAAATTCTATAGTTATATTCAAGAAATTGAAGAGCTAACATGAAAAGAAGATGTCTATCTTAATTATATCTATTTAAGAGTTAGTGAAACGACCCCGACCCGTTTTTTTTTTTAAATAAATAATAAATATAATATAATAAATAAACTACCACTAGTGGTCCCATACCCACTAGCCACCTAACCACAATCACAATCATCAGCGGAACAACCAATCTCAATATCCAATAAATATCCAATAATATAACCAATAAATATAACATCAACAATATCCAATAATCAAAAAACAGGAAGCATAGAACCAGCAACCTAGCAATGTTCTAATGACCCAACTCTAGTAACCTAGCAATGCCAGACAACATCAAACCGAGTCCCTAGAACATCCTCCTCTTCATTGCCTTTATTCCACGATCACACTTTGCCTTTACCTGCACCACAAACACATATTGCAATGCATGAGTATTTTATAAAACACTCAGTAAGGCAATCCTCCCATCAACTGGGCTATACACACAAGCAATAGAGTCATCTCTAACCATCAACCAACAATCAACAATCAACAATAAACAAACCAGGACTCTGCATCGACCGACACCAACATGCATCAACCGACACCACATGGGGATGCATCGACGACACTGAAGCTGCATCGACCGATGCAAGTTACACTTGCATCGACCGACACCCAATCTGCATCGACCGACGCATGCTCGACATAACACGAAAACACTAGAGCTTTACGCGCCGTCCTCGCACTTGCATCGACCGATGCAATGCCGAGCATCGTGTTTTCCCCGAAGCTTCTCGCCGGATCTTCGTTCCTACAACCACAAAACTCGATCCCATGCCACAAGAAAGCTTCCTAACGTCCAAAGTAACAATCTAACAAGTCTAACAACACACAACAAGCAATTAGAGAGTTCTCTAGCTTAGATAAGCCATGATCCTGCACTTACCTTTGCCAAGACGATTCTGAACCTCAAACAAGCAATAGAACACTCCTAGCAAGCCTCTACAACGATCTAAGCCTCAGATCTAACCAGAAAATGCCACAAATCACAGAAATCACCAAGAACACCAAAAACTCTTCTTTTTCTCTTCTTTTTCTCTTCTTTTCTCTCAAAAGCGGCTAAACTCGCCGAATGAGACAAAAAGCTCGACTTAATGGTTTCCTTCTTCCTTTGCCTAAAACGCAGCGTTGAACTTAAGTCTAAACGCAGAAAATTGAACCTGCATCGACCGATGCAACATCTGCATCGACTGATGCAACTCTCAAACCGGGATTCCGGTTCGCGGGCAATACAGTTAGCCAAGCTGCAATTCTTGATAAAAATAAAATGTTAGTGTTTTCTAGTATTTAATTGAGAAGTTTAAGTATGAATATATCTAAATACTTAAGCATTTTTTTTTTTGGAAGAATACAAAATTTATTCAACCAAAAAGATCGTTATTACAAATATGCATCCTTAGATCAAGATTTTATTTGATATATTTTTTTGACGTTTTAGACAAGAACTGTAGAATGTTTAAATCTCTTAAAACAAAGTTGTTCATGCATGTATATAATAATTTAATTACAAAATGAAAAAACTTATGTGAAGTATTAAAAAAATCAAGATCAAATTATATTTTTCAAGATTTATACAATTAAAAAAAATAATAATAATCTCTACATATATAAAAAAATATATTAGTAGTAAAATTGTTTAAAAAACGGAAAGTCATAGTGCCGCGCATAGCGCGAGTATTCATCTAGTATTAGTCAATAAAATTTGAGCTTTGCTTTGATGAGAGGCATGTTTGCAAAAGCTTGGCAGGTAATCGCACGTCCACTCCTCATTTCATGCGGAAGGTAGGTTGGTGAACCTAAGACACAGACTATTGTAGGACGATGTGATCGTTTCATGCCGTCCATGTCGATAACTGTAATAATAAATTAATAATTGTAAATATTATGCGAAAACACTATATTGAAAGATTATATGAACTAAAGGGGTCATTTGGAAGTTTGAACACAAATTTATAGGGGTTAAAGACTAATTTTTAGGCCTGGGTATTCGGGTACCCGCTCGGGTTCGGTTCGGTATTTTGGGTTTTCGGGTTTAGAGGTTTAGAATCCGTTCGGGTAATTCTAGACTTCGGATTCGGATCGGGTTCGGTTCGGGTATTTCGGGTTCGGATTCGGATTACCCGAAGTTCACAAAATTCAAAATTTTTGTATCTAATTTAGTCTAAATTGTTTATAATACACAATTAATCTCAAAATTTAGAGTATTTTTTACCCAAATTTACTGATAAACAGTTTAAATACTTCAAATTATCGAAAATAATTAAAAATCTGAATATTTTAGACACTTATATTATTAAAATTATAAACATAACTAATATATTACTACTATATATTAATAATGTGGTTATATTCGGATACCCATTCGGATTTCGGTTCAGATCGGGTTCGGATTCAGGTTTTCGGATTTAGAGATTTAGAACACGTTCGGTATTTTACAATTTCGGATACGGGTTCGGATCGGGGTTTTTGGAACGGGTTCGGATCAGAATTTCGGATCCGGGTATTGTGCCCAGACCTGCTAATTTTAACCAAATATTTAATCAAATTCAATCAAGTTTGCAATAAAAATAATTAATACATTACTGGTCGCATGCCTTCTTACATCAGCCACTGATGGCGATCACCTTAGTATCTTGTTTGACCTTTTCAGCTCCGAGAAGAGGTTTGGGTATTTGGTTTCGATGGACATACCCTCGCAACGTTTTGAGGAAGATATCATGTAGATCGAATATGCTCCAACAATCTTGTAATTTTTATAAAAAAGTTTAATATTAATTTCAAAGAGTTTGACTGTAGAAGAATATATTTTTTTCAAATCTATATATCTAGCCACTTTTGTAATCTAATCTTTATAATAAAACATATGTAATAACATAAATAAAAATGATGGAAATAATATGTAATATTATAAAGATTTCTGAAATATTTATAAAAGATGTATGAGAAATTTGTGGAATTTATATATAAATATGAATAAATAATACATATATATATATATGACGGAAAAAAAATATATTGAGATATATTTGAATGGTTTATAAGATATAATTATTTAAAAAATAATTACGGTTATGTTTCATTATGTAATTTATTTTCTAGCAAATAGACTAAAAACCAGATTCTGTTAATATCAGAAGATATATCACACGTAATCGTCGTTGCTTAATTAACCTGCATGCGTCTTCAGAGTTCAGACTATTTGTTTGGTTCCTACGGAAAACATAAAACACACACTTAGAATCTCTCACACCTTGTTGCCTTTTCGATGTTTTCTCGTGTCTGGTTTTGGCTTTTTGGCCTTGGGAGAGAAAAAGGTCCGGATAGGTTAAGTGAATTGCCTGATGCGTTGCTCTTGGAAATATCGTCGTTACTACCAACGGAAGATGTTGTGGCCACAACGATTCTGTCTAGACGTTGGAGATTCCTTTGGATGATGGTACCAAGACTTGTATACGCTGATAGCGACAAGAATATTCGAAGAATTTCGGGCTTTGTCGATAGGTCTTTGGTATTGCACAAGGCTCCAATTCTCGAAACTTTGCACTTCAAACTTGGTGAAACCAGTCGTGATGAAGATATTCCCGTGTGGATTAGAGCTGCAGATAAAAGCTCTCTGCGTGAGCTGATTATCGAGATCAATACTTCTTGTAGACCATCTCCAATCATACTTCCAAAGAGTTTGTACACAGTGTGTAGAATGCTAGTGACATTGAAACTTAATAATGTGATTCTTGTGGATACTTCTTCAAATTTGTCTTTCCCTTACATCAAGTCATTGGAACTTGTATGGGTGAAGTACCCCGGTGAAGAATTCGTAAAGAGGCTTTTATTCAGTTGTCATGTTCTTGAAGACTTACATGTGGAACACGGTCCAGATGACAATGTGACTACCTTCACCGTTAGAGTACCTTCTCTAAAGAAGTTAGTCGTGTCTACACCAAAAGACATAGATGATGATATTGATGATGATCATGGCTTTGTGATAGACGCCCCTTCTTTGGAGCACTTGGACATTCTTGATCATCAAGGTAGGTTTTGTGTCATTGAGAATAATATGCTTAAGATGGAAAAGGCAGATATCGACATTTCTTGCTTTCTTCCTGGAAAGATTCTAGGGTCTATTACTTCAGTCAAGCGTCTCGGTTTATGTTTATTAAGTTCAAAGGTATTTTTTGTTCACGGCCAAGGCTGTTGTATTTCAATCAGTGTTCGTTCTACAGAATTGATTTTTTCTTGTGATCAAATATGTTGTATTGCATGCAGGATTCATATCCTCCTAATTTTATCTTCTGCTCTCTCGTAAGTTTAATCATATGCACATGTGACCCAGAGTGGGTGGATCTGCTAATGTTTTTACTGAGTGCTTCCCCTAATTTACGAGCTCTCGAACTTGTCCAGGTACAAAGATCTTAACCAACAAACTGAATTGTTTATTTTCCTTGGCCAGTATGTATATATGTAATATGTTGTTCTCTAATCCAATCTACTTATATCAGTGCCATACCCGTGAAGAGCTCCCGTGCTGGAGTGAACCAAGCTTTGTTCCTGAGTGTCTATTATCGAGTCTTGAAAATCTCGAATGGGAAGACTATGAAGGAACTGAAGCTGACAAAGAAGTAGCAGCATTTATCTTGAGAAACAGAAGCTGCTTAAAAAAGGCAGATATTTACTCTAAATCCACTGATCCTAACAAGAAACTTGAGATGATCAAGGAGTTGTCATTGTCGCCAAGGGGTTCACGTACTTGTAAGCTTCTATTTGATTGAAGGTGTGGTGTTCGTAGAAAAATAAATAAAGAAGGAACTATATATTAGTTTCCTTTGGGGACCATTTCTATAACGATTTTCTCTTTTTGATTAGGTACAGTAATGTTTTGTGGGTTGAACTTTTGATGTTTATTCTTTTGACAAGGAGAAGGAATATGTTACATCATGTCACAAGTCATTCGATCAATTAGATTACAACAAATGTAATGATTTAATGTAGATTTTCATATTGTTCTTCAATTTTTATTTTTTAAAATATGCGCAACGGTTTTTTTTAGAGTCTGTTAGTTTTTTAGTATATTTTAGAAACGTAATTAGGAAAGTAGTACTAACACTATTCAAAATTGGTAAAAGAGGGAGCATGAAATAGTCTGAGATATAAATGTGTGTGGGGTAGAGCTTGTTGGAGAAGATTACGAAAAGGGGCTGGGGAATCAGCAAAAAAAACTTTTTTTTTTTTAAAGATTTTGTTTATTCTTTACTATATGCCACTTCAATCTAAAAACTAAAATACTAGTCAATAAAAATTTGTTTTAAAAATTTTTTCAGATAGATAAAAAATCTATATTTTTTCTTTAAAATTTGATATGCATTTTTTGTTTGATGATTTTATTTGATAATATTAAATATTTCTAACATATTTTTGTATCCGTACACATTATTAAGTGTACAGATGTAACTTATTTAATTCTTAGGCTTTTAATATGCTGGATGGTTTAGACCGTACACAATTATTGTTGGACGGTTTGAATCTATCCAATATGCGGGATGACTTAAATCGTACACAAAATATTGCTGGACGGTTTGAATCTATCCAATATGCTGAATGATTTAGACCATACACAAAATTGCTGGACGGCTTCAATCGCTCTTTCACCTCCCCCCAAAAAAAGCAAAGTTGGCTTAACGAGTTGAATCTATCCAATATACTGAATGTTTAACAATTACACAAAAATTGCTGGACGAAAGATAAAATATCTATGAAAAATATTTAAAATTATTAAAACAAAATATATATCAAAATATAAAGAAAAAACATATATTTTTTGTATGTGAAAAAAATTTGGAAATAACAAATATATTAATAAATATTTGAATAATTAGGTTATATAATTTTGGGTGTAAATAGGTTATATACTATTCAAATTACTAACAATTGTTGAAAGTTATAGTAGCACAGTGGTTAAAGCTGTATGACTTACTATATTAATCTGGGTTTGAACCATGCTAGATGCTTATTAAAAATTTTGTTTAAATTAAAGGGATAAAAAACACACATAGCTTCTTCTTCCCCATCAAAACCCTAATGCCGCCGCCGATTCCTGTATTTTTTTTTTTTTTTTTAACAGTTTTCTCTTTAAACTTAACCAAAATTTATAGATCTATCATTAACTTAGAAATTTATGACCAGAATTCGATGATTGAAAGAAAAAATATTGAATTATTGAAGAGAAAATTAGTAGATGAAGATTAGTTTGTTGGGAAAAGTGATAGACCAAGAGATAAAAGAATAACAGAGTTTGCTAGGATTTAAATGAGGAGTGTTTCATCTTTCTCAATTGAAATTTTGTGATCTGCCATTGTGGCAAATTGTGTAAGCATGAATGAATCAGAGAAATCATCATCCTTGGCTTGTGTCTCGGAGGAGACGATGGAAACAAATAAAAAAGGATAAAAGAAAGAAAATATTTTGTTTTATGAAAATTATTTGTAAAATGCTCAATGACATTAAACCGTAAATAAGCAATTTTGGTGAGGGTTTGTAAGTCAAAGAAATAGTAGAGCACAGTGACATATGTAGTATTTGACAATTGTAAATAGTGACTGTATCAGTTTTATAATTATGTTTGGAAAATGTATGTATTTTCCAATTATATCGTTTTTTATTGGTTAAAGACACTAAAATAGTATAACGATTGAAGCTGTGAAAATGTGAATGGTTTATTAGGTTGTGCATTTAATGTGTCTATAAAAATATTATTTTTGAGTATTTATAGCAAATAACCATAGCTTTGAAAGAAATTAAAAAAAATGTCATACTACTCTCTTTCTTCAATTACAATAGTTTTATATCTATTTTTTATATTACATGCTATTTTACAAAATCACACAAAACATTAAACTCTTTTAAAATTTCTATTATTATGTTGTCTTTTACTTCCATCATTTTTTATCGTAACATGTCATTTTCAAGATTTCACAAAACACGTCTTTCATTTTCTTTTATAACATGTTACTTATTCGAATTACACATGATAAAAAAAGATCTATCTGTTATTTTCTTATATTGCGTGTATTTATTATTTAATACATATTTTCCAAAACTACAATATGGTGCTGTATATATATATTTTGTCTTTACTTGACAATAATTTTAAATTTTCACATCTTTAGAAAAAGCTATTTATTCAATTTTTCTGCTCTAAAGTTAGTTTTTTATTACTTTCAATATCATGGTCATTTATCAAAATTGCCCTTGTTTTTTTGACAGTTTTTATAATGACATCTTACCTTGCAGTTCCTATTGACAAAAAGCCAAAAAGGTCATACAACAAAGTATAGTTTACAATGTAAGTTTTTATTATTTGATTATTTTTGATGTAGATAAATTATGTATACTAGAATTGAGGTAATTAAAATTTATGTTACTAATCTATTCATTTGTTTTCAGCTAGATGTAAACTCATCTATATCTTTGGATGCTAATAATCCAAAATTGTGTGTCTACCAATTAAAATCCAAATATTCATATCAGTAAAATTTAGTTTATACTATACTACTTTTATATCCAAGGGTTTGTATATCTTAGATATCTATAAATATAAAAATAATTACAATATGTTTGACAAAAAAAAAAGACTAACAATATACATCAAAGAACTATTTATTAAATATTAGGTTTTGAACCCACGCGTAGCATGGGTTTATTTGATATATTTTGGTAAAAATTATATATGATTGATGCTTTCAACCATGATGCTTTCCCCAATGATGATCCGCCAAACGATGATCCACCACATGACGATGGCCATGTGACAATGATCCTGACGACCATGATCACCATCATCACTACAATGCTAACATTTTTGAATCTCCAACCAATACTCTTCAGACCATTGCTCCAGATGGTTACATCTCGGGACTTCAAAAGATGAGTAAGTCTAAGGAGTTCATGATATCAGAATCTGATGCTTCCTCTTCCCCAAGTGTTTTTGAAGACACAGACTTGACTGCAGAAAGACTTCGATACTTACTGATGAAGTTTAATAAGGGAAAGGGCATTGCATTAAATGGTGAAACCTCGAATCTAACGACTAATGATATTGCGATTGGCAATGGGAATAAGAGGAAGAAGGCTGACCTGGAACCTTACGACCAGCAATGTGAAGCACAAGAAGATTTGACGGTCCTGAGTCAGATCAAGAAACGAGGAAGGGTGGAATCTGAGGGATCTTGCAGCGGTCTGATGATGTACGGAGCCGCAGGGGGCCGGTTCCCCCAATGCCTCTGTAACATCCATGAACCGAAATCCCGATTTGAGAGTTGCATCGGTCGATGCAGATGTTGCATCGGTCGATGCAAGATCAAGTTCCTGCGTTTTGACTTAAGTCAAACGCTGCGTTTTGGGTAAAGGAAAACCCATAAGCTCGTGTTTTGTCTCATTAGGCGTGTTTAGCCGCTTTTGAGAGAAACGAAAGAGAAAGAGAAGTGTTCTTGGTGTTCTTGGGGATTCCTGGAGATTTGAGGCTGTTCCTGTAGAGATTTGTAACTGGGATCGTTGTAGGAGCTTGCTAGGGGTGTTCTAGTGTTTGTTTGAGGCTCAGTTTTGTCTTGGCAAAGGTAAGTGCATGACCATGGCTTATCTAAGCTAGATGACTCTTTAATCTGTTTGTTGTGTGATGTTAGACTTGTTAGATCGCTGCTACGGACGTTCGGAAGCTTTCTTATGGCTTGGGATCGAGTTTTGTGGTTTAGGAACGAAGATCCAGTGAGAAGTTTCGGGGAAAACACGGTGCTCGACGTTGCGTCGATCGATGCATATCTTGCGTCGGTCGATGCAAGTGCGAGGACGGCGCGTAAAACTCTAGGGTTTTCGTGTTACGTCGAGCATGCGTCGGTCGATGCGGATTGGGTATCGATCGATGCAAGTTACACTTGCATTGGTCGATGTAGCTTCTGTGTCGATCGATGCTTCCCCATTTCGCATCGGTTGATGCATGTTGGCGTCGGTCGATGCTGAGTCCTGGTTGTTATTTGTCGGTTGTTGATTGTTGTGTGTTAGTTATTGATACTCTATTGCTTGTGTGTATAGCCCAGTAGATGGGAGGATTGCCTTACTGAGTGTTTATATAATACACATGCATTGAAATATGTGTTTGTGGTGCAGGTAAAGGCAAAGTGTGATCGTGGAATCAAGGCAATGAAGAGGAGGATGTTCTAGTGGTTCGCTTGGTTGTCTAGCTTCTGTTAGGTTGCTAAAGTTGAGTCCTAGAATGTTGCTTAGGATTGTTGGTTCACTGGTTTATGTTGTTTGGATCATTAGTTTATGATTGCAATTAATACTGGATATTGTTCTATTGGTTATTATATTTATTGGATATTATTTATTGGTTATTGGCATTGTTATTCCGCTGTTGGTTGTAATTGTGGATAGGTGGCTAGTGGGTATGGGACCACTAGTTGTAGTTTATTTATTATATTATATTTATTATTTATTATTAAAAAAAAGGGTTGGTCGTTTCAGTTTGGTATCAGAGCCCTTACGGTTCTAGGTTTGGGTTCACTCGGCTTTGTGCTGTAGATGTTTGGGATTTGCATGCTTTGATTGATTATGTGAGTTAGTCAATTGTGTGCGGCATGGAGTCCTAGAACATCCTCTTCGAGCCTACTGTATGATTCCATGGTGAGTTTATGTTTTCTGTGTTATTATAGAAATTGTTTGCTTAGCCTTCTGTTCATGGTAGTGCAGATGGCTAGAGGTGGTGCTGTTGCTGGTCGTGGACGCGGACGTGGTTGTGGTAGGGGCTAAGTCCTAGTGGTTAGTGAGACCGAGGACCAGAGTGTGACAGCTGAGGGTGTTGGCAAGTCGCAGGGTGTCCAGGAGGATTCCATGAGTGTGGCCGGAGGGGGCGGTGTTGATGCTCCAGTGGTCGGTGATGCTAGGGTCCCGGGTGTGGGAGCCCCAGTGGGTGGAGTCCCTGGTGTTGATCTTGCGGGCTTGTTAGCACAGTTGATTGAGCGTTTGCCAGCGGTGGTACCGGCTCAGGCTCAGGTTGTGCCACCAGTGGTGGCGGAGGAGCGGCAGCCAGTGGCTGCGGATACAGGAGCACATGGATGTTATTTGTCCATGCTCAGGGAGATGACGCATCTCGGGACTGAGCGGTTTTTGGGTGGTACTAACCCTACTGTTGCAGATGCGTGGAGGACGAGTGTGGAACGTAACTTCCATAGTCTAAGATGTCTTGAGGAGTTTTGGGTGGACATAGGGGTCCACCATTTGAGTGGTGATTCTCAGGTTTGGTGGAGAGCAGTGGCTGCTAGGAGAGTGCAGAGGGAGATGACTTGGGCTAACTTCGTCTTGGAGTTCAACCGCAAGTATTTTCCTAGAGAGGCTTTGGACCGGTTGGAGGTGCAGTTCCTTCAGTTGTCTCAGGGGACACGATCAGTGCGGGAGCTGGACTTGGAGTTCAGTCGACTTCTTTGTTATGGGGGTCGGGCTATGGAGCCCGAGGAGGCCCAGATAAGGAGGTTTATGAGGGCTCTTCGTGAGGACTTGAGGGTCTATTGCAGGGGACGTAGTTATGCTACGCGTGCAGAGCTTGTTGAGACTGCAGCAGAGATTGAGCAGGAAATCCGGGCACAGTCAGTGGCGGTTAGTCCCGCTGTTCAGCCTGGTAAGGCTCAGCAGGGAGGTTCTAGCAGGGGAGGGAAGCCTATGCAGGGGACCAAGAGGAGATGGGAGGCTACGCAGACGCAGAGTGGTGTGAGTTGCTTCAAGTGTGGGAGCAAGGATCACAAGGTTGCTAGTTGTCCCAAGAGGAGTGCTCCGATGACAGCGGCTCGTGTATGCTATTACTGCAGGGAGCTAGGGCACATCAAGCCCTATTGTCCCAAGTTGCAGCCGGCAGCAGTGGAAGCGTTGCAGCAGGTGCAGCCTTGAGGTCAGCAGGTGGCACGGATTGAGCAGGCGGCACGGGTTTACACGACGTTCGAGCCTGGTGGAACCAGTGCCGGAGCGATCATAGGTATAACTTCTAGTACTTAACTTTGTGATTTTCGGTAGTTCAGATTTTATGTTTTTTCTGTGATAAAGTGTTAGGTTCTCAACACATGAGGTTGGTGTAGGGACCTTGTTCGTGGGCGGGTTTAAGTCCCATGTTATGTTTGATTCTGGAGCTACTCATAGCTTCATTACTCCAGAGTGCGCAGAGAGTGCGAGTATCAGACGAGATCCCGGAGAGCATACGGGGGTCGTCAGAGTTGCGGGAGGCAAGTTTCTGAGGGTTTTTGGCCGGGCAAAGGAAGTTGATATTCAGGTTGCAGGAGAGTCGTGGCCTGCGGTATTGCTTATCAGTCCGGTGGAGTTGTATAATGTCATTCTTGGGATGGATTGGTTGCATCGACATATGGTGCATTTGGATTGCTATCGGGGTAGAGTGGAGTTTGAGCGCCCATGAGGGAAGTTAGTTTTTGAGGGAGTTAGACCGACTTCGGGGAGTTTTGTGATCTCGGCCATTCAGGCCGGGAAGATGATCGAGAAGGGTGGTGAGGCTTATTTGGTTACCATTTCGATGCCAGAGTCAGTAGGGAAGTCAACGGTTAGCGGTATTCCGGTAGTTGAGGAGTTTGAGGATGTGTTTCAGTCATTGCAGGGATCACCACCATCTCGGTCGGATTCTTATACTATTGAACTGGAACCGGGGACAACGCCGTTATCCAAGGCTCCTTATAGGATGGCTCCAGCAGAGATGGCAGAGCTGAAAAAGCAGCTAGAGGATTTGTTGAGTAAGGGATTCATCCGTCCTAGTGTATCACCGTGGGGAACGCCGGTGTTATTTGTTAAGAAGAAGGACGGAAGTTTCCGGTTGTGTATTGATTACCGGGGTTTGAACCGGGTCACTGTGAAGAACAAGTACCCTCTTCCCAGGATCGATGAGTTGTTGGATCAGTTGAGGGGTGCTACTTGGTTCTCCAAGGTAGATCTGGCGTTTGGTTATCATCATATACCGATAGATGAGGCGGATGTGAGGAAGACTGCATTCAGGACGAGGTACGGGCATTATGAGTTTGTGGTGATGCCTTTTGGGTTGACTAACGCCCCAGCAACGTTTATGAGGTTGATGAACAGCGTGTTTCAGGAGTTTCTGGATGTGTCTGTCATCATCTTCATCGACGATATCCTGGTCTTTTCCAAGAGTCCTGAGGAGCATGCAGTGCATTTGAGGGCAGTTCTAGAGAAGCTGCGGGAGCAGAAGTTGTTTGCTAAGTTGAGCAAGTGTAGTTTCTGGCAGCGTGAGATGGGTTTTCTGGGTCACATTATTTCTGCAGAGATGTTGGCTTTGCCAGAGCAGGGAGAACCCTATGTGGTTTATACTGATGCATCCAGAGTTGGTTTGGGGTGTGTGCTGATGCAGAATGGGAAGGTGATTGCCTACGGTTCGCGGCAGTTGCGGAAGCATGAGGACAACTATCATACTCATGATTTGGAGATGGCTGCTGTAGTTTTTGCCCTGAAGATTTGGAGATCCTATCTTTATGGTGCAAAAGTACAGGTGTTTACAAATCATAAGAGCCTGAAGTATATATTCACTCAACCTGAGTTGAACTTGAGGTAGAGGCTGTGGATGGAGCTTGTGGCGGACTATGATCTGGAGATAGCTTATCACCCTGGTAAGGCTAATGTGGTTGCAGATGCTCTGAGTCGGAAGAGGATAGCTTCAACTCAGGAGCAGGAGATGGAGACTCTGGTAGGAGAGATTAATGCATTGTGTTTGTGTGCTATTTCTCAGGACCTGTTGGGTTTGGAGGCGGCGGATAGAGCAGACCTTCTGAGTAGAGTGCGGTTGGCTCAGGAGAAGGATTTGGGGCTGGTGAATGCCTCTAAGGCTGTGGATACAGAGTATCAGGTCTCAGCTAATGGTACTATTTTGGTGCATGGGCAGATTTGTGTGCCCAAGGATGAGGAGTTGAGGTAAGAGATCCTAAGTGAGGCTCATTCGAGCAAGTTTTCTATTCATCCAGGAGCGACTAAGATGTACCGTGACCTCAAGAGGTACTATCACTGGGTCGGGATGAAGAAGGATGTGGCTAGTTGGGTTTCGAGGTGCGACGTGTGTCAGCTAGTGAAGGCTGAGCATCAGGTTCCGGGTGGGTTGCTGAAGAGTCTTCCTATTCCAGAGTGGAAGTGGGATATGATCACGATGGATTTCGTGGTAGGATTGCCAGTGTCTCGGACTTTTGATGCTATTTGGGTCATTGTGGACCGGTTGACTAAGTCGGCACATTTTCTGGCTATCAAGAAGACTGATGGAGCAGCGGTCTTAGCTAAGAAATTTGTGAAGGAGATAGTCAGGTTGCATGGGGTGCCAGCGAGTATTGTGTTTGATAGGGATCCTAAGTTCACTTCGGTTTTCTGGAGGGCATTCCAGGCAGAGATGGGCACTAAGGTGCATATGAGTACAACTTATCATCCTCAGACAGATGTACAGTCAGATAGGACGATCCAGACGTTGGAGGATTTGCTGAGGATGTGTGTGTTGGATTGGGGTGGCCATTGGGTGGACCACCTGTGTTTGGCAGAGTTTGCCTATAACAACAGTTATCAGGCAAGTATTGGGATGGCTCCTTATGAGGCTTTGTATGGGAGGCTGTGTCGTACCCCATTGTGTTGGACTCAGGTGGGGGAGAGGAGCATATATGGTGCTAGTTTTGTTTAGGAGACCTCAGAGAAGATTCGGGTTCTCAAGCTGAACATGAAGGAAGCCCAGGATAGGCAGAGGAGTTATGCTGATAAGAAGAGGAAAGAAGTTGAGTTTCAGGTGGGAGACAGAGTGTACCTCAAGATGTCCATGTTGCGGGGTCCGAACAGGTCATTGACTGAGACTAAGTTGAGTCCGAGGTTTATGGGTCTGTTCAGAGTGACTGAGCGAGTTGGACCAGTGGCTTATAGACTGGAGTTACCTGAGGTTATGCGTGCATTCCACAAGGTTTTCCATGTGTCTATGTTGCGGAGGTGTCTCCGCGAGGATGATCAGTTGTTGGCTAAGATTCCTGAAGATCTTCAGCCTAACATGACTTTGGAGGCGAGACCAGTGAGGGTTCTCGAGAGGAGGATTAAGGAACCGGAAGAAGAAGGTTCCTTTTTGAAGTCCTTTGGGACTGTGATGGTGTTGAGCAGACTTGGGACTGAGACGAGGATGAAACAAGGTTTAAGTGGTATGAGAAGCAACCCGCGACTCCAACTTGTCTAGCATTGCAATCCCATGATAATCTTTGTGGTTGGAGCAATGTAGAGAATAGAGTCTTCCAGCCACCTCTCTTGTTATTTCGATCGCTTTCAATGGCTTGGTTGTCCCACGTCAGATGAACCCATGACGAACCCATGACACGCAAACTCATGGGGTACAAAGTTTCCGTGAGGCGGGTTTTTGGAGGAAAGTTTCCTGAAATAGAAGTTTCCAAGAGTGGAAGGTTTCCAAAAATGGAAAGTGCTAAATATGGAAAGTTCTACGGGAGTTGGAATTTGTCTATTTTAGCGGTGGAAAGCCTTGAAGGGGCTTGTGTGTGGCCTTAGTAGCGGACTTTCGAGTCAGTGTGCCTGTGTGTGGCGGTCTTTTTAGACATTGTGTGGCCTTTGTGGCGGGCTGTTTAGCCATGTGTGGCCTTTGTGGCGGGCTGTTTAGCCAATTGTGTGGCCTTAGTGGCGGGCTGTTTAGCCATAGTGCCTGTTTAGGCGGTCCTTCGGGGCAGATGGTACTTGTGACGGTCCTTCGGGACAGATGGTCTTTGTGACGGTCCTTCGGGACGAGTGGCCTTGGTGGCGGTCCTGTTTAGGACATTTGTTTGGCCTTGGTGGCGGTCCTGTTTAGGATATTTGTTTGGCCTTGGTGGTGGTCCTGTTTAGGACATTTGGTTGGCCTTGGTGGCGGTCCTGTTTAGGACATCTGTTTGGCCTTTGTGGCGGCCCTTGTGGCATGTTTATGATCCTTGTGTGGTCATGAGGTATTCCAGTGAGGGAATATGTGGTGTGTAGGACATTGAGATGTTTTACGCGAGCTACGGGAAGGAAACCTGGATAGGGATAGGACTTAGACGTGTTCAGAATTGTTTGCTCGCGACTCTTGGAGGACTTAGGTTCTCCTAGTACTGCCATTTTCAGAGACTTTGTGGCTTGGGAATATGGTTGGTATATCGACTTCGGATGACGATCCGGGGGCGCGCTGTAGGGTGGCAACCCGAGAGACGAGTTGGATTTTTCCTTATATATATTATGGCATGCGGGCTTAGGTCCGATGAGGAGCCAACATTTGGCATGCAGACTTAGGTCTGATGAGGAGCCAATAAAAACTCAAGGTTTAGGCCTATGAAAAAAAGGAAAGTCCAAAAGTCGAGAGCAAATGACGCCTGGAGCGTGAGTCTATCGCCTAGAGGTGACCTTCTGTAGATCAGTCGGAGGAGTGCGGGCCGTGGAGACGGTTGCACGGGAGTCCTTGGCTGATGGTTGTTCGAGATTTAAGGACGAATCTAGTTTGGTGGGGGAGAATTGTAACATCCGTGAACCGAAATCCCGGTTTGGGAGTTGCATCGGTCGATGCAAGGTCGAGTTCTTGCGTTTTGACAATAGTCAAACGCTGCATTTTAGGTAAAGGAAAACCCTTAAGCTCGTGTTTTGTCTCATTAGGCGTGTTTAGCCGCTTTTGAGAGAAACGAAAGAGAAAGAGAAGTGTTTTTGGTGTTCTTGGGGATTCCTGGAGATTTGAGGCTGTTCCTGTAGAGATTTGTAACTGGGATCGTTGTAGGAGCTTGCTAGGGGTGTTCTAGTGTTTGTTTGAGGCTCAGTTTTGTCTTGGCAAAGGTAAGTGCATGACCATGGCTTATCTAAGCTAGAGGACTCTTTAATCTGTTTGTTGTGTGATGTTAGACTTGTTAGATCGTTGCTATGGACGTTGGGAAGCTTTCTTATGGCTTGGGATCGATTTTGTGGTTTAGGAACGAAGATCCGGTGAGAAGCTTCGGGGAAAACACGGTGCTCGACGTTGCGTCGAACGATGCATATCTTGCGTTGGTTGATGCAAGTGCGAGGACGGTGCGTAAAACTCTAGGGTTTTCGTGTTATGTCGAGCATGCATCGGTCGATGCGGATTGGGTATCGGTCAATGCAAGTTACACTTGCATCGGTCGATGCAGCTTCTGTGTCGATCGATGCTTCCCCATTTCGCATCGGTCGATGCATATTGGCGTCAGTCGATGCTGAGTCCTGATTGTTATTTGTCGGTTGTTGATTGTTGTGTGTTGGTTATTGATACTCTATTGCTTGTGTATATAGCCCAGTAGATGGGAGGATTGCCTTACTGAGTGTTTATATAATACTCATGCATTGCAATATGTGTTTGTGGTGCAGGTAAAGGCAAAGTGTGATCGTGGAATCAAGGCAATGAAGAGGAGGATGTTCTAGTGGATCGCTTGGTTGTCTAGCTTTTGTTAGGTTGCTAGAGTTGAGACCTAGAATGTTTCTTAGGATTGCTGGTTCACTGGTTTATGTTGTTTGGATCATTAGTTTATGATTGGAGTTAATACTGGATATTGTTCTATTGGTTATTATATTTATTGGATATTATTTATTGGTTATTGGCATTATTATTCTGCTGTTGGTTGTGATTGTGGATAGGTGGCTAGTGGGTATGAGACCACTAGTTGTAGTTTATTTATTATATTATATTTATTATTTATTATTAAAAAAAAGGGTCTGTCGTTTCAGCCTCCATGAGAGTCGTCTCCTGGAACTGTCAGGGCATCTGTTCGCCGCTGACTCAAAGTAGATTAAAACGTTTATGTCGTATTTTAAAACCTCATGTTCTTTTCTTGTGTGAAACTCTAAATGCTTGTTCTATAGTTTATGACTTTTCTAATGTATTAGGATTTAACAATGATGTAACTGAACCCCCCCCTGTGGTCGAAGTGGTGGTTTAGCTCTGATGTGGGCAGATAATGTTGCTTTATCCACTTTGTATCAGGATGAACGTATCATTGATACCCACATCAAGTTTAATAATAACGATTCTATTTCTCTGGTGTTTATGGTCACCCAGTTCCAAGTCAGAGACATCAGTTGTGGAATTTATTAGAATCCATTGGAACAATTGGAGATGGCCCTTGGATATTATCTGGTGATTTTAACAAAATAACTAACAACAGGGAGAAGATTGGAGGTCCTCCTAGAGAAGATTGGACCTTCCAGAGATTCAATCACATGTTATCAGTTTGTGATTTAACTGATCTAAAACATAAAGAAGATAGGTTCTCTTGGGTGGGTGAGAGACATCAATATACAGTCAAAAGTTGTCTAGATAGAGTCATGGTGAATTCCGAGTGGACCTCAGTATACCCCAATGCAGAGGCTGAATTCTTGGAATTTAATTGTTCAGACCATAAACCAATTCTTACAACAATCAGGCCACTCCATCAAATGCCAACAAAACCTATCCGGTTTGATAAACGACTAACAGAGGTTAAGGATTTTGCTGAAATAGTGGAACGAGGGTGGAACTCATGTAAAACAAATAATCATTACACAATCTGTGACCAAATAACTACCTGTCGTCGCTCAATGTCAAAATGGAAATATAGAGCCAACATAAACTCAGCAAAACGAATTGAATCTCTACAAAAAGAACTAAATTTGGCCATGGAGAGCACAAACAGAGGTCACCGCCGTCACATACCACGATTACAAGATGCTTTACTAAAGCTTACCAAGATGAAGAATTCTACTAGCATGCGAAAAGCAGAAACCGTTGGTTACACTGTGGTGATCGTAACATAAGTTATTTTCATGCCAGCACAAAAACTAGGTACGCTAAAAACTACATCTCCCGTCTTCGTGATTTACAAAACAATGCCTATGAAGGAGATAAAGACATTGGTGATCATGCACAAAAATATTTTTCTGAGGTCTACACATCTAGTAGAATTCCGGTTTCCCAATTAATTTTGGTGACTTCCCCTCAACTGTCACACAAGAGATAAATGATGATCTAACACGAGAGTTCACAAATGAAGAAATATATGATGCAGTATCATATATTGGTGATGACCGAGCTCCTGGACCAGATGGATTGACAGCTAGATTCTACAAACATTACTGGAATATCATTGGTAATGATGTAATCGCAAAGGTTAAAGATTTCTTCGAGACTTCTTACATGAAAACATGAATTAATCATACCAATATATGCTTAATTCCTAAGATCACTGAACCCACATCTCTTTCGGAGTACAGAACTATTGCTCTCTGCAATGTCCTATACAAAATCATTTCCAAATGTCTAGTAAATTGGCTCAAAAAACATTTAAACACCATTGTCTCTGATACACAAGCAACCTTCATTCCAGGGAGACTAGTTACAGATAATATCATGATTGCCCATGAGGTCATGCATTCTCTAAAAACTAGGAAGCGGGTCTCACAAAATTATATGGCAATCAAAACTGATGTCACTAAAGCTTATGACAGAGTCGACTGGAATTTTCTAGAGGTCACCATGCACCTATTTGGTTTCTCAACAAAATGGATAGAATGGATAATGGCTTCAGTACGATCAGTTTTTTATTCAATTCTCATAAATGGATCCCCATACGGCATGATTGTCCCAGAGAGAGGCATACGACAGGGAGACCCTCTATCACCATACTTATTCATTCTCTGTGCTGATATTATGAGTCAACTAATCAGAACAAGAGTGGCTGATGGAGATATCAGAGGTGTGCGTATCAGAAATGGAGTACCACCAATTACACATCTACAATTTGCGGATGACTCTCTCTATTTTTGTCAAGCAATTGCACGAAACTGCAGAGCAATCAAGGAAGCCTTCGAAGTCTATGAATACTATTCTGGTCAAAAAATAAACACCAGTAAATCTTTAATCACATTCGGATCTCGTGTTCTAGGACAACTTCAAAACAGATTGAAACCTATTATTGAAATACCAAAACCATGGTGGTGGAGGCAAGTATTTGGGATTACCAGAACAATTTGATAAAAGAAAGAATGAAATGTTTCAATACATCATTGACAAAGTTCGGGAAAGAACATCCTCTTGGCGTGGCTGATATCTTTCACAGGCTGGTAAAGAGATTTTGATTAAATCTGTTGCCTTAGCTTTACCTGTTTTTTCAATGTCTTGTTTCAAAATACCAATGGGAATTCTCAATGAGATCGAATCAATATTACAAAAATTCTGGTGGGAGAAAGGGAATCAGGATAGAGGCATCTCATGGATAGCATGGAAGCGTCTGCAACACTCTAAAAAAGAAGGAGGTTTAGGATTTAAAGACTTGGCAATATTCAATGATGTTTTACTTGCAAAACAAGCATGGCGCTTAATTCAACATCCAAATTCTTTGTTCGCTCGAACTTTTAAAGCAAGATATTACAAAGATGACTGTATACTTGATGCTAAACAGGGAGCTAACCAATCTTACGGCTGGGCCTCCATTCTAGAGGGACTCAAACTAATAAAACTTGGTTACAGATATCAGATTGGAGATGGTGAATCTATCCGTGTAAACCTTGACAATGTCACTATTACAAACCCACCAAAGCCAATTCATAGTACATCCATTGACAACAATGCCTGTCTAGGTGACCTCATAGTATCACGTGGAACATACCGCTTTTGGGACACAGATAAAATAAGTGAACACTTTAGAGAGGAAGATCAGGAACACATCAATCAGCTGTATCTACCCCGTAATGATCCTCCAGATAAAATTGTTTGGCATTACACAGAGACGGGCGAGTATACAGTGAGATCTGGTTACTGGTTAGCAATGCACAATCCTACTGAACCAAACATACTACCTCCAAGGCCTCATGGATCAATAACATTGAAACAAAAGATTTGGCGGCTCAATATTATGCCTAAACTAAAACACTTCCTATGGAGAGCCATCTCGAAAGCTTTACCATCATTAGCAATGTTAACAACCAGAGGAATGAATTTAGATCCAATCTGTCCAAGGTGTTTTTAAAGTGATGAAACAATAGAACACATATTGTTTGTATGCCCCTATGCTGCTTCTATCTGGCAACAAACCAATATTCGGGCTGACTTTTTATATTTCTCTAATTTAGACACTGAAACTTTATTGGACTCTATTTTTGATTTTCATGAGAACAGTAACACGCCATCTAACCTTATGTTCCTTCCTTTTTGGATCTTATGGCATCTTTGGAAAATAAGAAATAAGTTCATCTTTGAAGGTACACAAGAAAATTCAAAAACGGTGGTAATATGAGCACGTTCAGATATGCGAGAATGGTGTCATCAGTTACAAAAATCATTTGACAAGCACATACAAGAGGGAACGCAGAGAAGGAGGAAATCATGGATAAGACCACCCTACAGCTTTATCAAATGTAATTATGATGCAACTTTTGATCCTATAACACATCAAACAAAATGTGGATGGATTTTACGAGATCATCATGGAGTTGCTCATGGATGGAGGATCTACCATTATTGGCTACACATCATCTCCTCTACAGGCAGAAGCAAAAGCTCTATTAGTAGCACTCCAACAAATATGGATTCAGGAATCAAGTCAGCTATTTTTGAAGGAGACAATGATACACTCACAAAAATGCTGAACAATAAATTATTCGATCAAACTATAGAGAGCATCACTTTCGACATCAAGTATTGGGCCTCACAGATACAGACTTGTCAATTTACTTACTCACCTAGAGATTGTAATTCATGTGCTCATGTTTTAGCTAAATATGGTTGTACTTTTAACAGTTTTTATTTTGAGTGAGTTACATCTCCAACTTGGCTTTCAAGTTATTTGTATAATGACCTTCAAAATTCATTAATATAATTCATTTTTGCTGAAAAAAAAATATATATATATATATATATATATATATATGATTGATGACAGTTATAAAATATTTTACTATTAGTCAAAACTTTTATTTTAGATACACAATTTAAAATATATATATATATATATCAGTTGTGTTAAAACATCAAATTTGGTCAAAAGAATCATGAATTTAACTGGACGTCTAGGCGAGACGGATCAAACATTCGAATTTGTGACATTGCATATCCTAAACCATTTCTTTGATCATCAGACAAACGAAATATTTTAGAATCATGAATTAATTTCGTTTTTTTCATATTTAATTGACCGCCACCATCTATGTCTTTGTGTTTTTTTCCACTGTTTTCTTATTATTCATTTTCTTTCTCATCATTTTCATTGTCAAATTTTCATGATAATTGTCATCATTACTTTTATCATTCGGTTCTTCCTTATACTCTTCTTCTTCCTCTTCCTCGTCAGCTTTCTCACATACTTCCGCTGAATAATCATTTAAAACTGTTTTTTTAGGCTACCAAATAACTTGTTGACCCATCAAACTCCAAGAAAAAATCATGAAAAAATTTGAATACATACCTTAACTTTAGTAAGAAATTTGAAAAATGATTATTTTGTCCTTAATTAAAAATTAAATTAAAAAATAACATAAATATAATATAACTAAATTAATTCATTTAACAAAATTATTTCTAAAAACATTATGTAAATTAGATATTCGTAATTTTGCTAAAGGTTTTTAGAAAATGATGAATAAATTTAATATATAAAATATTAATCAATAAATAAAATATGAAAATTCAGATAAAACAAATAAAATATGCTCTTAAGTAATAGTTAAAATATCTGCTGTAGTTAGTAATTTAATTTTAAAATTTTTCTAATATAAAAATAAAATAAAATTAATTAGAATTATTCTTTTTGGATTTATGTTTAGTAAAATTTCAGATAATATTAGTTTTCAATATATATAATTTACTTATAATTCTTTAATTTTTTTCATTCAATCAAAGTTTTTGAAAAATAAATAAATATATTTCGATAGATTAAATATTTTAATGAAATTTCAATATAAGTTACATAATTTTAATTTATTTTAAAAATTATTAAGTTTAATAACATAATCAAATATTGTGAGGTTTTAGAAAATAAATCAGCAGTTCAAACAAATCAATCTTCTTATAATTAAAAGAGGAGTATGTTTTAAAAAATGACTGAAATCATCAAAGTATTTACAGCAATTGCCACTGAATTCGTTAAAAAGGAGCATGATTCGATAAATTGATCAGGAAAAAGTTGTCCGAAATCTTAAAAAAATATAAATCCGACCCATTACACTAAGGATCCGCGTCTTTTTTAGAGTAACCCGGTTCCATCCTTTATTAGGCCACTTACATACAAAGAAGGCCATATTAGCATCCAGAGTAATTTTAAATTGTCCATCAGCCCAAAATTATTAGGCTCGACAATCAATCTGAAGAATATTCCAAAAGAATTTTTGGTAACGATAAACACAATATTAACTCAATCAATCCCGCCCTCAAATCTCTCTGCATAATCTTCATTTGCCTGCCTATCAATCAACATTGATTACAAATTCAATCAGAATCATAATTTAATCTTAATCATAACCAAAAATCTCGCAATCATCAACCACTCTATCAATGACCGATCCTATACGATACCCTAAACTACTAGACTACTATAAATAATCCAACATCAAACACATTCATAACTCATCAAGCAAAAACCATTTCTCAAGCTTGTGTGCGATGCTTTGGTAAGCTTATATTAGTAGTTTATTTTATTTAGCATATTCTTTTTTGATTAGTTATTAGTTTATATGTTTGTTTATATGTACTTTTCAGGGAATCCTGATACATGCCACTGTTAAAAATCAACAACTCAGCAAGTTTCAGAGAGTTATTGTTCCTCGAAAGTGGAAAATAAGCAACTTAATGATAAAATTAATCAGGATGAGAGTGATGAGAAAGATGATGTGATGATCACAAAGACCAAGGCCGAATCACTTGATGAAGGTCCTATTATATTTAAAGCTTTATCTTTTTAAATAATCGAAATAAGTTCCTAATCAAAAATTTACAATAATTTGATTCGCAAGACCTATCTTTTCTTGGTGTGTGTTGAAAAAGAAAAATTGTTGGATGGTAATGACTCCTACATGGTTTCCAAGGTACTTTTAAAGGATGGCCTTAAAGCAGAAGTGAAACGACCGACCCCTTTTTTTTTTTTTAATAAATAAATAATAAATAATAATATAATAGTTAACTACAACTAGTGGTCCCATACCCACTAGCCACCTAACCACATTCACAATCCAACAGCGGAACAACATACCAATAAATAACCAATAAAACAATAACCAATAACCAAATTAGTAATATCCAGCATAAATTCCAAACAGCATAAATCAAACAACCAGCAATCCTAACAATGCCAGGTAACCATATAATCAAGTCTCTAGAACATCCTCCCCTTCATTGCCTTTGATTCCACGATCACACTTTGCCTTTACCTGCACCACAAACACAAATTGAGATGCATGAGTATTTGATAAACACTCAGTGAGGCAATCCTCCCATCTACTGGGCTATACACACAAGCAATAAGATCTCTACATGCCACAAAAAACAATCAATAAAACAAACCAGGCAATATACAAAGCATGCAACATCCATCGTAACTGAACAAGGGGTGTCGACCGACACCAGATGGTGTCGATCGACACTGACTATCTGGTGTCGACCGACACCCTGCCCGACACTCCCGAAAACCCTAGTTTGTGTCGACCGACACCTCCACATGGCACCGATCGACACTCGCCAAAGTCCCGAGCCGTCCTCGCGTTGGTGTCGACCGACACCCCAACTGGTGTCGACCGACACCGATACCGAGCAGCGATTTCCCTCGATCAGAAACTCCGAATCTCGCCTCCAATCTTCTCCAATCCGCTCCTTGCACTCCCAGAAGCCAAACCCAGCCCAGATAGCAACGAAAAATCATAGAGAACTCAAAGAAACAACCACATAAGCACCAAATCACATAGAATCTAGAGATCTTAGCTTAGGTAAGCCATGGTCATGCACTCACCTCTTTGCAGGAAGTTTCTGACCAATAAGAACGAATCCCTCACTCCTAGCAAGCTTCTAGCACCTTCCCAGCCTCCAATCTCTCAAGAACAGCCAAGAAATCTCCCAATCTCACTCACAATCTCCAGAACACCTGTTTTCTCTCTTTTCCTCTTTTTCAAACAAAAACGGCGACCACAACCTCTGGAACACGACCTAGGTCGTTTCCTTCCTTTTAAGACCCGATTCAATGGTTTTCCTTAAACCAAACCGAACCAAATCGATTAAAAACTCATTCTGATCGAACCGAAAAATAAGTGGTGTCGACCGACACCCCCTTGGTGTCGATCGACACCCATCCCCAAAAACCAATTTTTGGTTTGCGGATGTTACAATTCTCCCCCACCAATCTAGATTCGTCCTCGAATCTCGAACAACCATCAGTCAAGGACTCCCGTGCAACCGTCTCCACGGCCCGCACTCCTCCGACCGGTCTACAGAAGGTCACCTCTAGGCGATAGACTCACGCTCCAGGCGTCATTTGCTCTTGACTTTTTGGACTTTCCTTTACTCATAGGCCTAAACCTTGAGTTTTTATTGGCTCCTCATCAGACCTAAGTCTGCATGCCAAATGTTGGCTCCTCATCAGGCCGAAGCCCGCATGCCATAATATATAAGGAAAAGTCCAAACTCGTCTCTCGGGTTGCCACCCTACAGCGCGCCCTCGGATCGTCATCCGAAGTCGATATACCAACCATACTCCCGAGCCACAAAGTCTCTGAATATGGCAGTACTAGGAGAACCTAAGTCCCCCAAGAGTCGCGAGCAAACGATTCTGAACACGTCCGAGTCCTATCCCTATCCAGGTTTCCTTCCCGTGGCTCGCGTAAAAACATCTCAATGTCCTACCAACCACATATTCCCTCACTGGAATACCTCATGACCACCACAAGGGCCGCCACAAAGGCCAAACAAAATGTCCTAAAGAGGACCGCCACCAAGGCCAAACAAATGTCCTAAAGAGGACCGCCACCAAGGCCAAACAAATGTCCTAAAGAGGACGGCCACCAAGGCCAAACAAATGTCCTAAAGAGGACCGCCACCAAGGCACTCTGGCTCAACAGCCCGCCACAAAGGCCATCTGTCCCGAAGGACCGTCACAAAGACCATCTGTCCCGAAGGACCGTCACAAAGACACTCTGGCTAAACAGCCCGCCACAAAGGCCATCTGTCCCGAAGGACCGTCACAAAGACACTCTGGCTAAACAGCCCGCCACAAAGGCCAAACAAACGTCCTAAAAAGGACCGTCACAAAGACACTCTGGCTAAAAGCCCGTCACAAAGACCCCACAATGTCTAAAAAGACCGCCACACACGGGCACACTGACTCAAAAGTCTGCCACTAAGGCCACACCCAAGCCCCTTTTAAGGCTCTCTACCGCTAAAATGGACAAATTCTAACTCCCATAAAACTTTCCATATTTAGCACTTTCCATCTTTGGAAAACTTCTATTTCAGGAAACTTTCTTCCAAAACCCCGCCTCACAGAAACTTTGTATCCCGAACACCACCTCATCTTGTTACTGAGTCGCACAACCAACCACCCCAAGCGACCGAGTAACAAGAGAGATGGGCTGGAATACTCCATTCCCGCTCCAGCCACGGATACAGATGGGACCAGGCTAAACAAGCTCAAGTCGCGGCTTGCTTCTCATACCACCTCTTGAACCTTGCCTTCATCTTTGCCTCAGGCTCCCAAGTCTGCTCCTCCACACCATCACAGTCCCACAAGACTCTCATCAAAGGAATCTTCTTCTTCCGAAGTTCCTTGATCCTCCTCTCGAGAACCCTCACTGGTCTCGCCTCCAAAGTCATGTTAGGCTGAAGATCCTCAGGAATCTTAGCCAACACCTCCTCTCCCTCACGGAGACACTTCCGCAACATAGACACATGGAAAACCTTATGGAATGCACGCATCACCTCAGGTAACTCCAATCTATATGCCACTGGTCCAACCCGCTCAATCACTCTGAATGGACCCATATACCTCGGACTCAACTTAGTCTCTGACAATGACCTGTTCGGACCCCGCAACATGGCCATCTTGAGGTACACTCTGTCTCCTACCTGAAACTCAAGATCTCTCCTCCTCCTATCTGCATAACTCCTCTGCCTATCCTGAGCCTCCTTCATGTTCAGCTTGAGAACCAGAATCTTCTCTGAGGTCTCCTGAACAAAACTAGCACCAAACATGCTCCTCTCCCCCACCTGAGTCCAGCATAATGGTGTACGACATGGCCTCCCATACAAAGCCTCATAAGGAGCCATCTTAATACTTGCCTGATAGCTGTTGTTGTAAGCAAACTCTACCAGGTTCAGATGATCTGCCCAATGGCCACCCCAATCCAACACACACATCCTCAGCAAATCCTCCAGCGTCTGGATCGTCCTCTCTGACTGTCCATCAGTCTGGGGATGATAAGCTGTACTCATATGCACCTTAGTGCCCATCTCTGCCTGAAATGCCTTCCAGAACACCGAAGTGAACTTAGAATCCCTATCAGACCAATGCTCGCTGGCACCCCATGCAACCTGACTATCTCCCTCACATACTTCTTAGCCAAGACCGCTGCTCCATCAGTCTTCTTAATGGCCAGAAAATGTGCTGACTTAGTCAACCGGTCCACAATGACCCAAATAGCATCAAAGGTCCGTGACACTGGCAATCCTACCACGAAATCCATAGTGATCATATCCCACTTCCACTCAGGAATGGGTAAACTCTTCAGTAACCCGCCAGGAACCTGATGCTCAGCCTTCACTAGCTGACATACATCGCACCTCGAAACCCAACTAGCCACATCCTTCTTCATCCCGACCCAATGATAGTACCTCTTGAGGTCACGGTACATCTTGGTCGCTCCTGGATGAATGGATAACTTGCTCGCATGAGCCTCTCTCAGAATCTCCTGTCTCAACTCCTCATCCTTGGGCACACACACACGACCGTGCACCAAGATAGTACCATTATCTGAGACCTGATACTCTGAATCCACATCCTTAGAGGCATTCACTAGCCCCAAATCCTTCTCCTGAGCCAACCGCACTCTACTCAGAAGATCTGCTCTATCTACTGCTTCCAAACCCAACGGTTCCTGTGAAACAGCACATAAGCTCAAAGCACTTATCTCCCCTACCAGAGACTCCATCTCCTGCTCCTGAGCCGAAGCTACCCTCTTCTGACTCAGAGCATCTGCAACCGTGTTAGCCTTACCAGGATGATAGGCTATCTCCAAATCATAATCAGCCACAAGCTCCATCCACCGCCTCTATCTCAAATTCAGCTCAGGCTGAGTGAATATATACTTCAGGCTCTTATGATCTGTAAACACCTGTACCTTTGCACCATAAAGATAAGATCTCCAAATCTTCAGGGCAAAAACTACAGCACCCATCTCCAAATCATGAGTAGGATAGTTGCCTTCATGCACCCACAACTGCCGCGAAGCATAAGCAATCACCTTCCCATGCTGCATCAGAACACAACCCAACCCAACTCTAGATGGATCTGTATAAACCACATAGGGTTCTCCCTGCTCAGGCAAAGCCAACACTGGCGCAGTAGTCAACATCTCCTTCAGGCTTGCAAAGCCTTCCTCACACTCTTCTGACCAGACAAAAGGAACATCCTTCCCTGTCAACTTAGTCATAGGACGTGCTCTGCTTGCAAACCCCTGCACAAATCTCCTATAGTAACCTGCCAATCCAAGGAAACTCCTGATCTCTGTGGCATTCTGCGGTCTAGGTCAATCTCTGATAGCCTGAATCTTCTCTGGATCTATTGAAACCCCCTCAACATAAACAATGTGACCCAGAAAGCTCATCTCACGCTGCCAGAAACTACACTTGCTCAACTTGGCAAACAACTTCTGCTCCCGCAGCTTCTCCATAACTGCCCTCAAATGCACTGCATGCTCCTCAGGACTCTTAGAATAAACCAGGATATCGTCGATGAAAATGATGACAGATACATCTAGAAACTCCTGAAACACACTGTTCATCAATCTCATAAACGCTGCTGGTGCGTTAGTCAACCCGAAAGGCATCACCACAAACTCATAATGCCCATACCTCGTCCTGAAAGCAGTCTTCCTCACATCTGCCTCATATATCGGTATCTGATGATAACCCGATGCCGGATCCACCTTGGAGAACCAAGTAGCACCCCTCAACTGATCCAACAACTCGTCAATCCTCGGGAGAGGGTACTTGTTCTTCACAGTGACCCGGTTCAAACCCCTGTAATCAATACACAACCGGAAACTCCCATCCTTTTTCTTGACAAACAACACCGGCGCTCCCCACGGTGACACACTTGGACGGATGAATCCCTTACTCAACAAATCCTCTAGCTGCTTCTTCAGCTCTGCCATCTCTGCTGGAGCCATTCTGTAAGGAGCCTTGGATAACGGTGTCGTCCCCGGTTCCAGTTCAATGGTAAAAGGATCCGACCGAGATGGTGGTAATCCCTGCAAAGACTGAAACACATCCTCAAACTCCTCCACTACTGGGATACCGCTAACCGTAGACTTCCCCACTGACTCTGGCATAGATATAGTAACCAAATAAGCCTCACGGCCCTTCTCGATCATCTTCCCAGCCTGAATGGCTGAGATCACGAGACTCCCTGAAGTCGGTCTAATACCCTGAAAAACCAACTTCCCTCCTGGACGCTCAAACTCCACTCTACCCCGATAGCAATCTAAATGCACCATATGCCGATGCATCCAATCCATCCCGAGAATAACATCATACAGCTCCACGGGACTGATAAGCAAATCCGCTGGCCATGACTCTCCTGCGATCTGAATATCAATTCCTCTAGCTCGTCCAATAACTCTCAGGAACTTGCCTCCCGCAACTCTAACAACTCCTGTACGCTCTCCAGGATCCCCGCTGATCCCCGCACACTCTGCACACTCTGGAGTAATGAAGCTATGCGAAGCTCCAGAATCAAACATAACGTGGGACTTAAACCCGCCCACCAACAAGGTCCCTACACAAACCTCATGTGTTGAGAACCTAACACTTTATCACAGGAAACATAAAATCTGACCCTACTAAAATTCACAAAGATTAAGTACCAGAAATTATACCTGTGATCCCCCCGGCACTGGTTCCACCAGTCTCCACTGTCGTGTAAACCCGAGGCCCCTGCTCAATCCGTGCCACCTGCTGACCCCCAGGCTGCACCTGCTGCAACGCTGCCACTGCTGCCGGCTGCAGCTTGGGACAAAAAAGCCTGATGTGCCCTGTCTCCCTACAATGATAACACACCCAAGGTCCTGCCGTCGGAACACTCCTCTTGGGACAACTAGCAACCCTGTGATCCCTGCTCCCACAACCGAAGCAACCCGCACCACTCGGCTTCTGCGTAGCCTCCCACTTCCTCTTGGTTCCCTGAGCATGCCTACCGCCCCTGCTTGATCCACCCTGCTGCTGAACCTTACTAGGCTGAACTGCTGGAGCTACCGCCACTGACTGTGCCCGGATATCCTCCTCAATCTCTGCTGCAGTCTCAACCAGCTCTGCACGCGTAGCATAACTCCTCCCTCTACAGTGAACTCTCAAGTCATCACCTAGAGCCCTCAAGAACCTCCTGATCTGAGCCTCCTCAGGCTCCATAGCCCGACCTCCATAACAAAGAAGTCGACTGAACTCCAAGTCCAACTCCCGCACTGACCGTGTCCCCTGAGACAACTGAAGGAACTGCACCTCCAAGCGATCCAATGCCTCTCTAGGAAAATACTTGCGGTTGAACTCCAAAACGAAGTCAGCCCAAGTCATCTCCCGCTGCACCCTCCTAGCAGCCACAGATCTCCACCACAACTCAGCATCACCACTCAAAAAGTAGACCCCTATGTCCACCCAAAACTCCTCAGGACATCTCAGAGTGTGGAAGTTACGTTCCACTCTCGTCCTCCACGCATCCGCAGCAGTAGGATCTACACCTCCTGAAAACTGCTCAGTACGCAACCGACCCATCTCTGTCAACATGCTGAGATAACGAGCATGGACCCCCGCATCCGCAGCCACTGGCTGCCGCTCCTCCGCCACCCCTGGTGGCACCACCTGAGCCTGAGCCGGTACCACAGGTGGTAACCGCTCTAACACCTGTGCTAGCAAAGCCGCAACGTCTACAGCAGGGACTCCACCCGCTGGGACCCCCACACCCGGGACCCTAGCATCACTGGCCACTGGAGCATCAACACCGCCCCCTCCTGCCACACTCACGGAATCCCCCGGAACACCCTGCGACTCGCCAACACCCTCAGCTGTCACACTCTGGTCTTCGGTCTCACTAACCACTGGGGCTCTGCCCCTACCACGACCACGTCCGCGACCACGTCCGCGTCCACGACCTCGACCAGCCACAGCATCCTCTCTAACCATCTGCACTACCATGGACAGAAGGCTAAGCAAACAATTTCTATTATAACACAGAAACATAAACTCACCGTGGAATCACACACTCGGCTCGAAGAGGATGTTCTGGGACTCCATGCCACACACAAATGACCAACTCACATAATCAATCAAGACATGCAATCGCAAACATCACAACAGAAACCTAGTGAACCCAAACCTAGAACCGTAAGGGCTCTGATACCAAAATGAAACGACCGACCCCTTTTTTTTTAATAAATAAATAATAAATAATAATATAATAGTTAACTACAACTAGTGGTCCCATACCCACTAGCCACCTAACCACATTCACAATCCAACAGCGGAACAACATACCAATAAATAACCAATAAAACAATAACCAATAACCAAATTAGTAATATCCAGCATAAATTCCAAACAGCATAAATCAAACAACCAGCAATCCTAACAATGCCAGGTAACCATACAATCAAGTCCCTAGAACATCCTCCCCTTCATTGCCTTTGATTCCACGATCACACTTTGCCTTTACCTGCACCACAAACACAAATTGAGATGCATGAGTATTTGATAAACACTCAGTGAGGCAATCCTCCCATCTACTGGGCTATACACACAAGCAATAAGATCTCTACATGCCACAAACAACAATCAATAAAACAAACCAGGCAATATACAAAGCATGCAACATCCATCGTAACTGAACAAGGGGTGTCGACCGACACCAGATGGTGTCGATCGACACTGACTATCTGGTGTCGACCGACACCCTGCCCGACACTCCTGAAAACCCTAGTTTGTATCGACCGACACCTCCACATGGCACCGATCGACACTCGCCAAAGTCTCGAGCCGTCCTCGCGTTGGTGTCGACCGACACTCCAACTGGTGTCGACCGACACCGATACCGAACAGCAATTTCCCTCGATCAGAAACTCCGAATCTCGCCTCCAATCTTCTCCAATCCGCTCCTTGCACTCCCAGAAGCCAAACCCAGCCTAGATAGCAACGAAAACTCATAGAGAACTCAAAGAAACAACCACATAAGCACCAAATCACATAGAATCTAGAGATCTTAGCTTAGGTAAGCCATGGTCATGCACTCACCTCTTTGCAGGAAGTTTCTGACCAATAAGAACGAATCCCTCACTCCTAGCAAGCTTCTAGCACCTTCCCAGCCTCCAATCTCTCAAGAACAGCCAAGAAATCTCCCAATCTCACTCACAATCTCCAGAACACCTGTTTTCTCTCTTTTCCTCTTTTTCAAACAAAAACGGCGACCACAACCTCTGGAACATGACCTAGATCGTTTCCTTCCTTTTAAGACCCGATTCAATGGTTTTCCTTTAACCAAACCGAACCAAATCGATTAAAAACTCATTCTGATCGAACCGAAAAATAAGTGGTGTCGACCGACACCCCCTTGGTGTCGATCGACACCCATCCCCAAAAACCAATTTTTGGTTTGCGGATGTTACAAGAAGTCATTGATGATTCAGCCGAAATGGTGAAACCAACTACCATTTTCTCTGGTGATCAGGTTCTAATACTATCTTATATTCTCTGGTGATCTGGTCATTGTCTACAAGCTAAATAATTGAATTTTGCCTAATATCAGGTTTCACTCGGCTTGACTTATTTACAAGAAACTAATGTGTCAAGTACTTCCTCATCTAAAGATGATGTGATGATCACAAAAATCAAGGGCGAATCAAAAACGCTGATGGGAGTTAGGTTTAGAAGGAGTGTTCTGGTTTTAGGTTTTGATGGTGAAGTTTGGTTATTTTATTTGATTTCTTGCGTTAAATTTCATTTGTAAGACTATTCTTTGGTTTATTTGTTGAGTTTTATTTTTTTAATGCAATGTCATAAATAAATAATTTGCTTCTTCTTTTTCTTTGTTTTTCAATAAAGTTTCACCATCAGATTTTTATCCTACTTATGTCTATATAGCTAATATGAACCACATGAATCTAATAATATTCGATTACAGTATTAGTAACTAACATGTTGAGATGATGGTTGCTCTCCTGTTTCGGAATTTTCCATCTTTTACTTCAGTATAACAGACCGGCTGTAAAATGAATCAAACCGTAAAAGTATTTATTATTATATGTATAATTACAGTGAACAAGAAAAATTGTTTGAAAAATAAAGTTTCTGAGTTGAACCAAAGTAAACATACAATTAGATGGTTCATTGGTTTTACTTTTACCATATCCAATAGTATAGTTTCATGTTTCAAATGTATTTAATATATTTTATATAGCTGAACTATACGCAAAAAGAAACTCAAAATTCTTTCCTATGAGGTTTTGAATGCACAAGGTGAAACAATGGCATGGAAAATAGAAACAACCATCATGTAGCCGTTACATAAACAACATACAAATTTTATTCAATATCAATCAAGGACTTCATAGTGAAAAAAAAAAAGTAATTTGACGGGCCAATAGCAACATATAAATCTATTTACAAACTTATTAACTATGAAATTCTTTTACCTATGTGAATTCATATACTGAGTTTCAGCTACGAAATAGCTTCGTCTGTGTTTCTTTTTCAATTGCTAAGATCGCTGAAACCCACCAAAAGTGAAATTAGAATTATATATATGGAATATCTCCAAACAACAATACGAGTGATTAGATTACATACATATGTAAACAAACCTTCGTACTCGCTATCTCTTTATGGCCAAGGAATCTGACGGTCTCTTCAAATATTATGCAAATTACAACGAAGAGAGGAAGAGGCCAGATGGGCCAGAAGCAAGTCACGGCCCAATTAAGATTGGGTTTCGTTAGTTAAGGAAAAAACAAAGTCAATGTCTAAGTAGTAAGTGTTTTTACAAATCCGTTATTTGTTCAAACCCGTTAGTAATTGAGTTTAATTCAAATTGTTGAAAATAGAAACCTACAAGTCCTACACTATGAAAGTTGGTATTCGTTTAATCAATAAAGCATTAAGGCCATAAGGTTCATGGCACTATAATTGTTTTAGAAACGATTTACATATATTTGAAGTTTCTAAATTTCACCTGATTTGTTTTTGAAATATTTATTTTATTATGTTCATACACTTCCATAGTTACGGGAGGAGACAGGATGGGACAGATTTCACATTCCATAATATATATTTCTTGATTATATATGTAAAATAATGAGAACTAAAGCTGAATCCAAATCCAATTTAACACCTTAATCAAATTGTTAAAAATATTTGGATTAGTTTATAAAATATACAAGTAACATCATTTGACATTTTCATAAAATTGTATTACTAATAAACAAAAAAGATCATAACTTACAAATTATAAAACATTTACCGCGGGTTCGAACCTAGTTAATAATAAAAAGAAATTGGCTTTTCAGTATAAGTCAACAAAGAAAAAACATAAATCAGCAGAAATAAAATATAAGTCGACAGTTCAAAAAGTCAAACATATTAATAAGTTAACGTAAACTGAAATAAGTCTACTAAGACCAAACAAATCGACGAGAGAAAAAAATAAGTCAATAAACAAAACAAATAAGTCAACATCATCAAAAGTTGACTATGTAAAAAAACGATCAAACAAAAAAATAAGTCAAAAATTTTAAAATAAATCGATAGAAAAATAAATAAGTCGACAAAAATTAAACTTAAATCAACCATTCAAAATATCGATCTTATTAATAAATCAATGTAAAATGTAATAAGTCAACAATGAATAAACAAATAAACAGAAAAAATAGAAATCGATGAACAAAAAGAATAAGTCAATAGTTAAAAAAATTGACTATGTTATAAATCCACTAGCCATAACATAAGTCAACTGTTTCAATATAAGTCGATGACAAAGATAATTAAGTCAACAGAAGTAAAAAACAAAACAATTGTTCAAAAAGTCGACATTATAAATAATCAACATTGATTAAAATAAGTTTAAAAATTGATATATATATAATAAATTGTATAATCTTGAATTATTTATTTTTAAATAAATTTAGATTTAAATAATATCAACAAAAATATTTAAATTCATTTTTTACTCAAAATTTTAAGATGAAAAATTGATTCATTTAATCATTATTTAAAATACAATAAATACATTTTTGTTATAATTTATATTTATTAATGGTTTATTCTGAATTAAACAATTTAAAAAGGTAATTTATTTTTATATTTGAATTACTTTAAATTTTAAATTTAGTTTTAATTATTTTTATTTAATTGTTAAATTAATTTTTAATAAAAAGGTATATCTATCTATTTTTATTTCAAAATGTGTATTTTCAAATAACTATAATATTGAGTGTAATTTTCAAATTTCTTTAAAAATTAAGATTATTCTTAAAAATGTCCCAAAAATCATTGCCTATTTTCTCATAAAATTTTATGGATCAGCATAGTCACCACATGCACTCAATTATTGATATTTTCACCTGTATACTTATTCGGTTTTAGATCCACATGTATTCAAACTTCTTGAACCAAAATATTTAATACTACAAAATTTCAAATTACTTGCAAAGAAAGTAATATGAATACATGTATAGCTAATAAAAGTATGTTTGTCGTCGACTCTTTTTCTTTCAAACTGAAAAATTAACCCAAACAACATCAAATCAAGGTCTTGCGACGTTAATCCTTCTTCCTTAGACCCAAAAGTCATACACAAATATATGTTTTCGCAGTTCATAAGAGATGTAAATCACAAAAAGAGATAAATAATATATTTTCATGATATTAAAAAATCAAATATATAATTTTAAATAATACTTAAATTTTTAATTTTAATAGACTTTATATATTTATAATATTTTAAAGTTTAGATGTAGTTTAAGTATTTATAACTTTTTAATTTTTTTAGAGTAAAATATTAATGATACTTAAAATTTTGATAGAGTTTAAAATATTATAAATATTTAATGTTAATCAGTGACATATCGAATCCTGATAGATTGTTCCTATGTGGACGTCCGTAAGGAGCTTATAGGTCCAACTTTTATTAGTATAGATAATTATAATATTTTAAACTTTTATTTTTAAAATAAAATTTGAATGCCTGATAAATCAAACTTCCTTCTCATTCGTAGTTGGAAGCATATTAGTCTTATTTACAATGGTTCTCAGCCATTGTCAAAAAAAATTCTAACCGATGTGGGATGTTGTACATATACTTATTTATAAGTATTTTAATATATAAATTTTATATAATTTCAAAAATATTAAATATTAAGATGTATGATCCTGATTAGTTATTTAAAAAATCTGAATATACAAAATTTTGAAAATTTTTGAAAATGTTAATTAGTGAAACGTCTAATCCTTATTAATTATTTTAAATTCTCTGCAGACAGATTAAGAACCTTATAGATTCTATTTTTATTTAGTATAGATTTGACATAAATTAGATTATTTATTAAAATCTCTGTATTTGGCAGGTTTTTAAAATAGAAATTGGCAGTATTTATTTAGTTAAAGTTAACTGCTGCCCTACTCCACAAAAATTCTGCACTTTCTCCAGCTGTATCTAATTTTTTAGATACCACCCAAAAACAAATAAGAAACGTATAAGATATTTATTAGTCATTTCTATTCAAATTTAATCACCAACTGAACCTTCCAAATATTTCTTCCCACAGCTTTCAATTTTTGTCTATAGTTTTATCACTAACTCGTGTAGTATATTACACTATTGTTAATCAAGTCTTTTCATGCTCTAATTGTGTTAATTAACTCCCACTCTCCGCCGCATAGACTCTTCACTTTCTCCAGCTGTCTCCAACCGAAACTTATTGACTTCGCTCCCACGGTTTTCATCTTTTTGTCTTTAATTCTGTTTCCCAAAACACTTAGCTGTTTTCTTACTGTAATCTCCAAACGCGCTCTTTGCCTAACTGGCAACCAAAATCTTGTTACGTTCCCATCTATCTCCTTTAATTTATCTTTCCCTTTTACCCTTTTTCTGCTCTTATATAAATATAAACTCATCAGTCATCATACAACACAACACAAACTCATACACATAACACATCACCAGTACCTTCTCAAAACTCTTTTAGTCTCTTTGTTTTGTTGTTTCTACATTACATAAATGGCATCATCTGGATTGGGTTACTTGTTACTGTTGGCTTTCGCGTTCGTGTGTGTAGAAGCGAGGACGGACCAAACGCAAGACTATACTTCGTTTCAGTACCACAAAGGAGCTCTCCTTACCGGAGATGTTTCGATCAACCTAATCTGGTACGGTAAATTCAAACCGTCACAGCGTGCAATCGTCACCGATTTCGTCGCTTCCCTCTCGTCTTCCCGGAGATCGTCCATGGTTCAAAATCCATCAGTCGCAACGTGGTGGAAGACGGTGAAGAAGTATTACCACGTCAGCAAGACGTCGAAGACACGTAGACTCACTCTCTCCCTCGGAGAACATATCCTGGACGAAGGATACTCAATGGGAAAATCTTTAACAGAGAGAAACCTCAAGGCCTTAGCAGCGAAAGGCGGCCAAAGTTATGCAGTTAACGTGGTCTTAACCTCAGCTGACGTGGTAGTCCAAGGCTTTTGCGTGAACCGATGTGGGTCACACGGGTCTGGCTCCGGGTCAGGCAAGAAAGGGTCAAGATTCGCTTACATATGGGTAGGGAACTCAGAGACGCAATGTCCAGGACAATGCGCGTGGCCATTCCACGCGCCTGTTTATGGACCACAGAGCTCACCACTCGTGGCGCCAAACAACGACGTGGGTCTAGACGGGATAGTGATTAACTTGGCGAGTCTCTTAGCTGGGACCGCAACAAACCCGTTCGGAGATGGGTATTACCAAGGGCCTAAAACGGCACCGCTTGAGGCTGGGTCGGCTTGTACTGGAGTCTATGGGAAAGGCTCGTATCCTGGTTACGCTGGAGAGTTGCTTGTTGATGCAACGACCGGTGGGAGTTTTAACGCAAAGGGATTGAATGGGAGGAAATATTTGCTTCCGGCTTTGTATGACCTCGAAACCTCTGCTTGCTCGACTCTGTTTTGAATAACCTATATATTAGTATAGCATACATTAGATAATGCGATTTTTTTATTGTTTATACTTTACTTATTCTTTTTGTAACACGAATTAGTAATGAAATCATTTGCTATCTATATATACATTTTTATATATACATTTTTTGAGACATTTATAAAATAAATCTTGAAGTTAGCACTTATTTATAAGTATGCCATTGACATTAAAAAATTAATTTAATAAACAAATTAATTCTATTTATATTTGATTTTTTTATAGAAATTAAGTGTTTTAAAAGGTAACAAATATAATTGTAAATGTATACAGATTTTATTTTCTTATTTTATAAGAAAGTGAGTGAAGAGGTATTGTTCTTAATAAATTTGAAAAACTGATTTGATAAAAAATGACTTTTAACCTCACATACTATATTTTACTTTCACGGGTTTCGTATGATGAGTTTTTGCGTATTAAAAATTTTTGAATAAGTTGCGTGATCCGCCTAGCATGGCGGGTTTGGACTATAGAACTAACACTAAAACTATTAGTTTATTTCATATACTATAGATTTGTAGTCATAGTTTAGAAAATTAACCTATAAATTATTTAGTATATGAACTACAAAAATATTACACATACTACAATATATTCTTAATATTCCAAAAAAAAAAAATTGTATACATATAAAAATATACACTAACATACTATATAGACATATACCCCTGTTTAATTATAGAAAACAAAAATAAGTTTTTAAAATTTTATATACTATCTAATAATAAATTTAATGTAAATAGGTTATAAACTGTATAAAATGTAAGAAGAAGAAAAAATATTCTAAACAAAATTATAAATTAATTAGATAAAATTTAATTAATCGAGAATTTGAAAATTAAATAAATTAAAAATTATGATTTAAAATACATTAATTAATAATTTAGTCTTGCGGTATACCGCGGGTGAAAACCTAGTTATTATTAACTACGGATTTCATAATTCATGTTAAACAAGTAGAAAGCTGGCGTCGCCCATCATAATCTTGGTCTTGGAGTCTTCGAAAACGTGCTTGAGAAGGCAAGTGAAAACCTAGTTCACACTTAATTAAATATTGTAGTACTTTTGGAATCTAATTAAATTTATGATCACTTGCATTAAGGACAACATTTTAAAGCATATGTGTGTTCACTTTACCTTGAAAAGTAGTTGCAAATATGAGATTTGTTGTCTAAATGGGGTATTAATGCTCACTTAATGGAAGCAAATAAAGCCTCATCATAATTAGCTTTTAGAAGTTCTTCAAATAGTAATCGTCGTCAAAGAGAAACAAATGAATACATACTTGGAATTATACACATCATACATATACTCTTGTGTAAAATAAGTGATTGATCTATATATAGGAGAGGATATTAGCGTCTACGTTTAGGTAACGAAAGGATCAATGAGTGAAATCAGATTTTGAAATATTATGAGAAGGTACGATTATGAAATTCTCTTTTTAAGTTTTGCAGGTCAATTGGTGGCAACTTGTCCTGTGGAAGGTTGTTAAAAAGTGAGGACCAGGGTTTGAGGAACGCCTGACGCACCAATAACCTACCGGTGGATTGGGATATCCACAGTGATGGGTTAGGATCGATGCAATGCAGGGCCAGCTTGGAGTCCGTTGGGACGGCTAGCGGGGGGCTAGCAGGGTCCACGGACGGTCCGTTGGGGAAGCTAGCGGGAGGCTAATGGGGTCCACGGGACGGGTTGTTAAATTTCCGATCTGAGAACTTCATTTCTGATCTCAGATTTTCCGTGAAGCTTCAATCATGTACTAAATTGATGGCTATCATCAATAAATCTTTCTTCTTCTTCGATTTCAGAGTTTGAAATTGTTGGGTTCTCTTTCTTCTTCGATCGATAGCTTCAATCACGAAACGGACTCAGCGACGGTGAGCTTCAGTGAGAGAATCTTGTTTGCTGTTCTCGAATCTGTTAATCAAGGTAAGGATTGAGTTTTTGGAATTTTCATTGCCAGATGTTGAAATTGTTCTTTGTAAATTCTGACTTAATGTTGTGTGTAGGGATGTTAAAGGTGCAAATGAGGAACATGAGAGAGAGTTACCAATGATGAATGAGATCAAATAAGATATCAAATCAATTGGAGTTTTGGACTCTGGTATTTGTTCATAAGCTCTCTTTAGTCTTGCTTCTCGTTTCAAATAATTGCAAATCAGTTAACTAACAAAAAACACCAATCTTTAAACTTTTTTTTATATGTTATTGTAATGTTTGAGTAAGCTTTTTGTTTGTCAAAAACAAATGATGTGTAGAGCACATTTTTCAGAAATGGGGAAAGAGAAGCATAAGAAACTGATGAATCAAGGCTTGAAGCTTCTATAAGTATGTTATAGTGAAGCTTGTAAGGAGATGAAGATTATAGAAGGACTGATTTGAATTGGTAGGTATCTAGCTTGCTATGAGTTTTTGAATTGTTTTGCTAATGGCATAAATCAACTTGGTAGTGTTTCTTGGGGTTTTAAGGTCAATAATCTTGTAGTGTTGCAGAACTAGTTTAAATGTGGGGTGATATATAAGATATCTTTTGAAGTAATGTTAAAACAAAAATTGAATTCATGGAGTGATCATGTTGTTGAATAAGGTTTGCAGGTCTAACTCAAGTGATTGATGATATACATGATGACAAATATTTCAAGAACAAAGCAGAGAGTTGATGATGAAGATGGGAAAATGGACACTTGAGTGGAAGTTTGAGTTCGTCATTATGGAAAGTCTTCCTAAAATTCAAGAACACCTTCCTAAAAGCTATGAAATCCTTCCTAAATTTTTTACAAATGTGTTATTAAATCTCTTTATATGTGTTTTGTTTTATTGTATCACATATTACTTCATTAGTGATATATAATGATTTGATTATGTGCACATATTGGTGTTTTACAATAAAGGTAGCAAATAGAAATATCCAACATGATGTTTTAGGAAGATCTTCCTAAACGTCAATGAATTCTTCCTAAATTTCAAGGAGTTCTTCCTAAACGTCAATGACTCATTCCTAATGCTCTTTTTTTATTTTCATGACGGTCTTCCTGAATTTAAGAAATCATTCATAAATATATGAGAATCCTTCCTGAATGTTACATTCAAATCTTTCTTATATGTTTACCGGTGAAAACACACCTACCTACCAAAATATCGAGATAATTAATATAAAACCTTCCTGAATATATTTTAAAACAAGTTGAGTCACTTAGACATTCTTGTTTTTCTTCATCTTCGAAGGTGGCCATCGACCCTTCTTCATCATCCTACGCTTACGAACCAGACGTTTCCTACGTAGCCTAATCTTCTTGGCCAGCTTCATCTTCAGCCTCAGTTCCAAGAGCAGTTTCTCTTTAGCTTCCTTTGATTCCAATGGTAGTTTATCCACTGGAACAGAAGCAACAACAGTCTTTGGTTCCTCATTGCTCTCGGGCTCAGCACCGTCAACGCCAGAAGCAGAGGCCTTCACCATAATTGCTGCAGCTCTTCCATGGCTACCACACAAGCTGTAAGCACTGAGAGAGACTCGGTTCTTGGACTCGACACCGTTGGGTTTAAGGCTCAAAACTGACAATTACACAATGAAGAAACACAAAAGATCAGAGCATTACAAGTCAACCAAGTGTTCGATTAAATGTCTCAATTAAAAAAGCCTTTTTCGATATCTTCAGTTCAAAACCTCACTGCTCTTAATCAAGAGCTACTTCTTATTTTTTTCTCGAAAACCCAGAATTTATTCCAGGATCTCGAATTCAGCTTCATGGGTCACTCTAATGGTCGGCAAAAACGAAGCTAAAGCGAAAATGTCAAGACTAGAAACGAGTGAAAAGACATTACCTTGTGAAGCGAAAGAAGAAGGTTGAAGAAGGCGCGGCGGAGAAAAAGAAGAAGGAAGAGAAGAGAGAGAACGGAGAGAATTGATCTGGAATTTTATTTTATTTTTGATGATATACAAATTTGTGCTAAATTTGGAATATTCAATTGTGTGTGCTAGTTTTGGAAGAAAAACTAAAATGTGTGTTATTTTTGTCAATTGCCCTAAAAAAAACTTTTGAAAAACTTATGGTTTATTTAATTCCTATAATAAAAACTATTGATTCCAAAAATACAACTTTAGTTTTAATTTCCAGAAATTTTTTTATATAAACTTCCACAGTTTTGGTATCGGGCGTGTTCCGTGCGACCAACGAAGGAGAAAACAAAAATACATTATTACGACAGCAAACAAAAATTTCAGCGACTCATTTAAAACTAACACACCAATGAATACTGTCACACATTGTCGATTAAGCGGACGTTATATTTTTCAGCGACCGTAAAATCCCACATTTTGTGTTGCCGCGTCTATATTTTCCATAATTTTGACTGTTACGATGGAGTACATAAGCATAATCGCCTTCTATTTTGCTTGTTGCTGTCGCTAATGGAGCGACTAAAAAACGAACACCGATCATCATTCAGGGGCAGATCCAGAAGAATTATTAGTATGTGGCACATATCTAATAATTAATAAATATATGGCTAAAATTATAATATATATGTGACAAAAAGAGTAAAAAAACAACAAATGGAGGGATCGAACACCCCCACCAGCAAAATTATGAAGAGGAATACATAACCAAATGATCTAGCAGACAATTATAGCAACATGTACTAAAAATAATTTATAAAACAGTGTGGGGCACATGCCCAACCTACATTTAACGTAGATCCGCATTCATCATCATTCAAAGTTTCCAATAACATTTTTTTTTTTGACATAACCTATATTTTACCAAGTTTCCAATAACACCAACATGCACCAAAAAGCCCATTAAGAAAATCTATCATAACAAAGAATTTAACAGAAGTAACCTTTTTCACATTTTAAAAAGTGAAAATAGACCAGATTGACACAAAATTGAAAAAATATTGCTAGATTGACACTCTCCCTTAGACAAAAACTAGATTGACACAATGTTATGTTTAAATTACCAAAAGGCCAACTAAAACTGAAATAGGAAATAAAAAATACCAAATTAAATACTAAATAAAATCTAATAATACAAAAACATAAAAACAAAATCCGATCCTCATTTATTTTTTTCCTTCGTTACCACCGAGAACTTGTTTCTTCCACCGGCAAAGAAACAGTTTTACAGTCCATATAAAAATAATTTCGGCCACTGTGGGTGATTGATTTTCGGATTCGGTGGTGGTTGTTTTTCGGATTCAGTGGATGGTTGATTTCGGGGAGTAGTTGGCTCTCGTCTTCCGCTGGCGAACTAAGAACCGTTTTCGGTTTCGGTGGCGGTTGAATTTGTCCGGCGGTGGGTGTTGTTTTTTCCTTTATAGAATCGATTATTGAATTGATTGCAATTGTAGATTTACCCTGATTTTGTTTTGGGTCTTGCTATTCAATAGTTTTGGTGGAACTTCAAGCTCGTTTTTGAAGTCTGATTTGATTTTGTCTTGATTTGGTGGAACCAATAGCTTTGGTCGGTGGTTCTTCATAAATCCGGTTTGTTTTCAGTTCTCTCCCTCCTCCCCTGTTTCATTCATCATAGCTGTTTATTCAAAACTGAGAGCACCCATAGGAGGCGCCAATTCTTTCGGTTAATTTCGCTTAGACCCACATTGATTTCTTTTCTATTGTTGGATTGAATACGGATGCATCCATCAACCCGAGTTATTTTACCCAGTAGTACTAAAATTTTGAATTATTTGGTTTTCTAGTAATCTTGAAGTCAACAGTTCGAATAGTTCGACAAATCTATTTTCAAAAACATAAGAGAGACATGATAGACTAGGTCCAGTGAACATGATAAGTGTTTGTATTCACTGTTTAATTTCTCTTTTGTATTTTTGATGATTCAGATCTTCAGTTCCAAGCACAATTTAAAGGAAACCCAGTTTAGCATTCGTCCAGCTTCTTTCAGATTCATTTAGCTTTTTATTTGGTATGCTGTTCTTTTCTGATTGTTTTCATCGGTAATATATAATAAGAACTCACATTGTGAATGATGCATTGTACTTTTTTGGGTCCTCTTTCGTTACTTCCTCTTATGTTTTAGCTTCTTTCATATTATATAAGTATTGTGTGTGTGTCTTTTTTAAACTGCCAACTTGTGAATGATTTAGTTTTATCCTAACTGTTTTTTTTTTTTTTTATGTTTAGGAATGGCATCATCAAGCAATATCATCAAATATCCTACTCTACTTTATGAAGAAGGGAAATCACCTCTCCAACATAGAAGCATGAACCACAATTGTTTTGTGTCAAAAATTGGATTTTTGAGAGAAGGATTAGGGGTGGATGTCTGGGACAAACTCAAGGAATCATCTCTTGGAGTATTTATAAAGTTTGCTGAATTGGAATACACTTGGGCTGCGCAGAGAGTTCACTTTCTACTCACACATCAGCTGAGAATCAACAACATCCATGAGGTTTGGTCTTTGATCGATGATAGGCCAATTAGATTTTCTTTAAATGAGTTTGCAGAGATAACAAGGTTAAATTGTGATGCATTTGACCCTTTAGAGAACTTTGATGTTGATCACCATGATTTCTGGAAAGAAATGAAAATACCAACAACCCTTGATGGTCCTATGTGGAGTGAGTTGGTAAAGGTGATTGATTCTAACAAAACATGGGATTTTGATAAGAGGATGATGGTTGGTAGGTTATGTCTGTTGTCAGTATGCGTACATGGAATTCATCATACATCTAGAATCCCGTTGGTGACCGCTAAGAGAGTTTTAGATCCAGTTGCTTTTGAAAAACATCCATGGGGTCGGGTGGCTTTTAGTAGTTTAGTGAATTCTGTTAAGATGGTTGACTATGACGGAGATTCATACACCATACACGGCTGCGTTCATGCTATGTTGATTTGGCTGTATGAGAGTGTTACTGGAATTGGAGAAAGTTATGGGTTTAGAAGGACAAAAGCAAGTGGTGTTCCACTTCTTGATTGGCGATCATCAAGAAAACGTATCAACTTCACAGACTTCATCAAAAAAGAGAAGGATTTGCACGGACAGGTTAGTAGCTTGTTATTTTTTTTAAATTATCTTTTGACATGAACAAATAATTTGTGTGAATTTAAACTTACTTTATTCATTGCTTGTAGGTTCGTGTTAGGCATATGATTCATGTTTCAGAGGAAGACATGTATCCTCTATGGTCTGACTCAGATGAGCATACGGATCCACACCTAGACGAGCTAATTAAAGATCTCATTCATAACCGTTTGTCTCTAGATGCTTGGAGTTGTGGCAAGACAGTTGGTATAAGTTCAAAAAAGAAGAAAAGAAGTGCTGAAGCTGATAAGGTGAATGACAACAGAGGATGCAATCCTAAGAAAAAAAGATGGACAGATAGTGATCCTAAATATGAACAAGGAGAAAATGTAACCAACATGGAGGTAAGGTTTCGTTTTCCTTTACCGTAATTGATTAACATTTTTTTGTCTTCTCTATTATGATATTAATGGACATGTTATTGTAGGATGGTAAGGATGACAAGTCAATTTCTTTGGATATTTGGAGGGCGATTGAGAAAATGACTGAGACTGTTTCTGACTTGGGCAAAACACTCAACAGTCGAATAGATGCTTTGGAGAGTAAATTTGAAACATTCGTTGAAAAAAAATGACGGTGTTCAAAGAGGAGATGGGTGAGAGGATTAAAGCATTGGAGAAAGAAAGAAAACAGCCAAAAGACGATGATGTACGGAATGATGCCACTTCGCACACCATTAACGATGATGAGGGAACAAGTAAAGCACCTGTAAGTTACATTTTCCTTTACTTCTCATGTTCTGTTGTTGTCTAAAGACTTCTCATGTTCTGTTTTTAAAAAAGCTTACCACGTGTTTTGTTTTTAAATTCACATGTTCTTTTTTAAACTTCACATGTTCTGTTTTTAAACTTCTCATGTTCTGTTTATTTTACTTCTCATGTTCTGTTTTTAAAACTTCTCATGTTCTGTTTCTTTTTTTACTTCTCATGTTCTGTTTCTTTTTTTACTTCTCATTTTCTGTTTTTTTAAAACTTCTCATGTTCTGTTTTTTTAAAACTTCTCATGTTCTGTTTCTTTTTTTACTTCTCATGTTCTGTTTCTTTTTTTACTTCTCATGTTCTGTTTTTTTAAAACTTCTCATGTTCTGTTTCTTTTTTTACTTCTCATGTTCTGTTTTTTTAAAACTTCTCATGTTCTGTTTCTTTTTTTACTTCTCATGTTGTGTTTGTTAAAGCGTATCATGTAAGTTTTTTTTGGTTTTAAACTTATACGGTTTTCATCTTAATATTAAACTTCTCATTTACTGTTTTGTTAGAACTTCTCATGTTCTGTTTTTTAAAACCTTATCATTTCCGTTTTTTTTTTAACTTCCCATATCATTTCTCGATTTTCTTACCTCTTTCTTCTCATGTTCTGTTTGGTTGCAGTCATGGATTGTTGAGATGAAGCAGACATCACAAGATGAATTTCCAGTTCAAAGGGTGGTGAGGAAGGTTTACACTGTCAAGAATAAGAAGAAAGAAGAAGATGAGATATCAGAGAATCTTCCTCTCTTTGAAAAGAAGGAATTTGTGAAGGTTGAGAAGAAGGAAACTTTCAAGAAAAAGAAGATAACTGCTCTTGCTTCTGACGATGTTGAGGATATTACTACCCAAGTTCAGAAAGCTAAATTGAAAATAGCTTCCAGTTCTGAAGATACATGGTCCAACAAGGAGGATCAGTTGGTTCATAAAAAACTTGAGGTGACACTAAACCGCCTTGGAGAGGCTTTGACGAGGTTGGATGGACCTGGACCTTCGAAGACTTCTAGACGCGTGCCCCAGTTGGCAGAATCGCAGAAGTATCCTTACCTTGGTAACTCGACAGTCAAGCGGATCATTACAGAGGGTGATAATGTGTTAGGCGATCATCTTAAGCCTGTAGATGATGAGAAACATCAGACACTTTTGGATTTTCTCAGCCTTGATAAGTATACATCAACAACTCTGAATTGTTTATAAAAGTTACTATCATTATCTAAATATGTACTAACTCTTTCTTATATTCACAGGGAAGAGCCACTTAGCACCAGCAACACAGCTGTGAGATTCTATTGGAAAATTATGACTCCAAGGGAAAGTTGGCCAAGCTTTGACTATGGATGGTTGACAGACAATGTAAGTTTATTTTTGATAATTTAGTATAAGCTGTTTATTCAATAATATATTTTCGCTTATTCTAGTTTTTATTTTTTTGAATGTAGCACATGGGTTGTGCAATGGCTATGTTCCGGCGAAGATATATGCGTGAGCCTTGTCCGTATCCTAAACAACGCATAGCTTTCTTAGACCAAGATCTGATTACTACATTGAAGAAAGACTACATGCAGTTTGATATGGGGCCTAAGAATTTTGTGTTTCGGGATTCCTATGTGAAACACGTTTTTGGTGAATATCCTGAGGAGTCAGCTACGAACAAGAAGTGGTGGATTGATGTGGATAACTTATACGCTTGTCTTTTTGTCAATGAGAACCATTGGGTGGCTTTGGATATTGACTTGCGAGGTAAGAAGATTCACATCTATGATAGCATACCAACCATGGTGAGTGACGATCAAATGGCCATTGCGTGTTTGCCTTTAAGGCGAATGATTCCAGCGATGTTAAGTGACATGATTCCTGAGACGATCCGTAAGAAGAGTAGAGCAATGTTGGAATTGAGAAGGGTGAAGAAAAATGTTCCTCGGAATGAAAATCCAGGTGATTGTGGTGTGTATGCTCTTAAGTACATTGAATGTTTAGCTCTTGGGAAATCATTTGATGGGCTTTGCGATGAGAACATGTTGGGTCTTCGGATTAAGCTTGCAGCGGAATTATACGACGAAGTCAGAGAATTAGCCATACCACCTAATATGACGGATTCATATCCTCAAGCTAAAGCTATTATCATCCCTTCCCTAGTTGATGAGTCATTGTAGACTATTTTGTTTCATTGCTTACATTTTGTTCTAACATTATCATTGTAGACTATTTCTTCTTTTGCATGTGAATTTGAACGTGAGAGTCATAATATAACTTGTAGACTATTTCTTCTTGGATTTTTCTTCTTCTCATAATTATATAAACGTAGCAGCTCAAACTAAACCGGGTCAAGGGTCGATCGCATGTGAATTTGAACGTGAATGATCATAATATAACTTATTTTAAATTTGAACTATTTCTCTTATTTTTTCCAACGAGTATGCTATATACTCATTTTAAATTTTAAATTTGAACGTGAATGATGATAATATAACAAAAAGCATCGTACATGTCAGTGAAAGCATCGTCAATTTCAACAAAAAATTAAAGAGAACTTGGGAAGATAACAAAAACTAGGAAATTATAGAGTACATGTCTTGCGATTATGCCCTACTTGGTTGCAATTACCACATGTGTATTGTTTTCTTGGCTTCTTCTTTTCCATTGCAATTTCCAGTGCCGATTTGATTCTTGAATTCTTTGGTCTACCTGCTTGTTGTTTTGGAATCGGTGGTCTACATACCTTCGTTATCACATGTCCAGGAACAGATTGATCAAGCGCCCTTGGCATGATGGCATTCTCGTACGAAGCGTAAGCGTAGTGTTTCCGATAATAAGGATGACTCATTGAAATGCGAGAGATGTTTCTGAATTCACCGGCCGCAATTGCATGTGCACAAGGGAGTTTCTCCAAGTCAAACCTGCGACACGTACACTTTTTATCTTTCAAATTGACAACATGCAGAGATGTTCCACTTGTTACTTGTACTTGGTGTGCATCGATATCTTGGACAGTAAGTAACTTAGCATAGTCCACACGGCCCTATAAAATAATAGCAACATTATATTAGCAACATTATATTAGAAACTTAGTTGTATAACATACACACTTTCTAAGAAAGGATGAAAACGAACAGACCTGGAGAATTTTCTCTACACCACGAGTCAAGTCTGTAGTCATCTTCAATGCATCAGTCCTTCTATCTGAAAACCACCTAGTCATCATGGACCTTATTTCTTCCAATAGTTGTACAATAGGAAAGCTCCTAGCATGTGACATGACCTTATTCATTGATTCTGCAATGTTGCTTGTAAGCAAGTTGTACCTATCACCTGGGAAATGTACACGAGTCCACATACGCACATCAGCCCTCACGAGGTACTCATGTAGTGCTGGATTCATGGCTTCTATCTGATCAAATGTGGTTTGAAAGTCGATAAGCCTAAAAGCATTCGCCGCCTTTTTAACCAAAGCAAATTCTGCTCGACCTTTAAACCGGACCAAAATATTCTTGTACATATGGTATGTACATATTCCCCTACTAGACTTCGGATAGACCTTTTTAATAGCTTTCCCAATTGATTGATGCCTATCAGAAATAATGGAAAGGCTTTCATCATCTGGTATCACACAGCTGAGTTGCTTGAAAAACCATTCCCATGATTCATCATTCTCTGTATCAACCACGGCGAAAGCAATTGGAAAAATCTGAAAATTGCCATCTTGAGCTGTTGCTGTCAGAAGTGTCCCTAAGTATTTTCCCTGTAAAAAAGTACCATCCACAACAACCACTTTCCTCAAAAACGGAAATCCCTGTATGCTTGCACCAAATGCTATAAAACAGTACTTAAATCTTTGAGCTTCATCAACATCGAGCTGGGTAAAAGTTCCAGGATTTGCCCTTTTTATCATATACAAATATGTAGGAAGCTGCTCATAACCACTCTCTGGACTACCCCTGACCAACTCGCGAGCATGCCTTAACGTTCGATATGCTTTCCAATAACCCATCTATCATCAACAAATATTTTTTTCATTGTTGTGAAAAAAAAACGGAATAATGCTAATGCTAAACAAAATAATCGAAATAATGCTAAATAAATGGGAAACATTATACCTTGATTAGAAACCGTTTATTTAACGCTTCAGCAACATGTTTTGGCAGTACTTTGGGACCAACTTCACCAACAAAATCTTTATACAACTCTCCTAGAATATGATGTTTGGCTTGTCGGGCACGTGTAGAGCGCTCTGTTACAGAACATGTATGTGCTGAAATAAACACACGCACCTCAAACTTTGGAAAGTGATTTAATGTTGCAGCTCTTACCCTCCACTTGCATCCTTTAACCCAACACTTGACAATCAATAGTGTTGGTCTCGATTTGTAAACAAAATAATCAAACCTTTGTACCAAGGTTAGTATTTTCAACCGTGTTTCTAGGTGCTCCTTTGTATCATACATTTGCCCAACAGCCAAATTCACAGAAGACAAGTCTACCTTTGAGACATCAACAGGTACCTTATTTTCTTCAATATAAAAAGATGAACTCCTTTTCTTCATTGGCAATTTATGATCCTCTTCTTCTGGTGAAATTCCATACATGGTAAAATTCTCATCATCAGAATCTGTTCCATCAGAATCATCACAATAATCAAATCTACTATCATCTTCATCCATCTCTTCTTCATTTGTGTCTCTGACCATATCAAGATACTCTTCTCCAACTTGATCATTTTCATCTCTTCCTCGTTTCTTATCTTTGTGATTCAAATCATTCTGTATTTTCTTCTTCACTTCAACACAAAGTCGACCTGTATCCCTTTCCAATTGTCCCAGAAAAGTGTGCAACTGACGAGAATTATCAATAATAACTGGTGGTGTATCACTGGGTAAATCCTGCAATAACCTCTTCGAGATCTTGTAACTCAAGACAACATCAAATACCTTGTTATCCAGCCTGTAATCCTCATATACCATTCCAATGCAATCATCAAATCTACTTTGATCGTTACATTGTAGAATTCTTGAACCCCTTTCATTATCAACAACAAACAACCATTTGTTGTTGTCAAAGATCCAACTACCACAAACGAGAATCACCTGCTTCATATTCTCTTGGTTGTGTAATGATCACTCTAAAACGTGAAGGAAAGGATGAAAAAAAAAACCACCTTAAAAGGAAAATAATAGAGAAGTCGATTATGAACCCCAAGAGGAAAGAAAGCATGATTAAATCCACATTGGAGAGGAGGAAGAAGGAATTTAAGGAAAAATAAGATGAACCCAAAAGAGAAAAAAATTTCAGTCGATATAGGGGAGGGGAGGCACGATAAAAAAGAGAAAAAAATAAGGTAAACCCTAGATTCTTGTCATATATGGCAACTGCTACAAAAGTCTGTCGCTTAACTTAAAAAAAAAATCTGTCACAAAAGGCACTAATAAATCTGTCATAACACTGAAAAAAATCTGTTATAAAACAATCTGTTATCAAACTCGAAATAATAGAGTTGTCATTACAGATAACAAATCTGCTGTCACTATATCAACAAAACACAAATCTGTTATCATTGTATTCATATATAATAAATATGTTATTAAGCGGCAGATTTTTTTGTAAGGAAAAAAAAACTGTCATAATATAAGAAAATCTGCCATAACGTATAGTGCATGTGGGTCAATATAGCAATTTTAAAAAGACTTTCGAAAATCTGTTATCAAACAACAGATTTTTCCTTCAATCCAAAAATCAGTCATAACTAAAAATAAATCTGTCACCACTAGATGTCAAACTAGCAATTATTTTTACGTTTATAAATCTGTCGCAATGTGACAGATTTTTTAAGTGAAAAATAAAACTGTTACAACAATCATAAAAAATCTGCCACAAAATTCCTAGAAATTTGACTAAAACAATGAAAATCTGTCATAACTTTATAAATAAGTCTGTCGCGTTAAGAAAATCTGCTGTCCACAAAAAATCTGTCTTTACACACTTCAAATAAATCTGCCATAGAAAACAAATCTGCCGTCAAATTATGCAAATTAATCTGCCATTTAAAATAAGTCTGCAAAAAAAAAACTGCCATCGACAATAAATCTGCCAATTACAAATTAATCTGCCATTACATGTATGGCAGACTTTAAAAAAAAAAAAAAACAAAAATTCATGAATTTTTTACCAAGGGTAATATTGACTTTTTTTTCCTAACAAAACAAAAAAGGGTATTTTCGGTATGAAACTAACCCAACTGACCCTCAAATTTTAGGAGTTAATCTATCAATTAACTGCTCAATTTGGGTCAAACTAGTAATTTTCCCTTTTAAAAATTAAAAACTGACCCAAAAAGTGATCGGAAAAGGCAAAAGAGATGTTGAAAATTCCCGTGTACTTTTTCTCCAGCATGGCTCACACATTTAGTCCAACGGTTCTCCTTCCTTCTCTTTCCGCAATCATCGCTCCCCACTCACAAATTAAAAAAAAAAAAAAAAAAAAAAAATCAAAAATATCATTTTCACAGCACCAACGAAAAAAAAAAACAAAATCACAATTCCAAAAAAAAAAAAAAAAGAAAACACAAATCTCTCTGTCTCTCTCAGATCTGAATCGTTTCATCATCTCCGATCTCTCTAATGGCGGCACCAGCAACAACATCCTCGGCGAGGGAAGAGTTCGTCTACCTCGCGAAACTCGCCGAACAAGCGGAGCGTTACGAAGAAATGGTAGAATTCATGGAAAAAGTCGCTGAGGCCGTCGACAAAGACGAACTCACCGTCGAGGAACGTAACCTCCTCTCCGTCGCTTACAAAAACGTAATCGGCGCTCGCCGTGCTTCGTGGCGTATCATCTCTTCAATCGAACAGAAGGAAGAGAGCCGCGGAAACGATGACCATGTCGCCACGATCCGTGATTACAGAAGCAAGATTGAATCTGAGTTATCCAAAATCTGTGACGGTATCCTTAAGCTTCTTGATACTAGGCTTTTTCCAGCTTCTGCTAATGGTGATTCCAAGGTCTTTTACCTTAAGATGAAGGGAGATTATCATAGGTATTTGGCTGAGTTTAAGACTGGTCAAGAGAGGAAAGATTCCGCTGAACATACTCTCACCGCTTACAAAGCCGCTCAGGTGATTCTCCGATCTGAATTTGGAATCTAGAATTTGACTTGGTTTTGTTGGATCTATGGTCAAATCAATGATTTGTGTTTGTTTGTAGGATATTGCGAATTCTGAATTGGCTCCAACGCACCCGATTCGTCTTGGTTTGGCTTTGAACTTCTCTGTGTTTTACTATGAGATTCTTAACTCTCCAGACCGTGCTTGCAATCTCGCTAAGCAGGTGATTGAAATCGTTTCTGATCTGTTTTGGGGTTGTGTTTGGTACTCTTTTATGTGTGTATTGATTTATTTGGTGATGTATGTATATAACAGGCGTTTGATGAAGCCATTGCTGAGTTAGATACTCTAGGCGAGGAGTCATACAAGGACAGTACCTTGATCATGCAGCTTCTTCGTGACAACCTTACCCTCTGGACTTCTGACATGCAGGTAACTACACATCTTCCATCCCTTGAAACTGTTCATTGTGTTTTGTTTCTGTTATCATTCTGTAAAGATACTCATAGATTTTGAAATCAGATGGTTTACTTTTGCATTAGGAAAAAAGGTCTGATTGATGTTCCATCCTTGTGTTGATATGAGTCTACTTGTGTTAATTTTTATGATTGATTAGGACGAAGGTGCTGAGGAGATCAAAGACGCAGCAGCAGCACCAAAGCCTGCTGAAGAACAGAAGGAGACCTAAGTTTGTGACTTGTTTTATTATTCACTCTATTCTAAAGTTATCCGATAATTATATTTCTGCATGGTGGTTTGTGTTTCTAATCTTCCTATTGCTATCCCGAAGCTTGTAAGGCCGTCTAATTCTTGTCCTTGTTTGCTTTTTTCTTAATCGTGGATGCTACTGGGTTTTAATCTGTTTTTATTTTTTCTTTCTCTTGATTGATTGCATTTCGGGCTTATGCCTTGTACTGAAACTTCAGTATTCTCCTCTTATTAATGGTTTGCTATCTTCCGGTGATGCTTCTTTGTACACATGTTTTGCAACTGTGTTTTCTGTGTTTGCTTAGGTTACTCAGTTTGCACTGTTTAAAGACTGGGTGGCTTGCTAATGCTGACGCTGATACACATGAGAGAGACCAACCTGAATAAATTCGTGTAATGCTTCAAATTGGATGAGGTCTGCATAAGAAAACACAAGTGTTGGACATAGATTTGAATCAAACGGGATTTACCTTGGTTTATTTTATTCCCTTTTTTCCTGAGATTGAACTGGCAATCACATTATCCTTCGTCATTCAACCAAAAGGGTTTTGAAAGTTAATATTTAATAGGTTTTTGGGACTATGTTTTGGGTGAGAGCATTTCTTAAATCATCATAATGATCAAACGATACATGATCATAGGAAGCTCTGAGTTTCTTTGGTAACTACACTATTGGAAAATTTCGGCTGATTGTTGCAACTGTATGTCTTAGCTTTGAACTGATACTTAATGCTGTATAAAACACGGTTCAGTCCATTTCTATCCTATTGTGATACTAGAGAACACAAACCCGCTCGTTACCGCACGGAGATGAAATTGTCAGTGTCAAAAGACACGGTAGTGGAAACTCTCGTGTATATGCAATGCGTGAGTTTTTTGTTGGCATAAATTGCTGTGTACAAAAATGATCGATACATAAATAAGGAATGACAAACCCATTAATAAAATTTGAGATAATGCATCCAAGTTTGAAAGTATGTGAAGTTTATTACTTTTTTTTTTTTTTTTTTTGTCAACAGTTCATGGAAGTAATATTTTTCTCTTAATTTTGAATAATCGGTTGTGTGATTGTGTATGAGGATCTTCTTTTTGACATGTTTTTCATACCATATCATGCTTTTCGATGGAATCCTAACATTATTAGTGTGTTATCATTATCATCATACACATCATGATTAGTTTTGTTGGTTTGACTTTAATACAACTAATTTTGTAACATTTTTCTTTGTTTTCTTTTCTTGTAGAAAGAATTACTCGAATGTTATCCAAAATTGGTTTATTACTCAAATCTATAAATCTTTTGAAAATTACTAGAATGTTTAGTGTCCTGGGTGTAATTACAATTTACCCATTGGGTTTTGTTTTTCGAATTGGAGTAAAAAATTAAAAAAAAAATACACATCAACAAATTAAAATACACATCAGATATGATTTAACACGTCATTAAGCAGCTTTTTTAGATCCACAGTTTTTTTTTTCTCTCGTTTATATCAAAGAGAGGGAAAGTGAATAGTTTTAACTATTCACAAACCGCGAAAAAAAAAATTATCGAAACTCTCGTCTCTCGTCGCCGGCGATACTGTCATTGTCCACTCTCTTGCCGTCAATCTCCTGCCGTCATCTCTCGCCGTCTTTCTTCGTCGTCGCACTCTCTTTCTTCAATTGTCTCTCTCTTCGTCTTCTTCGTCTTCGTCTATCCGGTATGTGTCGACTGTTTAATTTCGAGTTTCCGGCTGAATGTGGGCTTTTTCGATGATTTACGGCTGATTGTCGCCGTTGTTAATGACGGCTGGCTGATTTGTTAGATTTATTCGATTCGATGGCTGATTTACTTTTTGTTTTATGTTGCGGCTCAGTTATTTTAGGGTTTACGGTTGATTTGTTAGATTTATTCGATTCGATGGCTGATTTACTGTTTCTTTTATTTTGCGACTGAGTTACGGCTGAGTTGTGACTGATATATTTTGTGCTTTAGATATGAGTTATGTGTTTGTGGCTGAGTTATGTTATGCTTTGTGTATGAGTTTGTTTTATGTTATGGCTGAGTTTGTTTTATGTTATGGCTGATTTATGTTATGATTTACTTATGAACTATAACAGATGTCGATGATAATTATTTCTGAAGAACAAGCAAGGGATTACCCCCCAAGACTATACGCTAAAATAGCGTCTAGAGATATAAACACAAATTTCAGGATGAAAGAATTCCCTCAGATTAGGGAATCAATAGGACTGGATGCGTAGGATGAAACGAAGAAAGTACCTATTGGAATAATCTCTAAGCTAGTTGATAGCCAATTCGTCTGGTCTGGTAAGGTTGTTCATTTCCTACTATGTAACCAGTTAAGGGTACGTAAGAAGGAGCTTTGGTTTGTGGTCGGCGGTCAACCTATCAGGTTTGGGTTGAATGAATTTCATTATCTGACGGGGTTAAACATAGACCCAATGCCTACTGAACGGTTTGAACTTGAAGAGGAACACAAAGATTTCTTCAGACTTTTGAAAGTGCCTGGTGGGGCAGGTCCAACGCTACTTGAACTCAGGGAAGCATTAAAAGTGTGCCGGGGATGGGTTAACCTTGATCATCGTAAATGGTTGGGGCTGTTGCTTATTCAACACATTGGACTTTATGGTTTGCATCATAACTCTAGAATTCCATATGAAAGTGCCAGAAGAGTTTTTGATGATGAAGCAATGAAGACGTATCCGTGGGGTCGGTCAGCATTGAAGCTCTTGTTGATTCCATAAAGATGTTGAACCCTATGGGAAAGTCATACACCCTTAGTGGGTTTACACCCGTGTTACAGGTTTGGGCGTATGAGTCCATCAAATGCTTTGGAGAACGGTTTGGGAATGCATCAGCTGAAGATGTGGCATACCGATGCTTCAATGGGGTGGAAACCGTACACGTTCATCGCTGGAAACCGCAATTGCTGAAGAGATCAAAGCGCTTGGTGAGGTAAGGTTTATATCTGGTTGAGTGATTGTTTAGCAATGGATGAGTTATGATTTAGTTATGGCTGAGTTATTGTTTAGTAACGGCTGAGTTATGTTTTAGTAATGGCTGATTTATGCTTTAGTGTTGACTGATTTATGCTTTAGTGTTGGCTGAGTTAAAACTTACTGATGGGTTTCATAATCTCTTATGTTACAGCTGCGTGTGATTAATATGGTTATGAAGGAAAATGGCTGCGAGCTATTTCATTCGTGGCCAGAACAAGTAGACGACCCAGCAATCGATCGCCTGATCGAAGACATACATATGAATAAGTTTGTTAAAGGTTTCTGGGGATGTTAAGGGGAGTGATAAGAAGAAAAATAAAAAGAAAGCTGAAGCAGTTGTTGTGTCTGAATCTCCTCCCGCAAAGAAGCGGAAAGTCCAGAAGATGAAAGTTTCCAACAGTCAGGAGTTGGAAACTAGTGAAGGAGTTGCACAGGAGAGGAAGAAGAAAGGAAAAAAGGTAAGTGAGGAGGAAGATGTTGGGGAAGATGGGTCGGTTAGAACTATCGAAGATGAGTCGGTTAGTACTATCTACGAATTGATCTCTAAGTTATACACAAGGTTTGACACCGTTGATAGGAACATTGAAAATGTATTGGCGAATCTGGAGAAGAAGATGGATGAAAGGATTGAAACCAGGCTTGGATCTTTTGAGACGGACCTCATACAGATGAAAGAGCTCGTGCTTTCAAAGAGCACGACTGACCAGACTTTAATTTTGGGACAGGAACTAAATAACCTGGGACATGGACAGGAACTTCAGACATCAAAAGGTCCACCAAAAGTTCCGGTAATGTCTGATTTATCTTTGTTTTATGGCTGATTTTTCAGAATGTTTAGGCTGAGTTATTATAATTTTAATTGTCTTCGCTATGATATACAGGCAAAAAAATATTTGACTTCTCCAGATGCTAAGAAGTCTCCAGCTGCTAAGAAACCAGCTGATACGAAAACAGGGCCTTCCACGAGGAGAAATGCCAAAGAGTTAGAGGCGTCAGAGAAGGCCAAAGAGTTAGAGGCGGCAGAGAAGGTAATGTCTGATTTATCTTTGTTTTATGGCTGATTTTTTAGAATGTTTAGGCTGAGTTATCATAATGTCTGATTTATCTTTGTTTTATGGCTGATTTTTCAGAATGTTTAGGCTGAGTTATTATAATTTTAATATACAGGAAAAGAGCTATTTGACTTCTCTAGATGCTAAGAAGTCTCTAGCTGCTAAGAAACCAGCTGATACGAAAACACGGCCTTCCACGAGGAGAAATGTTAAAGAGTTAGAGGCGGCAGAGAAGGCCAAAGAGTTAGAGGCGGCAGAGAAGGCCAAAGAAGTAGCTGCGGCAAAGCAGGCCAAAGAAGTAGCTGCGGCTGGAGGTAGAGGTAGAGGTAGAGGTAGAGGTAGAGGTAGAGGTAGAGGTAGGGGCGCCTAAATATCCTACTGCTGCTGTTGTTGCTGCTGGTGTTAAGCCGTTGAAATTTGTACTATCTGGAGAAGCTGGTGCAGAAGATGGTGCAGAAGATATTACAGACGAGTTTATTGCTGAAGCCAACTCACTTGAACCTGAATCTGAGGATGATGAGGAGGAAAAGATTAGGCTTGATAAAATTAAAGCTTTAAGACTGGAGAGTGTTAAGCTGTCAGCGGATGGGAGTGCATTGAATACACAACAAGATCATCCAAGCTGGATTTTCCCTAATATTGGAGACAACGGACTGACGTGCATGAGGAAGAACTGTTCACCTGGGCCTGGAATACATGATCCTCTGGCACCTGTTGATCCGGTCAAGTTGCAGAAACTTTTGGAGTACCTAAAGAAAGCCGAGTATGACCCTTTAGACCCTTTTGCTTAACAAGTTAATATCAGCTTGTTAACATTATATTAACTTGTGTTTATTTGTTTGTTAGGAATATTCTGTTAGGCAAAGGCGGAAACGAAATTGAATTCTATAGGGTGCTAATCACCGAACGAAAGGACTGGCCAGTGAGGCCAGAAGAATCTGGTAGATATGGGTGGCTTACTGATGAAGTAAGTTTATCTTAATGTCTTAGTTATTGTTGTCGTTGTCTGACTTATATTACATTATGGCTGCGTTGTTGTTTACTACTCAGTTTTCTGTTGTACACAGCACTTTGGCGCGTTTATGAGAGTCCTTAGGTGTAGGTACAAACGAGATCCCTTTCCATTCCACAACAAACGCATTGCGTTTATAGACCCGTGGTTAACCAATGAAATGGTTCACCGTCATTATCCGATGTTCTTGATGAGTCCCAAGTTTTTTACAATGACTGGTAATGGTTATGAAGAATTAGTTAAAGGTTTGATTCCATCAGATGAACAAACTAATTTGAAGTGGATAGAAGATGTGGATCACCTGTATATTGCTCCACAAACTGGAGGCGATCACTGGGTGGCGCTGCACGTGGATCTCAACAGAAGGCATATTGATTGCTATGATAGCATCGTGGGACAAGTAACCAATGACAGTGAGCTTAGAATGCTGAATGCTTGTAGGGCGTTTACGCGGATGATTCCAGCAATGATGAACGCGAACGTTCCTCACGAAATTCTTACACCTTCTTTCAAACAGTTTACCTTCAGGAGGAGGATAGTCTCCAAGGTCCCGCAAAACGTACAGATTGGTGACTGTGGCGTGTACGCTTTAAAGTTTATAGAATGTCTAGCGCTTGGTGTGTCTTTCGATGGAATCTGTGATCAAAACATCCAGGGTATACGTGTTAAAATGACAGCAGAAATCTACGATGAGGCACCTAATTTTTTGGATTCAGATTAAATAATGCATTATGTTCTTCGTTTCGTTTCTTTTGGAATTGTACTTGGATTTGTAAAACTTTGATTTGTCTATTTTCAAAATTATGGCTGGTTTACGGTTAAGCTACGGCTGATTTACATACTTCACACGGCTGACTTATGAAATATTTGTAAATTAGAATTATTATAACTCAAAATTAAAATATAGAATGAAAAAAGGAATATTACAATCACTATAAGCAATGAAAAGTAATAATATGATAACCATTTTTCAAAATTTTGAAATTACTTTTCGGTTATGTGACGGTTAGACGAATATATAACCATAAATAACCCAAATGTTATCCAAATTAGGTCGATTAACTTAATATAACCGATAGCAAGCCGAATATAACTGTAACTGACCGAAAATAATGCAAAAAATAGTTTCCGGTTTGGTTCGGTTTGGTCGGTTATTTAGTCATTCTAATTTGGGAGTTAGCTGAGTTATGGTAAAGTTATGGCTGAGTTACGCAACATATATATTAATTTATTATATACCTTCTCGAGAATACAAAAAGTGTTGTTGGAGAGACACAAACAATAATTATGTTTATTGTTAAGAACCACACGCGTAATAAATAAGGATTTTAGCGATTTTTTATTTAAAAAGAATTCAAAATTTGAATTTGAATTTGAATTTTTTTTTTTAATAAAAGTATTTCTCAAACATTTGACTGTTATGGCTGAGTTGTCGACATAAACGGCTGACTTATGAAATATCTGTAAATTAGAATTATTATAACTCAAAATTAAAATATAGAATGAAAAAAGGAATATTACAATCACTTTAAGCAATGAAAAGTAATAATTATAGACAAAGATTGATTTTTACACATTCTGATCAAAATGTGTAAAACATTCAAAACATGACATTTAGGGGTTAGGGTTAGGGTTTGAGGTGTAGGGTTCATATTTCCATCATTATGGGTTTTAATATAACAGTTTGGTTTTGGTTATATTGTGTTTGGTTTAAGGTGGTAATTTGGATATGCTAATATGATAACCATTTTTCAAATTTTAAAAATTTTTGAAATTAATTTTTGGTTATTTTCCGGTTATGTGTCGGTTAGACGAATATATAACCATAAATAACCCAAATGTTATCCAAATTAGGTCGAATAACTTAATATAACCGATAGCAAGCCGAATATAACCGTAATTGACCAAAAATAATGGAAAAAATAGTTTCCGGTTTGGTTCGGTTTGGTTGGTTATTTAGTCATTCTAATTTGGGGGTTAGCTGAGTTATGGTAAAGTTATGGCTGAGTTACGCAACGGATATATTAATTTATTATATACATTCTCGAGAATACAAAAAGTGTTGTTGGAGAGACACAAACAATAATTATGTTTATTGTTAAGAACCACACGCGTAATAAATAAGGATTTTAGCGATTTTTTATTTAAAAAGAATTCAAAATTTGAATTTGAATTTTTTTTTTTTTTAATAAAAGTATTTCTCAAACATTTGACTGTTATGGCTGAGTTGTCGACATAAACGGCTGACTTATGAAATATCTGTAAATTAGAATTATTATAACTCAAAATTAAAATATAGAATGAAAAAAGGAATATTACAATCACTTTAAGCAATGAAAAGTAATAATTATAGACAAAGATTGATTTTTACACATTCTGATCAAAATGTGTAAAACATTCAAAACATGACATTTAGGGGTTAGGGTTAGGGTTTGAGGTGTAGGGTTCATATTTCCATCATTATGGGTTTTAATATAACAGTTTGGTTTTGGTTATATTGTGTTTGGTTTAAGGTGGTAATTTGGATATGCTAATATGATAACCATTTTTCAAATTTTAAAAATTTTTGAAATTACTTTTTGGTTATTTTCCGGTTATGTGTCGGTTAGACGAATATATAACCATAAATAACCCAAATGTTATCCAAATTAGGTCGAATAACTTAATATAACCGATAGCAAGCCGAATATAACCGTAATTGACCAAAAATAATGGAAAAAAATAGTTTCCGGTTTGGTTCGGTTTGGTCGGTTATTTAGTCATTCTAATTTGGGAGTTAGCTGAGTTATGGTAAAGTTATGGCTGAGTTACGCAACGGATATATTAATTTATTATATACCTTCTCGAGAATACAAAAAGTGTTGTTGGAGAGACACAAACAATAATTCTGTTTATTGTTAAGAACCACACGCGTAATAAATAAGGATTTTAGCGATTTTTTATTTAAAAAGAATTCAAAATTTGAATTTGAATTTGAATTTTTTTTTTAATAAAAGTATTTCTCAAACATTTGACTGTTATGGCTGAGTTCTCGAGATAAACGGCTGACTTATGAAATATCTGTAAATTAGAATTATTATAACTCAAAATTAAAATATAGAATGAAAAAAGGAATATTACAATCACTTTAAGCAATGAAAAGTAATAATTATAGACAAAGATTGATTTTTACACATTCTGATCAAAATGTGTAAAACATTCAAAACATGACATTTAGGGGTTAGGGTTAGGGTTTGAGGTGTAGGGTTCATATTTCCATCATTATGGGTTTTAATATAACAGTTTGGTTTTGGTTATATTGTGTTTGGTTTAAGGTGGTAATTTGGATATGCTAATATGATAACCATTTTTCAAATTTTAAAAATTTTTACGGGAAAACGAAAGGTCAGGTTGGTTGAGTTATGGCTGAGTTATAGTAAATTTATGGCTGAGTTATTTTAAAAAATTGATTAAACACCACTAACAACACAACATTAGTTTGCTTGGAATCCATAACCATTAACAACAACATTATGGAAACATAATACCATCATACACTAGCTCATCCTGCTATCTTAAATAGACCAAACATGATCATATAACCAAAAACTATCACAACTATCATCATCTTCATCCTTGCTTTCAATTTTGATTTTGCATCTTCAACCCTCTCAAATAGCTCTTTCTCAAGCTCCGTTTGCATCTTCTTCTCAATCTCCATTTTCATTTGTAGTTTTACAGTTTGAAGAGAGAAAGACTCTACCTCATCCAACAGTGCCTCATCGACCCACTTGAAGACGTGGTCATCATTCATAATCTATCAAGGTGATGGAGACAACAATTGGAACAAGAACAGATTCAACATAAACCAACAAGAACAGATTCAACATAACCAAGAACAGACTCTACCTTCTTCGCAGCTGCATACCCACAACGGAAGTATCGTCGACAAGGATTTGACTCCGATTTCGAATTTTTGGCCACGATTGCTTCTCCACACCAACATCTCTTAGGTACGCCAACAACTGTACCTCGTCCTCTCTCTCGGACATTTGATGCACAACTCGAATCTCCAGATACATTGCTCATGATTTACGAGAATTTGATTTTTTAGGGTTTAAGCATTCGGCATTTGGGGATTTTCGTTTTAAAGAAGAAGAACATCACTCGGGTCAACAATTGAATATTAATATTATTAGGTTAACTTATGGTTTCCCGTCAACACTTTGAATATTAAAATTATTAGGTTAACTATCGCTTTACGGCTGAGTTATAACCATTACTGGGAAATGAAAGGTCACGTAACGGCTGAGTTATAGTGACTTATGGCTGAGTTATTATCACAAGAAACAATTTGAAAGTAAATGAATGATATATATGATTTGACGGCTTAGTTATCATATTTACGGAAATCTGAAATGTCTCATCGATTCATGTTACGGCTGAGTTATAGTGAGTATGGCTGAGTTATCAAAAGAAACAATATGAAAGTAAATGGCTGATATATATGACTTTACGGCTGAGTTATAATATTTACGGGAAAACGAAAAGTCTCAACGATTCATGTGACGGCTGATTTATAAATCTTTAGTGGCTGATTTATCATAATACCGGCTGAGTTATATTAATATGAAACATTACAAAAAGAAATAAAAATAAAACAAGTTCAGAGTTCATAAAGAAGAAGACACGACATGACAATAGAATTCACTTCTAAAAACCTATTAAGAGGAGGAGGAACCATGAGCTTTTAGTTAATCCCAATAAAGAGGAGGAGGAACCACACACTGGTCGGCATCGGCCTCCGAAATCTCTCTCATCTCCTCTAACCTCTTGTGCTCTGTCGCTAAGTCGACAAGTTCTCCACCCAAGATTTGATTCAGTTGGTTTAGTTGAGCGTCGATTAGTTCCACTTGATGCACGAGGACGGTCTTCTCTTCCTTCTTCTTCATATGCTCATCCATCATACGCAGAATTTCTGTGTAGCGACGCTTTGACTCCGCCTCGACCGCGGCCCTTGTTTAAGAAAAGGCTTCGGACATGGCCAATAGTGATTCCTCTTCCCACTCGTAATCTGGGACTCTTGCTGGCGATAATGCTTCGTCTGCCTTGCGTTTTTGACGTCTACTGGAACCCTCTCCGTCCATAGCTCGGCTATCAAAATAAAAACAACCGTCACCAACTGAAAGGTGCAATGATCGGAAAATATGCAATAGATTGAGAGGGGATGGAGAGGAGACTTACATATGCAATGATCGAAGGATATATTGATATTGGTTGTAGAGGAGATTTGTAGGTGCAATATATTGTGAGCGGAGAAGAAGGAAACGATACAATGAGTAAGAAACCGAAATGATACAATGAATTAAGAGAATTTAAAGGAAAAACAATTGGTTAACTTATGGAAAAACGAAAGGTCACGTCGATTATTAGGTTAACTTATGGTTTCTCGCCAAAATATTGCTTTACGGCTGAGTTATAGTTTTACGGATTCATGTGATGGCTGAGTTCTAGTTATCAAAAGAAAGGTCGCGTCTATTCTTAGGTTAACTTACGGTTTCCCGCCAAAATATTGCTTTACGGCTGAGTTATAGTTTTACGGGAAAACGAAAGGTCTTGTATATTCATGTGATGGCTGAGTTATAGTAAATGCTGGCTAAAATATATATATGACTTGACGGCTGAGTTATCACTAGGATTATTGGTCTATTACAGGAATAACTTATGGTTTCCCGCCAAAATATTGTTTAACCCTAAAATTATTAGTCTATTTATTACCTATCAACTACAAATAGAACCTCGTGACTGAGTTATAATATTCCAGTTTTTAGTCTATTACCTCTCAACTACAAACTAGAAAAAAATTATTTTTTACAACACTATGTCCGCTCCACCGAAGATGCCGGATCTCCCCGACGACGTTTTCATAAAAATCGTTTCCCTTGTTGCAGAATATGGTGAAGATTATGGTCGATGGTCCTCACTTGGTTCTATTTTAAGGGCTGGTCATAGGGGGAAAAATGCAGTATACAGTGATGAAGTTCTAAAGAGAGCTGCTATATATTGGCTTTGTACTGATCCATCAGAAATCAACACATCCAATGCCCCTGATGGTGGCCTCCAAAATGAAGGGCGACACAGGCCTTTTTTCGTCAAATGCTTTGACGCCGGCAACCCCATTGCCATTTACTTAGAAGGGCTAAGGGTTGTGGCTGAGGATAGAGATATCCAGCGTGGGATTGATATCCTCAGTCGTATTGTACCGGCCAATCCTTATGCCACATTAGCATGTGGGGTACTAAGTATTTGTCAAGGGAATGAGGCTATGGCCGTCCATTACCTCCAGCTGTTTGATGCAAATCATTATCCTCTGATGTCTTCGGATACCATGATAACCGGTAATTATATTCTGGATGATTTATCTCGTTATAATACGGCCCGCAAAAACTCATACTCAGCCACCCATCGCTATCCTGACATCCCGCCACTCTCTTCACCCGCTTGTGCTGTGATGTGTTGTTTGAATTATGGTTTCCATCCTCTCCGCTACAGAGACTATGAAATCTTGTGCAACAAAGTGTTACCTTATGTGGTTGACCCTCAAAATCTCTGAGATCCTTTAGGGTTTCTAGCAGTGAATTCCAGTTTTACCTTATCAATTCATGACTCTAATTTCTGTTTATTTTAAAATAATTATTTTCCATTTCTTCGTCTAGTTTCCCATCTTTTTCATGTATTAAACGTCCCTTTTTTCATGTATCCACTTTTCATGTATCCACATTTCATGCTTCCACGGCTGAGTTAGAGTGAATAACGGATGAGTTATCAAAATGAACAGTCTATATGGCTGAGTTATCAAAAGAAAGGTCGCGTATATTATTAGGTTAACTTGCCAAAATATTGCTTAACGGCTAAGTTATAGCTTTACGGGAAAACGAAAGATATAGTCGATTCATGTCATGACTGAGTTATCAATGAAACAATATGAAAACAAACGACTGATTTATACGACTGATTATATGGCTGAGTTATATTTTATGATGGCTGAGTTATCGAGATACGGGACGAAATGTCTCGTCGATTCATGTGATGGCTGAATTATAGTGAGTTATAGCTGAGTTATAGTGAGTTATAGTGAGTTATAGCTGAGTTATAGTGCGTTATGGATGAGTTATAATACTTGACAGATGAGTAATAACACAAAATAAAGTTATAATACTCTGACAGATGAGTAATAACACAAAATAAAATAAATCTCCCTAACTATAGAGCACAAGTTTTCGCATTGTGCCCAACTTGCTTACATCGCGAAAATAAATCTCCCTAACTATAGAGCACAAGTTTTCGCATTGTGCCCAACTTGCTTACATCGCGAACATGTGTGTTGCTTCCTAGGGCGTTTATTTTCAGTGGCAACTTCCAAAGATGATTTAATCCTACGCTTCTTTGGTCTTCCTGGCTGGTTCACAACAATCGGAGGCAAGCACTTCTGATTATCCACAACTTCAGGAGCAGGGAATGATTCATTTGGAGGCATGATTGAACCAGCCCATCCGTTAACCAAATCGACACTCCTAAATTTCGGATCGCACATGGAGATACGAGACACATGCATATGCTCTGCAGCTGCGATTGCATGGATGCATGGTATTTTCTCGTGGTCGAAACGACGACATGTGCAACTTTTTATTTCTAAATTTACAACATGCAAAGATGATCCATATTTCACTTGCACACGTACAACATCAATCGTTTGTACCTCCATAAGTCTTGCTGCGGTGACACGGTCCTATTATGAAAACAATTACGTTTTAGACACGGTCCTATTAAGAAAAAACGGTTAAGGCTGAGAGTTATGAAAACAATTACGCCTGAGTTATTGAAACAACAATGGCTGAGTTATGAAAACTATAATGGTAATGGCTGAGATAAGGAAACAATAACAGCTGAGATATTGTAACTGTTATGACTGAGTTATCAACATTGACGACTGACTTATGTAAACTTACCTGTAACAGTTTCTCAACACCTCGAGTGAGCGTTGTTAGCTGCGATTTTTCATCCTCTCTCCGTTCAAAAAACCATCTGGTCATCATATCCCGTATCGATTCTAGAAGTCGAACTATGGGAAGACTTCTAGCATTTGACAGTGCATTGTTCATTGATTTCGCAATATTCGTTGTCATTAAATTGTACCTTTCACCCGAGAAATGAACACGCGCCCACATTCGGACACCAGCTCGTTGGAGGTATCCATGTAGTTCGGGATGACGTGCTTCAATCTCATTGAAAGCCTCATTAAAATCAGTTAGCCTAAAACACTTTGCCGCTTTTTTCACCTAAGGGAACAAATGTTTTCCTTTGAACTTCACGCGAAGCCAACGGATACACTTGACCAATCGCTTTCCCTATTGACTTATGTCTGTCGGAGATTATCGCAAGATCCTTTTCGTCTGGAATGACAACTTTGAGTTGTGTAAAGAACCAACGCCAAGACTCATCATTTTCAGCGAAAGCTAATGGGAAAATTTGAAAGTTACCATCCTGAGCTATAGAAATGTCCCTTTGTAACTACCATGGAGAAACGTTCCATCGACAACAACAACTTTGCGCATGAAAGCAAACCCAGCAATACTCGCACCAAAAGCAATAAAAACATATTTGAATCTATCTTCATCACCTATTTGAAGACGCGTGACTATACCCGGATTTTCCATTTTTAACTTGTATATGTAAGAAGGCAACTCGCTAAAACTTTCCTCAGGAGTTCCCTGATCGATCTGCCTTGCATTCAGCAGCGTTCGATATGCCTTCCAATAACCCATCTGTCGACACCAACAAATTAATAAATCAGCCATAATATATAAATAACTCAGCCGATACATGCGAATAAGTCAGCCTTAAATAATCAATAAATGGGCCGTAAAATGTAAATAACTCAGCCTCTACATACCTATAACTCAGCCATTGTTATCAATAAGTAACTCAGCCTATACATACCTATAACTCAGCCATTATTATCAATAAGTCAGTCGAAACATAGTAATTACCTTTAGACTAAATTGCTTATTGAAAATGACTCCGACACTTTTAGGTTTAATATCCGGACCAAGATCACCAAGATAGTCCCTGTAAAGACCTGCCAGTACATCAGCTGTTGATTGGCGGCATCTAGTAGAACGTTCTGTCACAGAACATGTGTGTTCCGAATCGTATACACGAACATGAAAATCTGGGTCATCCCCTTGTACAGATGCACGAACTCTCCAAAGACATCCTTTAACCCAACACCTAAAAACCACTTGTTTCGGATTTGAGACTGGTACATTAAAATCAAATCCATCCTTAACCGAAATAAGTTTCACGTGATTCCTGAACTGCTTTTTGCTATTGTATCGTTGTCCTACAGCAATTTTTAGCGTTGACACCTCCAACCTAATAGCCTCCGGATTCATCTTCGAGCCGGCAAAGTTATCATCTATATGAGCTTTCTTCTGAGGAGGTGGAGTATGTGGGTCTTCCACTTTACTCCGAGCTCGCCCAATACATAAAACTTCTCGTCATCAGATGACTCACCATCGGAGTCGTCGAAAACATCAAATCGGGTTGAAAATTCATCGTCTTCTTCTTCGTCAGATGCTACTTCGACAGCTTCTTCTTCGTTTTCTTTGTCAACGATCTTACCATAATCAAAACAAGTGCCTTCAAATCCCCCACCGCACACTTTGTATGTAGATTCTGCTTTCGAGTCTCTGCTTCGCTGAATCATACTTCCTCTAGCTCCACTAGTTTTTGTAGACTCTTTCGCCGAAAACTCTACACAAAGACGTAGCTGATCGATTTTCCATAGCCCCAAAAAACATTGCAACTGTCGATCATTGGAGACAAAAACTGGTGGAGTATCATGCGCCATATGTTTCATTGCCCTGTTCGAGAACATGTAGCTCAGCTTTAGCTCATGTCAAAACGAGTCCAATCCGTAGTCTTCAAGAACAAGCATAACAAGCTTGTCGTGTGTTGTGCCTCCATCTATCTGCACAACTATACACCCTCTATCTGCACAACTATACACCCTCTATCGTCGGAGTTAAATACATATCTCTGTGTCTTTATCCAATTACCGGACACAACTAGTACCGGCACTGGATCCATGAAAGATAATGAAGAACAAGGTGGAGAAGAAGTAGAAGAACAAGGTGAATAAGAAGGTAAATAATTCACTTATTAACCAGTTGAAGAACCAGAGTCGAACGACGTTTCGTATTTCCGGAGAAAAAAAGATGATGACATGGAATGCTGACATGGATGCTGCATCCGACGTGGCAAGTCAGCCATCAAACAATACCATAACTCAGCCTAACTAAAACTCAGCCACAACATGAAAAACATTACAGTAATTAAAAAGCGAAAAAAATTGCAGCCACAACATGAAAAACTCAGCTGCTTCATCAACTGAAAATATGTAACTCAGCCGTATCATTTGATAAGTCAGCCGTAACTGAAAAACATTCTAGTAATTAATCTTTTGCTAATAAGTCAGCCGTCAAACGGCTGACTTGTCGATAAGTCAGCCTATGACGGCTGAGTTATAGTTTTTTTTTACCATAACTCAGCCGTAACAACATCTCATAAGTCAGTCTTTTTTCATAACTCAGCCAGTCGGAAAATGGTAACTCAGCCGTGTCGTTGTGATAACTCAGTCAAAATTTTGACAACTCAGCCGTGTCGTAGTGATAAATCAGCCAAAATTTTGACAACTCAACCATCAGGTGAAAACCCAGCCGTAACTACAGCTGAGTTATGCGCATAATTCAGCTAAATTTAATAAGTCAGCCGTAACGCTTGGCTGACTTATGAGTATAACTCAGCCAAATTTTAATAAGTCAGCCGTCCGCTCTTACCCAAATATTTTTCCGATAACTCATCCGCAACATACCTATAACTCAGCCGCAACATAATCTGTATCGCGTTACGGCTGAGTTATGGTTACACGTCAGCGATTTCTGACATAGCGTCTGACGTGGCAATGACATTTTTGTAATTACGTTTTTTCTGGTAACATAAAACAGGGACACGCTGGGTATTTTGAAAATACCCGAAACATTCTAGTAACAAAAAAGTTTTTTGTAGATTCTGGTAATATTACCTAAAATAAATAACTTTGAGTAATTCACCCTTTCTCTTATGATGAAAAGATACTAATCATAATCGATAAAGTAATTATCATTTCAAATAAATCGAGCAAAGAGTAATTAGTGAAAATGGAATGGATAACATTAACAAGGTAAAGAATAAGATTAATCTTTTCAAAAGACAACTGTTAATTCAGATTTCAGACGCGGTCCTGAGAGAGAGCAAGGTTTTCAAATGCTGCTCATGGCCCGAAAAACATTTCTAGCTTTTGAGGGCCAAAACTTTTGTATTACAACAAAAATTATACTAATGACTTGTGTAATTTTGGGTTTAGCAAAAGGGAAGAAAGCGCACATGTGGGGTAAGTCCCAAAAAAACTAACCTGACTTGTTCCAAAATCAAGGCCCATTTTTTTGTCCGAGACTATTTTATAAATTAGGTTAATTCACAGATTTAAATTAGGAAAATATCAGTCATTGAGTAAAAAACTAAAATGTATAAATTATTAATTTGTAATAATAATTTTTAAAAAGATAAAATACATGAGAAATTGAGAACAACGAGATTTCTTCCCGTTTTTATGCTTCACTTTCCTTTTATAATGGATTTTTTACCTGCTTTTAGTTATTTTTTTTTTTTATAATTCAGGGTAAATCCCCAGACGTATGGAGGGGTCGGAAACTGATTTCTGGAAAGAGGGTATCCTATAGGTAGAGTCTCTCCCAGACTTGCAAATGGGCCGTAAGCAATGAGCCCATACCCATGTGGCCAAAGGGATAAAGCTAGCAATTCTGTGATTGGGGAGAATCGATCTCTGGCCTGGACCAACAGGGCGACTCCTCCTTCCAAGCGAGAACTATTAGCCCACCACCTCGTGGTTTACATATTTTTAGTTTCTTTGTAATTTTGACAAAGACAGAAGTTTACAGCTTTTGTATTTTTCTTAAATATGTCAACGAATATTACAGGTTGTATTTGAAAAAAAATATTACAGGTTGAAATTAAATTTATTTTTTACAAGTGATCCTTGATCAAAAGATTCGTGACATTTTTGACATAAATTACAGGAAAAGGGTTTCAGCTCATATTTATGTAAAATATTTTTTTGATGAAGGGTTCAAATAATGAAAACCACCCATTCATACAAAGATTATAAAAGGAACATATAAAATAAGTATGGTTTATTTAAGTAATTTTTTTGTTAGACATTGATCTTTTAGTTAATTTGTATCTCATCATTTTGAGAATTTTATAGAACCAGAATGCGCTCACAAGTTGTAACCCCAACGCCATTGCCTATATATAAGAACACAAAAAAAAAAAAAAATGAAATGTTCAAACTACTATATCGAGTAATTGATGAAATGGGAACAAGTAAAGAATAACTTAGATATATATACCTTGATGAGAATGGGATTATCAGCTGATATTGTTACGTAAACGAGGTATGGTCCACCTACCATTCTGGCCAACGAGAAGATTGTTGCAAAACACACCTACACCATAATCATTATTAGTATTGCTTCATTTAGTTAACATCTCCATACTTAAAAAAAAAAATTTAGGTATCAACATCACATGAACAAAAAAATTCAATTAACTAGCCATGATGTAGCAAATTTTGCAAAACTTTCAAGACTTGAAGACTTGACTATATATGTTTAACTTGAGGTTTATATATTCCTAGACACAATATATTTTCCTAGACACGATAGTTTTCTCATTTCCTTTTTCCACATGCTAAGCCACAAAACTATAATCTATAATTACTAATTTTGGCCAACTATAATCTATAGTTCATTAAGTGTTATGCTAAGAGTTACTACTAATTATAATTCAGTAAAAACTATGTATGTAACTAAATATACTCACATCGGCTGCAAGATTTAGATCGGTGTCTCTATAACCAATCTCTTTAAGAATATCCCTGAGGTGAAGAAACGGACTCGATATCTCTGTGATCCAAATTGCTGCCACCATCTCGGATCCACACTTGAATAATTTCACACACACAAAAAAAAAAAAAAAAAAAAAAAAAAATCACTTGATTTCTCCAAAAGGCACTCGCAATATAAAGTAATATCATGATAAAAGTATACTTACCTGTCGGTAGAAAAGTCCAGCTACGAAACCAAGAATGCAAACAGAATGATGAACCGCATTATCAGTGCTTATGACTTGATCAAAGTGGCTACAAATGAGGTCGTAGATCATGTAGGACAATGAAAACGCCAACGTTTCCATCTGCCGGAGAGATGAGGTTGAAGCAATTGGACAAACAGGACAAGACCAATCTTGAATCGAGAATGTTGCTAAAACGACAGCGACTGTTGCGTGAACTGTCGAAACAAGACGAGTGCTGAAGTCGAAGGAGAAGTTTGAGAAGATTCGTCGGATGAGAATGAACATGATACCCCATGAGATTACTCCAATCACTGTTATGTTTATTACTCTTATGTATTCTTCCTCCATTGATCTTTTTCGTCTTATCTTTCTGGTTTCGGAGAGCACACAACTTTGTTATCTAAGATCTTTTTATGCTTTTGTTCTTTGGTTTGGTCTTTAATTAAGGGGTTATTTAATAGACAAGATTGTGAGTTGGGTGTACGTTAGTTGGATTCTTCAATGAGGTCGGTCCCATTTATGTTATCTTTATTTTTTCTATACAATTAGATTCGATCCAAAGAGTTTAAAGTATCATTCACTCTAGCTCCCAACTAATCGGCTAAGTTGTTAAATAAAGGCTCTCCATCGGCAGACTGATTTAGTTGCCGTGTGAAAAGAAACGTGCCTAATGAAATATAAGATGTTTAATAGAAACGTGCTTAATATATCTTAAGCCCGTTTATAATAAGATGTTTTTATGTGTGTGTGTGCCTGTGTGGTAGTTTATTTGTGTTTTCTTGAAATATTTTCTCCAATATATTTTTTGACCATTCAAATTTTGCCCTATTTCTTTTATAAATTTGACTAATGTTTTCAATACATTAAGTTATACAGTACAACTTCTATAAATTAATACTCGTTAAATTAATAACTTTTTATAAATTAATGAAATTTCCGGCCCCAAGTAGGGACTAGTGTAAATTTGGATATTATTCGATAATATAATAAGATAATAATTTTTTTTGAAAATTCTTTGTAAATATATGGTCCCATCAATAACATAAATTAATAATTATACAAAATTATCTAAATATATGTATATATATATATACACATTAATTTTTATTAAGGTTCATTTTTAATATTTTAAAATTTTTAAGTGTTATCTTTAAAACATGATAATTGTTATATTTCCATTAATTGATTTTATAAAAATATTAGTTATAATGATTATTTTTTTAAAAAAATCTTTTTTACCAAATTAGAAAAGTTTCTCTATAAATTAATAATTATTAATTTATCGATAAATTAAAACCTCTATAAATTAATAGATTTTCATGGTCCCGACATTATTAATTTATAGAGGTTTTACTGTAGTTTTTTAATTTCCACATTAGGTTATTACGATATGATTAGTGTTAGATTAAAAAGGTTATGTAGTGGCAGATCTTAAAAGAAAATTAGTTAACCTAGGCACAACATAATTAAAAAAAAATTCACCTATGCGATTGCGCAAAGTAGTCTTCATAATATTCATCGCAAAATAGTACTAATAGGTTTATATAGCTAGGGAGAGCTCCTGATTCACCTTCACTTATTCCTTCTATGATCTTTTTCTATATTCATCTTGAATCATATCATTTCTAGTACAATAAACTCCTACAATATTTATCAATACATAAATCATGTCAAAAAAATTTCCAACTTTAACAATGTTTTTACCAACTGTCAAGAGACTCAAGACAACGAACTGAAGTTGATGAGTAAAATAGTAAAAATAATAAGCAAAACAATTTTCTTTCGAGGTAAAATTTCTCAATCCATTGAATTCACTTTTTATATTGCATGCTCCATCAAAGCTTTTTCCTCTTAATATTTCATACTCAATGTTTAGTAAACAATGAATCCCTTTTAATATTTCATACACAATGTTTAGTAAACAATGAAGCAATAGTATAATTCATATATGCAAAAGATATTTCTTTAACATGTATTGGACCGATAGATATTTCTTTGTTTGTCCTGATGTTTATCAGCAAAACAAAAAAAACCATTGTCATTTCTTCTTTATCAGAAACATCAGCAGATTCTGTCAACAAACAAAATACATCATGATCAATTTCTTGAATAGATTCATTAACTTCCTCTACAAAGCAATGCACAACTTTCTGAATTTTGAGAGTCACCATATGATTATTTTCTTTGAGCATTCTCTAACACAACATTACTTACTAGCTCAGCTTGAAACTTTCCCTATTAGCTGATTAACTCATCATGACCTCCCATAGATAATTATTGTCGTAGTATATATCTACAGTAGTTTAATTTCAAAGGAGAGCATGCTTAATTTAGACATACTATAGTTTCTCTCTCTCGTATATTTTAGGTTAGATCTTCGTGTGTTTCAAAGAAAAGCCTGATTAATTTAATAAAAAGAACGTTACCTTGGTCTATCAAACAATCAATAATGCTCTCATTGTTCAACATGTTAGTTCCTTCAAAAAATAGAACGTTACCAGCTTGGTCCATCAAATAACCAGTAATGCTGTCATTCAACATGTAATTAGTTCCTTGAACAAATAGAACGTTACCTTGGTCTATCAAATAATCAATAAAATTATTTCTTCTATACTTCCATGTAGTAACAAATTATCATACCATACACATGGATCTTACTACCAAATTCATTTCATATATTAGGCAATTGCATCTTGTTACTTTAATGAAAAAATAAAAGTAAATACAGTAAATGGAAAGAAAAAGAGTTAAATCTAAGAGATTTGAACATGGATCTTACCTCCTACGAATTTAGCTCCAAAGAGTTCCAACAAGAACTAAATTTTTTAATGAACAAAATATATGTGTGTCAAACTAGCTAGCCTATGTCTCCGAGTTTCCATGGAACTATCCTCTATGTTTGTTGCTTACCTTATCTGTGTCATCTTTGTTGTAAGCTTGTGCTCCAAGATTATGTACTCTAGCTTATGTATCATTTGCTTCCTCCTCCTCTTGGGTTGATTGAATTAATACAAATATGTTTTGCACAAAAGAAAAAGGAAAAAAAAAAGTAACAAATTGAAAGGTAAAATTAAAAAATTATATAATTTTTTAGCTGGCAAAAACAAATACTTTGCTGGAATAAATCTACAAATTTATATTTTACTAAAAATGTTTTGGTCCATGAAACCTTATCTTGAATAGATAGAAATTTTGAAGAAAATGATATATTGCATTAATTTATATGTATATTTGATTCATTGACTTTTGTCATCTCTTTGTGAAATTTAGAATACAAAGATTTATTTCTTAGTTTGGATGAAATATGAAGCATCTTTTTAAAAAGTAAATTTATATTTCCTGTTTTTTTTTTTTTTTTTTTTTTTTTTTTTGTGAAAAAATATATTTCCTGATTGATACTATATATATGTTTGTTACCTGATGCCAGTAAGCCAGACACATAGGCTATCACTATTAAGAATAACACAAAGGTGTGTTTTTTTCTGTCTTTTTTTTTTTTCTTGAACATCAGGGTACATATGCTTCTTCTTATTTTCTAGATTTGTAAGAACTTCTTTTTTTTTTTTTTTTTTTTTTTTTTTACATCAGGGCGTATGCTCCTTATGTTGTAGATCTGTGAGAACTTCTTTCTTTTTTTCTTAAACAATTTTAAAGAATTATGTTATTACACCAGTTTGACACACATATATTTGTCTCTTTTGATTTCAATATGATTATTCATATACTGTATCTTATAGATAAACTAATTAGTTCTCAAACAAATAGGGATAACATATCTTATGAGAAACATCTTTGGGTATATATTGGATGTTGTCATGTTGAGGTTGAAATTTGTGGTTTAACTTTGTTGTTGTTGGTAGAAACTGGGAAGAGACCGAAACAAAGATGGATGACAAGATGAGGAAGCTGTACACTTGTGTCATCTGTACCAAGTTGTTCGACGAAGCAACAGCCCTGAAGAGTTGTCGCCACATATGTAAGCTCTCACAGTTCCCACTAACTATATTATTTTAGTCATTTAGGCTTTTGGATTTCATTATGTTATGTACCTTGGTATGATTTATTTTGTTACTTCTCTTTTTATTTCTCGAGTCCACTGTTACATTGAGTTTTTTTTTTTTCATTTAATCTTGCTTTGCTCCTTTAACTATCGTAGACTCCTAAATAACAAAAAGAAGAAAAAAAACTGGGAATTAGTTTAGGGTTCAGACCAAATTCATCTCATTAATTAGTCGTTTTAGACTTGAAATTGTTCTAATACTAGAATTGATTGGTGTGAGTCTTCATTTATTCTTGATATTATTTGTTTATATCCAGTACTAGAATTAATTGTTCTTATACTAGAATCGTTTATTTCTTATATTTGTTAGATCTGATTCAAAGATATACATATGTTTTTTTTTTTCTATATCTTCGAGTAATTTTTTTTTTCTGAAATATCTATAAACAGTTTGCTGGAAATGCATTCATGGCAAGATAACAGAACATGCCTGGCACTGTTGTCCAATCTGCTATGCTGACTTTGGTCCAGACCCTCTCAGAAGACTAAAGTATGTACTATGATCTATTTTATCAAAAAATTTAAGAATACAATTGTGTTAGTTCTGGTATATTTTGTTAATAGTTCATATATCCTTTGTGAACACTAATTCTTCAAATTAATTTTGTTAATGTGTTTGACAGACTTGACGACCCCCTTTTGCTAACAATGGAAAGGGAGAACTTGCTTTCAGATACTGAAGATGAGGAGGAAGGATCAGATGATGACTCTATGGAGGAATCTGAGAGTTCTGATGAAGATGAAGATGAGGAGACTGATTCCGATGATGGTCTCAAAGGCATGGTGATTGACTCGAAAGGGAAGGCTAAGATCTGAAAAATTATTTTTCAGTACTATATTTCCTATCTTTCGCAAATGTTATGTTTTAAATAATATCTTTTGGATTCAAACCCTATTTGCTTTTCAGTTATTTTAAATAAAGGAAATATAAAAATTTGATGCAATCTATAATTTTTTTAGAGAGGATCATTTCAAGAATCTATTAAAATAATATTATCAACTATGATTTGTAAACATGATTTTTTTTTCAAAGATTTATGAATATTATTATTCAAATGTTGCAACAAAATTTGAAAAGAGTTACAGCTTTTTTTCCTTCATTTTACTCAATACGAGCTAACAGAGTTTTGAATATATAGTGAATAAGTAGATTTACATACATATATATTTCATGCAATATATATGGATTGTACATTGATCCGAGCAACAAGGTTTACGTGTCGAGCGACAAGATATATGCGGTTGAGCGATTAAGCTTATGTAGATTAATTAGGCTTACGAGGATGAGGAACATTTATGGCTTATATGAGTTTATTGAAAAAGTAGTTTTCGTTGCATTAGGTAATAACGAATGGGTATTTTATATACTAAGCATGCTGTTCTATAAATTTAAATTTCTCTCTATGATTTTGTCGATGATGTCTTGTTAGTCGTCTAAATTGTTTCAAAAGTGGAATACTAGTACTTACTCTTAATAGGAAGTATTAGTACAAAATCACAAAAAAACCTCGGGACAATCGTTGGGCCGTCCTTCGATTTTTTTGTGTCTAAAAAAAAAAATAAAAAAGGTCCAATATCTAAGAAACGATTTTTAGTTTAGGACATTTTTCGTCCGTAGACTTGGACACATGATTTATTGTAATTGATAGTAAAATTTTTCTAGGATTAAATGACAAATGTTATAAGATCATGTATAATACTCCATAATATGATTGTCGAAGATGAACAACATACATACAGTTACAGAAACAATGTTTCTAAATTTTAACACAAAGAACATGTGGATCAAACATATATTGTTGGTGCTGCCGGTGTGGGTTCAAATATCAGCACTACGATTACTCGTCAAACAAGACTTTGGGATAAACAAGCCCATGACCAACTAAAACATGTTTGGATTGAACATATTTGGAGTAACTTTGGACATCTTCCAGATAATGAAGATTAATTTTAAAATTTCTATGAGTTGAATAAAATGTTTGTTTTTCTTTTGATGTTTTATGTTTTCTATTTTTAATGTCTTAATTGTATGTTTTTGTTTTTCAGCTTTAAATAATTAATGCTTTAAACTTTAAAATATTATTATTTTATTTGGGGGACCAAATACAAATAGACACCAATGCTCATACTAAAAATAAGAACCTTTCAAATTAATACTATTATAATTGGGGGACCAAAAACGAAGGACAACCAATGCCCATGGTCTTACCTCTCTCTCTTCTCTCTCTAAAAGGTTTCTTCTCAGATCTATTTTTTTTTTTTCGCTATTTTGGTTCAGATCTTCATAGATTCTGGATTTCAAACCGCTACAAGAGTGAGGTAAGCTCTCTTCTCTAACATCGGAGCGGTGTGGTTTTCCGACAAGTGTTGCGGTTGTGGCCTCTTCCCGGCGGACGAAAGGCGTCGATCTGGTTCCTCCTGGTTTGAAGACGCCGCTGGAGATGCAGAGGAGTCTTTCACGGCTCATCCGCATGGTTGGAGGCTGCGACGGCGGTGGAAGACGCTTGTGGATTGGTGGGTTTTTCTGATGGTTGTTTGGTGGTTAACGGCGGATCCTTTCAAGATCTTAGAAGGCTAACACGGATTTCTGGCGATGAGAGGTTGTCGAGCCTCCTCCTCTTCTAGCCACCGAGTTTTTGTTTCCACCAAACCAGATATGAAGTTTGCTTTACCTCCGGAAAACTTTCCGGTTCACGGCTTCGGAGAGCAAGGGCTTGGATCTGAGTATGTTGTTTTGCTAGGTAGAGGACTCGACATTAATTGGGTGGCGGAGTGTCAGAGAGTTGTTCTACTCCAGAAGGCTTGTGGCGGGTTAGGCTTGTCGTTGGTGACGGTTCGGAAACCGGATCCGAATACTCCGGTCAAAGAATCTATCCGGCGACGTAGTCACAAAGTTGTGGGCCTTGTATTCGCCGGAACTAGTAGATCTGACTCTCTGCCTCTGCTTAACCGCCCGACTTCAACCTTGTAATCTGTTTCTGTTCACCGGAATTTGTCTTTCTATTTTGTAACTGTAGTCGTTTGGTTTGCAGGCCTTAAACCCGTTAAGGGATGAGGCCCATAAATAAAATTGTGTTTTAGAAAAGAAAAAAAAAGGTATTAGTACATGAACATTGTTTGCAGAGGAATTGGACAATGTATGCTTGTACATATAGTTCAAAGATTAAGCCCTAGTTATATCCAATTATCTAATCTTATGGCACTATATATATATTCAATGAAGTTTTCCAATCTTGCTCAACAATTGCAGAATCTTGCTCAACAATTACGGAACGTTTAGACATTATTTATTGATGAAGACTTAACTCTCTTTCTCTCTTAAAAGAGTCTTTTCTATAATTAGCTCCCACTTGACTTTAGCCACCATGCGAGCTCTTCTCCCTTTTGTTATGAGTTTCCTTCTCATACAAGCCATGAGAGCTTTTAGTCTATCAATACTCCTCCAAAATTCGCCAACGTTGTTTTCAAGGTTGAAATTGGGAAATAACTCCAACAAGTTTGACATAGGTTCCCAAGTTGAGTACTCCAAATCAGAAAAGCTCTTTCCACTGTACCAACAGTTTTGTTGTATTATCTTCCACAGCCTTACGATATCTAGGAATTTTTCTAGCTCTGTAGTCCACTCAAGTGCTGGAGTAAGGATGTTTAGAAACTCTTGAACAATGTACTATGTTGGTAGTTGGTATTGCAATTTTAAGCTGGGACAGTTGACACTAGGGAAACGTTGTTATGTTGAAAAAACTTCAGTATGTAAGCAACCCGGCCAATTCTTGCTGAAATCTTGTAAGGACCAAAATACCTATGTGTCAACTTTTCGTTCCTCTTTTGAACCAGAGATTCTGCCTATAAGGTCTAAAGTTCAAATACACTCAATTCCCCACTCAACTCAAAAATTTTGCGGTGCTTAATTAGTAGCTTCCCTCTGCATTCTCTCATGAGCTACCTCTAAATTTTAACTGAGCTTCACCAGAATGTTCTCACTATCCTTCAATAACTCCTCTACATGAAGATTAATCTTTGGTGCCTTCACCCGGAACAATCTTTGAGGTTCACTGCCATAGATAACAATTAAAAAAACCTTTAAAAGTTCACTGACATGTTTTGAATGGAAAAAGACTAAGATGAATTGTATCAGTTTTCTGTTCAAAGAAAACGTTGCATACAAGAGGAAGGTCTTCTACTTTCAAAACAACGTAAATATGTCTTCTTTTAGAACAACATAAATACGTCTCTAGAGATCTGTTGAATACTTCTGTTTTGGCCATCTATCTGAGGATGGTGTTGGTGCGGGATTTAGCACCCCCGACATACCGATCTAAACCGAAAGCAAACCAAATTCTGATTTAACCCAGGAATTTAATCAAATTGGCGAATTAGGCTTTCAAATGAAAGCCCACAAAATCGACAAGCCCAACAGAAGCAATTAGCCGACTTCCAGATCACCCCAAGGCCGACCTGTCGGAAAAGAAGAAGCTTTCCTAAATTCAGTTCGACCTGTTAGGAAAGTAGACATATTTTGTACTCTAAGGCAATGTATAAATAGAAGGTATTCCCCCTTCTTGTAAGACATCCATAATTAATACAAAACCCTAGTTCTTGAGCGAAACCCTAACTTGTTCCTTAAAAGATTTTACTTCCTTTTAATTTCCTAGCTTTGATATGATTTTGAGAGAAAGTTCCTTATTGAATTTGTTACCCCCTTTAAACAAATTCATTATGAGAAACCTAGTTTCTACAGATGGGTATGCAATGCACTTGTGGAATACTGATCCTTGCAGATTAAGCAGCTCTCACATCAAAAACTACTGAGAAAAATACGATCTCTATCAGATATCAATGGTTCAGAATATTTGTGGAGCTTCATCACTTCTCTTATGAAAGCTTCTGCTATTACCTTTCTCGAACATGTGTTTCAAGGCAATGAAGTGGTTGTACTTACTCACAGTCCACCACCACCATAATAGAGTTAAAGCGTCTGGCCTTCAACAAAAAATCTAGGCTCACATCAATCCATACATGTTTTAGGATTGAGAGAGGTGACAACAACTCTGCTGGTGACAATGTAACATGTTCTCTTGACATGTTTGGCATTTGGTGATAAAAGCCACTTCATGCCTCTCCAATATACTTTTGTAGACAACCTCTTAAATGATTTCAACACTCCTTCTTGGCTTCACATAGCACTGGAGTGGAACATGTTACATAGAACTATTCTAGTAAATTTGGAATGAAGGGAGATCCTGCAAGAATCATAAACCTTCCATCCTTATATAACAACCTTTTGTTAAATAAAAATTAGCTATAGGCGTTTCCTTCTCCAACTAAACCAACGTCAGACCAAAGTACTTTCTAATTGTAATAAAATATCATATAATTTTTCTTTAGGAAAAGTATGTAATTATTATTTTGTTTTTTTGGTTATTTATAAAAATTAAAAAATATTTCCTATCAATACCGATCAACATCAGATTTCGACAAATAAAGCCTTGAAATTAGATAGTTATAGTATTGTACACATCATTCATGTTTGTTTCTATATGATATTATGTGATAATAATAGCTCCTATAATTAACAAAATATTTTTATTGTTTACGTGTGTGACCATGTATTGGTGTATAATTCAACTTTTGTTTGAAAATTCACTAGGTGATAGTCAGATTAATCGAGAACTAGTTTAAAGATTATTTTATTAAACCAATATATATATATATATATATTTATATATATATATATATATGTGATATTTATTATATGTATAGTTTGGCTCCAATTAATCAAAAAATAATATAAAATACATAACTATAAAATTGTTTTCAAAATGTAGTAAATAGGTGAAAACATATTTTGAAAACCAAGTTTATGGTTTTCACTAAAATTTTAAGCATTATTATGAAACATGACAAATTTTCAATCTAAATATTTAATAACTTACAAAAACCTATTTTATAATTGTAAACTAAAAATAACCGGATAAAACGGGGAATAATCGAATTAAATGTAACTTTTTTTAAAAATTAATTATTAATTAAAACATATAGGATGGGTTTAGCGATTACACATAAAAATAATCGTAGTATCAAACTTCTTTTGAACAGGAACTTAAACTAATCATTTTTCTAATACAAACCGAAAGAGAATAACTTTTGAATGCTGCATTTTTTCTTTAATTCGTCTAGATTTATTATTTATTACAAATCATGAGAATAGTTACAAATGAGATTTTATTAGGCAATTCTTTTTTACCATATTAGATTTTTACTATAAACTTTTTTCTTCTACATGCTCCTTCTCCATCCTTCGTTTTTTATTGTATGTAAAATTTTGGCAAACAGCTATAATTACACTTTAATAAAAAAATTTTCTGTAAATAATATTTCATTAATCTGCATAATTAACAAATAGAGTTATTTGGGGGCTCAAACTTCAAACCTCTGATCGGTCAAGGGAGCTTCCTGGTGTAAATTAACAAATCCGAGTGTAAAAGCATATTAACCTTTGGTCGGTCAAGGGAGCTTCCACATTACAAAATAAAAAGATAAAACTTAAAAAAGACTATTTTTAATGTTCGATTGTAGTATTTGAGCATAAAAGTAGCATTTTCCTTTATTCTTAAAAAAATAAAACAAAATAAAAATTGGCATATTTTGATGGGAAATTGATTTAAAAAGAAATTTTTTCTTCAATTTGTCCCATTATGCCTTCTACGCTAAATTTGCCACTATGCCTAAATTACCCTTTAAAAAAATGAAACTAACTTTTAAGCAATTTAAAACTTTCAGACACCTAAAAACAAATTCTACAAATAAGAAAGAGGTTGCCATAAGGTGTTTTTGATGAAAATTTGATGTTTTAACATTGAAAAAAAAATATTCTGCAACATTTAGAATACATTTTCTACTAATTGTATATATTCTGAAGATATTAGATTATAAATTCTATATATTGTACATGTTCTAAAAATGTAGATTACAAATTCTTCGCACTCTACATGTTCTGAAAACTTTAGAACAGATATATCTTCTAAAACTTTTAGAAGTCGGATTTTGTATGTCTTCTACAGAAACTAGAATATATATTCTACACATAACTCTATATTCTACAAATTTTAGAATTTGTTTTCTTCACTTTATACATATTCTACTAAAGTCAGAATATTAAATCTACATTTTATCATGTGTCCTGCGAAAATTAGAACACTAATTCTACACTTTCCTCTATGTCGAAGTCTAATTTAGAAAGTATATTCTACACTATGTTAGACAAGGAAACTGAATCCGAAATTTAAGGAAACAAAATATTTACGTAATCCCGAAATTATGCTAATCATATATATTCTTAAGATTACGTTCTAACATGTTTAGAAAACGTGTTCTGAAAACATTAAACACCATTTTTAACCGATTTTGTTCACGGTTTTTCAATATTTTCCAACCTAAATTTCATTCAAGAGTTCATTTTGCAGTATGTTGCAAATCTATGTAACATGTGGTGTATGGAGATGTATCGGCCAAAATGAATGGAGATTTATTGTCGATAAAGAAAAATGTGGGAGACTTCTTACTTTTCAAGCCAATTCAACTCTTGAAGAGTTAAAGATGATGGTTTTGGAAGACTATGAAATACAACAAAATATGGTTGATGTGGAATTTAGTTATTTACCCTTTGATCTCAGTGTTGATTCTCCTTCGGTTGTTATGATGAATGATCGTCAAGTGAAAATTTTAGTTGCTTATTGGAGAATGAAGAATAACATACGGTTGTGTGTGACGTTTAAAGCCACGGTGAATGATAGAAGCAATATTGATCTGAATAAGGAACCAAACGATTCAAGTGAGGGAGGCATTGACGATCTTCTGTGTGAAAAGCTGCCAAAATTTGTGAACAAAGCAAAACCGAATGATTCTAACTTCATAACTTCTAAGGACGCTGAAGTTGGTGCTAGATCTGTGATGGTTGATTCTATGGTAAAGAAGGGACAATATTTCAAAAGCAAAGAAGCTTTACAGGCAAGTTTAGAAATTTTTGCGATGAAGTATAACTTTGATTACAGAGTTACCAAATCTGGTAAAAGATTTTGGTGTATACGCTGTATTGATAATGTTTGCAAATGGCATGTTCGTGCTGAGTGCTTTGAAGGGTCTACGTGTTGGAAAATCAACAAGTATGTGGGTAGCCATACTTGTGCTCCTTCAAGGAAAACGAGATTTGGTAGAACACCTTCAGCAAGAACAATCGGGAATCTCATCAAACATAATTATGAAGGTGTCAAGGAGGGACCTAAACCCAATGACATCATTAATATTATGCATACGGAGAATGGATGTGAGCTAAATTATTCCCAAGCTTGGGAATCTCGTGAGTATGCAGTTAACGAAGTAAGAGGAATCCCAGAGAAAAGTTTTGCTAAGATACCTAACTACTTGCACATGCTAAAAGAGGCGAATCCTGGTATGCATACAAATTATGATATTGATTGTGATGGTAGATTCAAGTATCTGTTCATTTCATTTGGTCAATCAATAAGAGGGTTATACAAGAAAATTCGGAAGGTCATTGTAGTTGACGGAACGTTTTTAAAGAACAAGTACAAAGGAGTTCTACTAGTTGCTACAGCCGTAGATGGTAACTCTAATTTGTATCCAATTGCATTTGGGATTGCTGATTCTGAGAATGATGCTTCATGGGAGTGGTTTTTAATGCAGCTTAAAGTTGTTATTGCGGATGACAAAGATTTAGCTTTTGTGTCAGATCGACATATATCTATTGGTAAAATGATTGGAAAAATCTACCCGTTGGCTAAACATGGTATTTGCATCCACCACTTGATAGGTAATGTGGTAACAAATTATAAAGGAAGAGGTGTGGCTGGTCGTCTTGCAAAAACGTCAAAAGCTTAGAGAGTTGCTGAGTTTGATAAACATTTTGCGGAAATTTGCAATATCAGTCCGGCGATTGAGATTATCTACACGAGGATGATGTGAAAAAATGGGCTAGATGTCATTTTCCTGGATATAGATATGACATACACACCAACAACCCTGCTGAATCAATAAATTCAGCTTTGAGATCACCGAGAGAGTATCCAATAATTCCTTTGTTAGATAGCATTAGAGAAATTTTAACCCGCTGGTTTTATGAGCGTAGGGCATTAAGTGAGCAGCAGATTTAACCATTGAGGTGGAGCAAAAGATTTCTAGAAGAATATAGAAGGGTGAAAAGTTCAAAGCTTATCCTATTTCTCAATTCATATTACAGATTAAAGGTAAAGGAGTAGATTTTATTGTTGATTTGGAGAAGAGGACTTGTTCATGTGGAAAGTTCGACATAGTAAAACTTCCTTGTAGACATGCCATAAAAGCATGTTTTAGTATTGGGAAAAGTCTGTACCCATACGCTGATGATGTGTTCACTACTGCTGCATGGAGATCATTGTACGAGGAAAACATTAATCCTATAGGTGTTCCTGAAGATGAATGGTGTTTTCCCGAAACTGTTGGTGATGTAAAAATTGTACCACCTGAGACAAGAAGAGGAGCTGGTAGAAGAAGAAAAAGAAGATATGAATCAGTGGAAGACAAGATAAGATTGTCACAAGGAGCGAAGAGGCGTAAGTGTAGCCGTTGTGGTAAAGAAGGCCACAATAGATCGACGTGTGAAAACACGATCTAATAATAGGTTTGTTCAGCAACTTTTACACATCATTTCAAATACATGTTTTAGTTTCTTTAATTTAACAATGAATATATATATTTTTTTTTTCATCTCAGGCTGGTCTTGTTAGCTTACATGGAGGTTTCGATGCATGACATGTAGTCTTCTTCGTCATTATTTGGAGTTCACATTATTGGATTTCTTATGTTTTTTAATCTTCAATTGCTTATATTTCAAATACACGTTATTGGATTTCTTATGTTTTTTTCATATGTTTATTGGATACACGTTATTGGATTTCCTTACTTTCTGAATGGCTCCAGCTCTGCTCTTCGCCAAAAAGATCAGATGCAATCTCCTGACTAAGCTTCAAAATTTCATCAGAGACTTGGATCGCCTGCACGACATAATTGGTGAATGACTAAGTTCAAGGGTATATAACCATTGACCTACATAAGGAATCATCTTGGACCTCAAGGATGCTAACTAGTATTAGACAATTAATTCAGGGCATACCACATAATCTGAGTAAAACATAGAAACCAAAAAAGCAACTTGACTAAAACTACGCATGAAAAGTAAGTAATCTGAGTAAAACATAGAAAAAAAAAGATTAGATTTTGATCAAGTGAGCTCAAAACAATAAAATGTATCCAAACTATAAAAATCCAAACTTTATCCATAAACCAATTCAATACCACAAGAACAAATCCAACCATCTCAAAATTTATAGCTCAACTAACTCAAAAGAATGTGGTAACATTAAAAAATCAACAGACAACAAAAGAAAAACAGATGATTTCAATTGATTAGTTATAAATTTCAATCGATACATTATCAAATTTGGGGAAAAAAAATTTTCCCACAACAATCAAATACATATAGAAACTATATTGACTATATTGAAACAAATTTCAACCGATACATTATCAAATTTGGGGAAAAAATCAAATTTGGGGAAAAAAAACACAACCACAACAATCCAAACAAACAATTGCATGCATCGATTGAGAGAGAGAGAGAGAGAGAGAGAGAGAGAGAGAGAGAGAGAGAGAGAGAGAGAGAGAGAGAGAGAGAGAGAGAGAGAGAGAGAGAGAGAGAGAGAGAGAGAAGCTACCGGAGTCGTCGATCCTCACCGGTGGGAGAAGCTACCGGAGTCGATATCGTTTGAGAGAGAGATACTCGCTGGTGGGTACTGATCGATAATGTCGAGATTTTTTCCTTTTTGGTAGGTAAGTAGTAAAAAAAGGTAATACAAAAAAGAAGTAAAAAAAGCATAAGGAATTGGATTATTAAATATTGTTTTGATTAAATATAGAAAGTATACAAAAAAAAAAGAAATACAGAAAAAGGAAATTTTGGTTTTTTCTACAATTAAGGGTATAATAGAGTTATTAAGGGTATAACTGAGTTTTTCTGTATTCTAAAACCTATTCTACCAAACTTCAAAAAAAAAAGTATAATGGGACAAATTGAAGAAAAAATGTCCTTTTAAATCAATTTTCCCTATTTTGATTCTAATTAGGGTCAATTTGCCAACTAGCCATATTTACAAATATAATTAAGAATATAGCATACAATTTTGAAAAATTAAGTGAATAACATGAAGGGTAGGAAAAATTACCTTTGATGGTTTGGTGACAATGGTGGCTGGAGAGTGGGTGGCCGAAATTACAACCGGAGGTGGTGGCGGTCGGTGTCCGGTGGCCGGAGGTCGGTGGCCGGAGGTCGGAGGTCGGTGGCCGGTGGCCGGAGGTCGGAGGTCGGTGGCCGGTGGCTGGAGGTCGGTGGCTGGAGGTCGGTGGCCGAAGGTCGATGGCCGGAGGTCGGTGGCGGGAGGTCGGTGGCCGGAGGTCGGTGGCCGGAGGTCGGTGGCCGGAGGTCGGTGGCCAGTGGCCGGAGGTTGGTGGTCGGTGGCCGGAGGTCGGTGGCTGGTGATCGGAAGTCGGTGGCCGGAGATGGAGGTGGCCGGTGGTCGGCGGTGGTGGTTTAGGGGAAAACTAAACCCTAAGGGATAATATATTGGGAACCCTAAGGGATGGTGGTTAAAAGATGGAGGTGGTGATAAAATGGTGGAGGTGGTGATGATGGAAAGAAATAAAGGTTGTGGTGATAAGAAGGGTAAAAGATTATATATTATAGTTTACTAGCAATTGACCCGCGCTATGCGCGGGAGTTAGACGAAGGTGTATTTCAAGTTTTTTTTTATGTATAATAATTTTTGTTTATGTAAATTTGTTTTTATGTATGTTTTTGTATTTGATTTGGGTGCTTATGTTGTTTGTTGGATATTTTTTTAAAATTTTGCAGTAAGTATAATTTAGTGTGTTGTTTACTTTTCAAAATTTGAGATCATCTTCTGTGTTTTATTAAATTTTTTTCAATAATTATGATGAGAATTTAACATTGTGTACTTAAAGTTGTGTTTTGCTGTAGTTGTTAGTAGTGATTAATTTATTATTATTTGTCATTGTCTAGTGTTTGGCTTGTGCTCGCGCGAGAGTTTAGTTAGGATGTGATATGTGTTTTTTCGGTGTATATTTTTATTGTGTTTTGTTATTTTCTATTTATATCTTGGTTGGTATTTTTTTGGGTTTTTTTTTTTTTTGAAAAAATGGTGATTTTGACTTTAAATACAATCTACTGTTTAGTTTTACATTTTATTTTATAGTATTAGTTATGTTTATTTTAAAATTTGATTTCGTTTTTCAGTTATATAAATTGCATATTTGTAGTGTCTGATATTATTTCTTTCTAAAAGTATTTGTTAAGTTAATGGTAAAAGATTTGAGGAAATGGTATCGATTCCCTCTATCTTCATAAAACAAAACAAAAATAAAAACAATTCAACAACTTTATTTACATAGAGAGATCAAGTCGAGTTTGGTTACATAGAGATGATTCAACAACCACATTTATCTATAGAGATAGATCAGATTGGTTTCGACCCGGACTAAGGATTTTCAAATGATATATAATTTTTTTTTTTAATAAATGGTTGATTTACAAAACAGTTATAATAAAGTGGAAGTGCTAATATACTTTTGTTTCATCACTGTTACGTTATCGGGCTTGTAAGCATATACAACATTCTAAGAACTATCAATAATTTCTAAAGTTTAGGAAACACAAAAAAAAAAAAAAAAAAAAAAAAAAACAGAAAATGTCGACGGTTTTGACATAAAGAAAAAGAAAAAAATAGAGACAAATTAATTGTCCAAATCAATAAGCAGTGTCATTTAAAACATGTACACAGCTGAATCGTTCGTTAAACCAAACTTCTAAACAGTAATTTGGAAAACTCGGTTAAACCAAATCGAATGAAGAATCATGTGAAACATATCATACTTCATAGGCTTCACATACCACAGGAAATGCTTCTGAACTTTTTTCACCCTCATCTGCATTGATCTGTACCGTCGTTCCGGTATTGACATTAGAATCTTCTTCAAATTCGGTATATCTTTCTCCGGCACGAAGACCGCAAATGATTCCCAGTTTAAAACCTCGAAAGAGGGCGGGACAAAGTTATCCGATATGATAACTGGAACACAGTCATAGAAAATGGCCTCTACCACTCTAGGGATGTTCGCTTCAAAGCCTTTCGATGCAGTACTTGCTCGTTTTCATGAACTGAAGGTAGTTCTTGTTTCCTTTAATCCGCAGTAGTTTCCCGAATATTTTCAAGTCAGGATCTTTGTTGTTACCCCAGTAGGATAGTAGTATTGGCCTTAGATACCCGTGGTCCGGTTTCCCAGCAAAGAAAGCAAGTATCGGCCTTTGCGTCGCGGATTTGCCACCTTTGTTACTTAGTGGTTTCTTGGGATCTCTAACAAATGTTTCTGGTAAAGATGTGTCCCTTCCAAAGCCAAACCCTTCTTTTACATCAAGTTGCCCAACGCCCTTATATTCTTCGCCATGTGTGTCCGCGTCTCTGATGGAGCCTGAAAAATATCAGAAAGTGACCATACATTTATTAAAAAAATGGTCTCAACAATCACATATTCTATAACCTTATAAAATGGTCTTTAAGATCACAACTTTATAAATTCCATAAAAAAATGGTACATAAGACCAAAGATTGTATCATTATAACTTGGTAGAGAAATGTCATAAAAAGAGTCTCATAGCAAAGAAGAGAAGACGTTTACCCAATCATGGCAGGCGGCAAGGAAATGATCCGCATCGGAAGTTCGATTCTAAAAAGGGTATTTGATGGCAATGAAGCCTATATATTCTTTTAGCTACTTAATGAGATTGCGGTGACTATAGGAGTCTTGGACATATAGACTCACCTCGAGCATCCGGGAGCTGAAGGGTAGATAGAAAAGATGAACTTTCGCAGGGTCCTTTGTGACAAATTTGTTGGTGTTGGATTCAATGATTTTCATAAACCAGCCTTCGGATGCATAAATCCCTCTTAGTATTGGACTATGCATTATTGGTTTATCTCCTTCTTTGTAAACATAAATCTTTAACATCTTCTCCATCAACTCATAGCTCTTGAGGATTTCAATATCAACTGAAATCAGTGGCATCAGAATATATATAAGCATTGGTGCAACTACAAGAAATACACAAAAAAATACAACTTACCTTTTGAAGATCGAAACATTGCGATACAGAGGAGCGTAGAGGAGAGGGTCTTTGTCATCGATTGCTGCATTCTCAGTCTCATGTTTTGCTTGTAAAAGCTCCATGTCAAGTTTAGTAACCCATTTTGGTTTCTGAAAAAAAAATGAAACATGTTAGACTATGATGGTTACTTCTTAAGTAAGAATATATCATATCATGATCATGATGAACCTTTGCTAGACGATTATGAGAAACACGGTTTTGACGCAACTGCTGGCACATCTCCGATATTGACATCATTATATAGGACTGAAACTTACAACAATTCAAGAAACCGTAGTGGGTGTTGACAGTTACTTGTTGGAAAACCTTACCAGAATATCAACACAGTGTCTTCTTGAATCTTTGGCGTAGTATTGGGTTTTGGTTGCTTAGGTAAGCATTTCACATACAGCCTTATGTTAGATTCATTTAGCATCAAGTGTGGTGTACTCATGTAAAAAGGTTTCGTTGATATACATCGTGTTACTGAAATACACAATAACAGAAATCAAAAGTTTGTGGTCTTTTTGGACAAAGAACTCTGTAATTTTGCATCCCCTATAAAATTTCAACACAATCTCTTCAAAAAAAATTGATTCAGGGAAACCATAGTGAACATATAAGCAAAGAACGTAACCAACTAACTGAAGATAGAAAACCATCTATGTGACAAACTAAAAATGTTATTATGTTCGCTGCAGTGTCTAATTTATGTTCCGTTTTAGTAAAGTATGAACCAGTTAAAAGCTAACTAACCTTTCGAAGACGAAAGGATCAAGACAACATGCATCTTTGTATTGTTGGGAGGGAGATGCAACCGGAGGGGATATAATTTCCCGTTTAAAGGGTTCTTGGAACAGATTGATATATCACTAAGACCTGTCTCTTCTTTAAGCTTCTCTTGCAGCTCTTCTAGTCCCATTCCCTTGAAGCAGAAAAGATATTTCTTTGCTGTTTCATCTACGTTCCCATTGTCGTCCCCAATTCTATAGTAAATTAGCCTGCCACCTGCCTTGACTGGTGAGCGGACACTGTCATCAGACTGCTCATAGAATGTAAAAACCAAAAGGTGTAGGTCAGTGATTTTTGATGCAAAAACAGGAGAGGCAGTGAAAGGGTGTGGAGGAGTGGCGAGGCGACCATTGATTTCAGATCTACGCTAAACTTAATTTAGAAGGAGAGAGACGGTTGAGGTCGCAAATAGGAAAACGGCGGAATGGAGGGTTAGACTTCTAGAGCAAACAAAATAAATGGGGCCTTTAAAAGATTAGGCCCAAAAAATAGAACGAAAAGGATATTGAGTAATTTTCGGAAATTAGGCTTCATTAAACAGAAAGACACTGACGTGGATGCACAAGAAAAAAGGAAAAGATAACTTTATATATATAGATACACAGTATATCATTTTTTAATGGTTAGAGTGGTTAATTGTTGAATTATAATTTTTTTTTTTTGTTATTTGTTGAATTTCTAATTATTAGTTCGTACCCAAAAACAAAACAAAAAAAAGATTCTAATTATTAGGCTGTTGACTGCGTTGAATGTATGACAACAAGGTAGCTGATTTGTCGGGACGGCTGCAATTCCTTCTTTATTAGTTCTTTCTCGAGTGGAGGAAAAGAAACAGACGACAGAGAAAGCGAGAGAGAGAGATGGAGAATCATACGAAAGACTCGACCATGAATGTTTCATCTCTTAACTGTATCGATCTATCCAACGATGATCTTCATAACTCAGTTGTTTCCCTCAAACAGGTTTTGTCTTCAATCTCAGTTTTTTCGATTTTGCATGTTTTGATCATTAATTCGAATAAAAATATATATATATATATATATATATTGATTCCATGATATTATGGGTAATTTTGGGTTTAGGCATGTTTGGATTGTGGATTTTTCTATGTGATCAACCATGGGATAAACGAAGAGTTCATGGACGATGTTTTCGAGCAGAGCAAGAAGTTTTTTGCTCTTCCGTTAGAGGAGAAGATGAAGGTGTTGAGAAACGAAAAGCATCGAGGCTATACACCTGTTCTTGATGAACTTTTAGATCCTGAGAATCAAGTCAATGGTATTGGTTTTAATTTCAAAGGTGTTTTAATTATGATTGATTTGATTTGATTGATTGATGTTGGATTCATTTTTGGGGTGTGTTTAGGGGATCATAAAGAAGGTTATTACATTGGAATTGAAGTCCCTCAAGATGATCCTCATTGGGATAAACCATTCTATGGCCCTAACCCTTGGCCTGATGCTGGTTAGTGTTTTCTTTCTTTTTACTCTGTTGATTTTGTTCATGGCACTTTCTTTGAATAAACTTTGATTTTTTTGGTAGATGTTTTACCCGGTTGGCGAGAAACAATGGAGAAATATCATCAAGAAGCGTTGTAAGTCTTCATCTTTGGTTTGCCCTTTTAGTAAAATTCGTTGGTTTAGTTGAAACATTTCATCTGTTTTGTTGACAAATCTGAAGAAAGATAACTCTAGGGACAAAATCATCTGACTGAAAGTTTGGTATGGTCAGGAGGATTTCGAAGGATATTGCAAGATTATTGGCGTTAGCCCTGGACTTGGATGTGGATTACTTCGATAGGACGGAAATGCTTGGAAAGCCTATTGCAACTATGCGTTTGTTACGCTATCAGGGTAATGTATTCTTATGAAGAGATCACAGAGCATTACTGTTTCTTAAGCTTTTGTATGGTCAAATGTTATACTTACCCGTTGGCTTTCTTCTGTTATCTTTAGGGGTTTCTGATCCCTCAAATGGAATATATGCATGTGGAGCACATTCTGACTTCGGGATGATGACTCTGTTAGCCACAGATAGTGTAACGGGACTCCAGGTATTAAGCAACACAGATTTGTTCTTCATATACCTTTTTGAGATAGTCAGGTTAGTTGTTAGTTATGGAAATTGCTAAAACTTGATGGCAGATATGCAAAGATAAGAAGGCGACGCCTCAGAAGTGGGAATATGTACCGCCAATTAAAGGGTATAACGAAAAACCTTTCTAATGGTTCATTGGTTCCATCATCATCTTATGAACTTTGTATCCTATATACAGAGACTAGCTTAAGAAATTTTTGTTTATTACTTGTGTTCAAGTCTGAGCATCTGATCAAAACTCAGTGTCAATATGGTGGATTTATTTGTCTATCTGTCTCCAGGGCATTTATTGTGAATCTTGGCGATATGCTGGAACGGTGGAGCAATGGATTTTTCAAGTAACACTTCTAGCTTTACAAGGGATTGTGATTTTGAAGTAAATTTTTCTAGCTGACATTTTTTTTTTTTGCATACATTGTGACCTTACAGATCCACATTACATCGGGTTCTTGGGAACGGTCAGGAACGATATTCAGTAAGGCTCTTACTAGACTTATCTGTTTCTGAACTTTACAATCTTGCAGGGTTATTAGTGAGGGTTTTTACTTTTTAGCCATATGCTTAATGCTTGCTTGGTCATAATATTCTCAACAGTTTAGTTTTGTGTTTGACATGTTCAGAACCGAGTCTAGCAAATTAATATATAACTTCAATGTTGCATCTAATGTTTTCTCAACGCAGATTCCATTCTTCGTGGAACCGAATCATGACTGTCTAGTGGAGTGTCTCCCAACATGCAAGTCAGAAAGCAACCTCCCTAAGTAAGACTTCAGCTAGTTCTATACCAAGACCTTTTAAGTGGTAAGAACTGTTGTTAAAAAATGTTAATGATTTTGATGCATGTATAGATATCCACCGATCAAATGTTCGACGTACCTCACCCAGCGTTACAACGAAACACATGCAGAGCTAAGCATCTACCACCAACAAACATGAATGCTCTTTTCAATCAACAGTGTAGGAGAGAGTCGTTAAAAAAAAAAAAAGGTAAATTAGTGTTCGTTGTTACACTCTTGGATGTATGCTCAAAGCAAAGTCCTCAAATAGATCGTAATGTAAGTGAAGTTTACGACACACCCCTTCCATTTATTGGCAAGGGATACACATGCTTATGTTTTATTTCAATCTTTGCATCTGTACGAATTTGAGAAGAGTCCCAGTCTTTGTAACATTTAAAATCAATACTAGCTACACTTGTTGACTCATGGGTTTACGAGATGTTGTAATGAGACCAAAGAATGTAAACTAACAAGTTTGGTCGCCGCTCATGTGATAAAAGGTTCATCTCGTTGGTGCGGGCGATCATTAACCCAAATTGCGTTATAGGGTTCACTAGAATTGATACACAAAATCCATATACGACTTTCTCCTTTGCATTTTTGTAATATATAACCCTTTGCCAATTGAGAAATGTTTGATCTCTTAGTTTCGCGGGAAAAAGTAGAGCAGTCTCCTTATTCAGTTAAAGAAAAGACACAAAGGCCATTGCAAACAAACAAAAAAAAATCTACTGGTAACAGAGAAGATAAACGAAGTACTGCTTCTCTCTAGATTAAGAGCTAGTTTAGAGATACAACAGTTTCACTAATTCGAACCGAGCACTTCGAGAAGTTATCAAACTCGGTGTAGTCACTGTCAGAGATCATTTTCCTTGACCGTGACTTCCTTGCTGTTCTGATCCTCTTGCTTCCTCCTGTAAACACCACATATGATAACAAGAGAAAATAACTTTAATAATATTAACAGGAAGATGCAAAAACCAGCAAATTTGAGTTGCTTTAAGCAAAAGATACCTCAGAGATGGGTTTCCTCTTCTTCTCTTGCGTCTCCTTCTTTGCTTTCAATCTCTGACCTTCAGCCAACAAAGACATCCTCCTCTTTGCGGTCTTAGCATATGGATTAAGCTTCACCATCACATTCAAATTCTTCAAAGGATTCTTCATAGTCATTCGTCTCTTCACTTCCTTCTTCATTGGCTTCACCACACTCTCTGAACCTCATCAGAGTTTATAATCCTATAGCAAGATCAGCATTAAACATTTTCGTCCCTGTCGAAACATATCCTTTCTTCTTCTCAAAGAAACCGTAAATAGACTCAACCTTCTCAAACGCAGACCTACCAAGATGACCACCAGTAGCTAAACCCAACAAATTCAACCTCGTCACGTTACAAAATATAACCTCCAGGAATCTTCCTAAATGCCTTTAACCAAAAACGATCCTTCAGTATCATAAACTATCAAGTATCAATGGACCTTTCCCAGATATGTAACGACGATTCCTCATTTGGCCTTCTCCGCGTCAGCGAAAGCACCTATCCGCTTCAAAACCTTAACCACTTGGGAAGTTCCCTCGACGGATTCAATAAAATAAAATCACTAACTATAAGTGGCAACTCTGGAACACTCTCGATCTTGTGACCACGAGCCATAACTAAAGACGAAACCGCGGTAGCAGCGACTGCGGAAATAATGGCGTGCGTCTTCATATTGACATTAACACGACGATGCAACCGTCGCAAGATTTTAGTCGGAGAAAACATTCGGCCAATACGACACATGTTTCCGTAAGCTGCTTGACCAGCACGGTATGTACCACCACTTGAAACACGAGGGATATGCGAAATGGCATGACCTAAGGTTGACGGCTGTGGTTTGAGATTTGAGGGTGGACGTAGTTTACAACGTCTGGACGGGAGCCATCATTACGGCTGGTAATGGAATTGTAGTGTGATGGCGATGCTCATGCTTCCGTAGGTGTAGAGTGACTGGAAGGAGATTAAAGGACGTGAGGCGGCTATGGCAGCGAGTCTTTTCACATTATATTGGCATTTGTACGGTGCCACCGTCGCCATACTTTAGTCGGAGCAATATTTGGAGGCCATTTTCAGATGTGAGACGAAGACTAATGGTGTCTTTTAGGGTTTTTTCTTTTAAAAAAATCTCACAAGACTACTTTTAAAGCCTTATATACATGTGTTTACTGATTAGGTTTCCTTAAAATAAACTACTTAAATTTATAAAGGTTTTTGAACTTAAATAAAGAAAGTTATAAAACAATATTGTACTCAAAAGAGAGAGGTATGGATGGTATAAACTGTGTCAACACTTACTTGAAACAATTTAGGAAAACGATCCCCTTATTTGGGCATAGGACCTTCTTTCTCTGTCAGTGTCTTTCACTAGGTAAAGAATAGATCATAAGACTGGAAAAACACTTTCCCTTCAGCCGTTATTCACTGTTTTAAGTCTCTTTTAGACCTAAATTGCTTGTTTTCTCAAGAAAATAATCAGTTTCTTCCATCCTGCTTTGGTTTTTCAAACAAGTCCTTTTTCAGTGGAAACTCTAAGTCTCTCCAGTTCCAAGAGGATGTCGTCTGCTATGGATAAAGCCCTCTTGGCTATGTCTCTTGAAGATGAGGAAGAGGACATACCGTTTCAGATGTCGGATTTGCCGGAGTTTCAATCAATGGAAAGAAATGCAATTAGTCTGGTCGGCCGCACTCTAAACCCTGGCTGTCAATCTATGAAGAATCTGATAAGAGATATGCCAAGAAAATGGCAGAAACCGGGAAGAATGAGAGGTGTTGCACTTTCAAATTAAAAATTTCAGTTTATTTTCAACAAGGAGCATGATTTGCAAGAAGTGCTGGATAAAGGAGTTCATACATAAAATGATTGGTCCTTGGCGGTGGATAGATGGTATGAGAATCCCCATGCAAATTATCTCCGGTTCATACCTCCAATAAAACCTTTATAAATTAATAAAGTGGGTACAATAAAATTTTATTAACTTATAGAGGTTTTAATTTATCGATTAATTTAATAATTATTAAATTATGGATAAATTAATAAAATATTAACTTATGAAAAAATTTGTTTATTTACATAATTTTGAAAATTTTCTATTACAGAATAAGATACTTTTGTTATGATTCACATTTTTATAGAATTTTATTAATTTATAATCTTGGCTATCGTAATAGGATTAACTAGGTTCAAATCCGCGGTACACCGCGGGAAATTTTTTTTTAGATTATATGTTCTTTACTTAAGAGTTTGTTTATTAATTTTGATACTATTTATGTGATTTTAATAAGATGCTACTTTTTGAATACTGTTATTAGTGGATATTGTTTAAAAATTATATATGTTAGTTACTTATATTTACTCATTATTTTAGTTACATATTAATAAATTGATTGAAACCCGTGGTACACCGCATGATAAATTTTAATTTATTGCGATAATAATTTTTAGTTTATTCAGTTTTAATTTTACAATGTAATTTTGTATTTAGTTTTGTTCAAGTTATTATTTATATAGTTTAAAATTATAGACATGTTTTTTAGTGGTTGTATTTGCTTACCAAATGTGTTAATTTATATTAATGTATTAAAATGATTTTAGCATAGTAAGTTCGGGCAGAGCAATACCTGTTATCCGTATTTAACCATTTTGAAGAATAATAGTACCAATAAATAAATAAATATTATGTTCATTTACTCATGGTAAAAACCTAGCATCCGGTTTTGATTTTTACTATATGTCCCGTTACTTGACCCGTTACACCCAAATTATTACCTAACTCGTAAGTACAATTTTATTAATATAATAGAATTTATCAGTATTTTATTTTTATGTAGTGTATTCAATTTACAAACATATATCTATTATATAGTATTTACACATCATGTATTTAAAGAAATAATAGATAGAATTTTTTATCATTATTTATAGTTTCACTTTGTAGAAACAAAATATATTGTAAAAAATCATTTCAGTAAAAAGTGTGTTACATGAATATGTGAAATCTTTTAATTTGTGAATAAGGATGTAAGTAACATAATGTAGAGTGTATTATTAATATAACTTCATATAGTTTAAAATTTGGTTGTAACTGTGTATTTTCCTAGTTTGGAATAGTTCTATATTTTGTTTTTGGTAGAAAAAGTTGTGTAACATTTATAATCATAACTTATTTTTTTTAAAAATCTACTTTAAAAATGAAGTAAAGTGTAATTATATATTTTATAATTATTATTTTTATGGAGTTCCATGTTAAATGTATGAATAATGACTGTGTTGTACATGATCGACTCTTCCTCCACACGGTTCATCTTTCGGTTATTGGGCTTGGTCTTCTACGGGGTTTGCCCTCTATTTTCATTTTGTTATTTATGTCTCTATCTTAATAAAAACGAAAAAAAAAAAGAATTTAACACAAAACCCTGTTAAAAAAAGATTGTAAACGACATCTGATGTTCATATATTTTATCCTGTTTTCCTTAGTATATTCACATCTTTTGCATCTTTTGCTATCCATTTTCACCATTATTGCATAGCTTTAGGACTAATCATGCATTAGAGTTTAGTTATATTGCATTTGCATCTTTTCATGCATAAACAGGTGATTTTGAAGCTTAAGGAGCATGGAAGCAATGCTGAGGAAGAAGTGAAGCAATCATGAACGGAAAGCAAGAGAGTTAAGGCTGAAATAACAAGGTCCGGAGTCCAACTCGACCGCACACTCGACCAGACACCCGACCGTGTGCTGAGGAGGACTCGACCGAGTGGAGAATGCACGAGAGAAGCCAGCTCGACCTGCCACTCGACCGAGCACAGGTCGAGTTGACCGAGCCGTTGACTATTTTGTCTTTTAGTATTTTTAGGGCTTTCATTCCCCTCCTATATAAAGCCTTGTACCTGCAGCCACAAAAGAATCCAGCTTTTTAGATATTCTCTAAACCTAGTATTTACCCTTTTTGGGATTTATTCCTTTTGCCTTTTTTATTTCCTAGATCTTGTACTTGAAAAAGACTAAATTCTTCAATATTGTTAGTTTAATAACTTTCTTAATATTGAGAATTCAAGTTTCATTTCTTTTTCAATATTGTAGATCTTTGTTTCATCTTTCTAATGATGCAAGTTTCAATATTTTCTAGGTTTATGATTTTGATGTTCATCATGTGTTCTTGTGAGTAGTAGCTTAGGATCTTGAGGATGGGTAAGGCTGGGCTGTGAATGAGGTTTGTTTGGCTTGATCAAGCTTGATTGTTGTAGATCTCTTCTAGGGTAGATGTTCTTAATGCTGATCCTATATCTGAGAGGGTAGGATCTGATTTCAAGCATCTTAGCATCACACCAATGTTTAAGAGGCATAGATAAGGCTAGATCTAGAGCTTACCATCTTGCTTGATAAGAGATTAGAGGTTTTTGTTTGGTATGAGACATATTTCTTACTGCCTGCTTGTGTAGACTCTTTACTATGTGAGAGCAAGTCTAGAAATGCATAGGTTTGATTGTTTCTTGACCATGAGAGTGGGAGAAACTTGTCTTAGATACATATGTCTAGAGATTAGCTCATGTTGTTTGAGATTTGTTGATCAAGTTAGAAAGCCTCAATCATTAGTCCAGCCCATGAATCCCTCCTCAAGTCCTTCCTTGTTTATTGATTTTACAGTCTTAATCCTGTTGTTTGATTGTAGTTTGATTCGTCTTTGCATTACTCTGTTTTTATTGCATTGCTCTGTTTCTGCGTTTAGTCCAGCTCGACCACTCACTCGACCTACACTCGGTCGAGTGCTTGCTCGAGTTCATCCCCATAACTCTTGTTTATGCTTTGTGATTGTCTTGTTTCATTCTATTTTCATTTCTGTTGCATTTACTTAGTATCTTGTTCATTACTTGTCTTGCATTAGTTCATCAGCATAGTTTCTACTTCTGTTGGTTGCATCATTACTGTCATAATCATCCTGTTTCATTTGCATTTAGTTCTTAGTTCTTATAGTTTACTTTCTGCACTTTACATTTTCATCATAGGATTGTTAGTGACAAACATCCTTTACATCTGGTTTAAATTAGATCTTTATGCATATCTTGACTGTTCACAAACACTCAGATTGGATTGACACCTCTTATACTGCAACTGCATAAGGGGAATTGAAACACCTTACCATCCATCCATTCTTTGCATACATTCATCATCATTCATCCATCTTTCACCATCATACAAATACTTGTTTCAATTTGCATCTTGAAGGTAATCAAAGAAACAATTTCTTGTCGGCAACACACACCCGTCTGTTGTTTGAATCTGTCTTTTTGATTCGCAAAATAATTAACAATGATATGAAGAAGTGCACTTTACTCATTTCCATGGATCCACGAAACAAAGCTGCTTCGGTCCAAGCCATTGAATAGTCGCTTGATTCTCCGGGAAATAGTCGATTGAAGAGTCAAAGCCATTGAATTGAACACTACAAACTTCGATTCAATTTTTAAAGACACCGGCAAAGGTAATTTAGTTTATAAAATTTATGTTTCTACTGTAGAATTTTGGATAGTTTGGTCGAATTTTTGTGATCTTTCTTTGATTGGTCTTGGATGATCAGTTAAGAAAATTGGCAAAGTACTAACTCTACAAGAAAATGCAGTCATATTAGTAAAAACAACCCTTGGTTATCCAAAAGAACCTATTCTGGAAATAAAATAAAAACTAAATTATTCATTAGATGATCGTGATCAAGCACGAGTACACCAATATAACTAACATGAAACAAAAAAAAAAAAAAAAAAAATTATTATAAAGTATAGAAAGCAACAACTAAAACCAAATAAAAAAGACTTGTATTTCTTCTCACTCATCCATCTACTAACTCTTCATATCGCAATAATCTAACTTTCCCTCCATCCACCTTATCACTCTTCACGCTTTCAGTCTTCAGTTTAATCACTTCATTCATCATTTGAGCATTGCTTATCTATCAAAACTGAAAACACAAAATATGTGTTTAGTTTAAAGCGAGTAAATCTGACCAAACAAACAACAGTCTTACCAGCATCATTCTCCATTGTCCTAGAAAATAACATTTTTCAAAACGTTTTAGATGCTCTTTTTTCACGAAAGCATGGAGCTTTGTACCCTGTAAAAGAAAGTTTACGTGAGTATTTCTACATGATATAAAAGTTTAAAAAGGTGAATTAATATTATAAGAAGATGTATATTACCTTCACATCACTGAGCACCATGTCGAATGTTCCACGAAATCTTGTTGTGTATGTATTTCAGGTATGGAGGACCTTCATTTTCACACGCCACAACATCTTGTACGGGTTCACGTCATTGAGGAATGACACAGACTGAGTCGCCATTGTTAATTACTATGAAAAGAAGAATTAAAAAAGTTTTTACTATGAGGTAAGTTGGTGGCTTGATGAGTTAGCATATCTAATGATGCTATATTTATAGAGAACTTAGATAATTAGGTTATTACTTTGATCGTTGATTGGATAACTTGGAGAGGAAGCACAATATCTTAGATACGATCAACCGTTTAAGGATTTTTTAAATTACAAGTGGAATGAAGATACCCTAGTTTTAAGGAAGATTAGAAGATATATGAAGATTGATTGATCGTTATGATCTTCTTATGATTGAATGGTTGTTTATAATTGAATATTTCACGCAATTCTGTTTAGGAAATAGCCATAAAAGTCGAACATGTAGTTAATATGGTGGAATAAAGAGAGAATATGCATGCTTTTGATTGAATGGTTAAGATTGCACTATCATTTAAAGCTTTAAGAACCCGATTAGTAAATCGGGTAGTATTTGATCCAATTAAAAGACCCATGGTTAGACACGCGGATCCTATGTTAATTTTGCAATTGATTAATTATTCTCACATTTGCCCATTTTGATTTCAATTAAACGTGTCCTTTTGTTATAATTCGATGGCAATTGCTATAATTAGTGAACACATTTTGGACATTTCTTCAAACGTACTCCTCTTTTAATTATAAGAAGATAATAATAGTTTACTTAATTATCCAAGTGAAAATGATAAATGTTAGAAGTTTAGAGTTTAGAAGAAATTGCTAGTACTATCTTTCATGGTAATGATGAAGTCAATAAGATATTGTGATGTCTTTAAAACTACATGTAAAAAATAATTATCGCATCTAGGACTCTCTACAATTTTTATATATGATTTGAGAAGACAACACAAAAACATTTTAATACAATAAAAAAGATTAGAGATGAGTTCTAACTAGAATGCAAGTTCAAGAATTACACAAACAACAATAGAGTTATATTTCACTAAATTTTTTTAGATATATATAGTTTATATCATTATTAATTTATGATATTGTTGGGACCATATTTTTATATAGGATTTCCAAAAAAATTATTATCTTATTATTTTATCGAATTGTGTCCTTTTTTACACCGGTCCAACTAGGACCGGAAAATTTTATTACTTTATAGTGAATATTAATTTAAAGAGTATTAATTTATAGAGGTTCTACTGTATTTGGGTTCAGATCTCAAACCTTCCCATTAACTTCTATACGGCTAAAGCAATAACGGCGTTGGGGGAGTTGATTGGTGAAGTGAAGGAAGTAGCTTTCAATCCAGAAAGACCCCAGACTCAAGATTTTGTTTGGGTTAAAGTCTTGTTTGATGTCTCTAGACCCCTTCGCAGATCGAAGTTGGTCAATTTGCCAAACAGTGGCTCGACCTATGTTAAGTTCCACTATGAGAAGGTTCAAAAAAGGTGTTATGAATGTCAACGTCTTACCCATGAAAGAGATGATTGCCCTTTCTTGCTAAAGAAAAAATAAGATGAACTGGCAGCTTCAAGAGATGGTATCCTAACTCCTAAGCCGATAAAAGCTCCTTTCCTGTAGGAAGGTGAAACACATATATTTGGGTGGATGATGATGGTATGATGGAATGATGAGATATGAATGAATAGATGGCAGGGTGTTTCAATTCCCCTTATGCAATTGTAGTACAAGAGGTGTCAATCCAATTTGAGAGTTTGTGAACAATCAAGATGTGCAGAAAGATCTAAGTTAAGCTAGATGTAAATGATGTTTGTCACTAACAATCCTATTATGAAATGCAAAGTGCAAAATGTAAAACTAGAAGAACTAAATGCAAAATGTAAATGGAACAGAATGATTATGACAATTATGAGCTATAACAGAAATAGAAACTATATTAATGCAAGTACTGAACAGGACACTAAGTGAATGCAACAGAAATGCAGACAGAATGAAACAGGAAGTAAGACAGGACAACTACAAATCATAAACAAAAGTCTGGGGATGAACTCGAGCAAGCACTCGATCGAGTGTAGATCGAGTGCAGGGTCGAGCTGGAAAAACGCGAGAAAACAGAGCAACACAAGAAAAAACAGAGCAATATGAAAGCGAATCAAACAACAAGCAAGCAGCAGGATTAAGACTAAGAAATCAATAAACAAGGAAGGCATTGAGGAGGGATTCATGGGCTGGACTAATGATTGAGGTCATCTAACTTGGTCAACAAATCTCAAACAACTTGAGCTAATCTCTAGACAATATTTTCTAAGACATGTTTAATCCACTCTCATGGCAAGAAACAATCAAACTCATGCATCTCTAGACTTGTTCTCAAAAAGTAAAGAATCTACACAAGCAGGCATTAAGCAATATGTCAAATACCAAACAAGACCTTTAATCTCTTAGCAAGCCTAATGGTAAACTCTAGATCTAGCCTTATCTATGCTCCTTAAACATTTGTATGATGCTAAGAGGCTTGAGATCAAATCCTACCCTCTCAGTTATAGGATCAGAATTAAGAACATCTAGCCTAGAAGAGATCTACAACAATCAAGCTTGACCAAATCAAACAAACCTCAAACATAATCCAGCCTAACCCATCCTCAAGATCCTAAGCAACTACTCACAAGAACACATGATGAACATCAAAGTCATAAACCCAGAAAATACTGAAACTTGCATCAAATGAAAGATAAAGCAAAGATCTACAATAATGAAGAAGGAATCAAACACGAATTCTTAATATCTTGAAAGTTATGGAACCAACAAAATCCAAGAATCTGATGTTTTCTCCTTCAAAAGAAGGTACAAGATCTAAGAAAATAAAAGTGCAAAAGGAATAATTCCCAAAAAGGTGAAAACTAGATTTTTGACTATCTAAAAAGCTGGACTCTTGGTGGCTGAAGGGTACAAGGTCCTTTTATAGGAAAAGTAGTGGAAGCCCTAAAAATAATAGAAAACAAAATAGCTAGGCGGCTCGGCCAACTCGACCTGGTGCTCGGTCGAGTGACCGGTCGAGTTGGCTTTTCTTCTGTACCTTCCACTTGGTTGAGTCCCTCTCCGCACACGGTCGAGTGTCTGGTCGAGTGGGCAGTCGAGTGGGACTCCAGACTTTGGTTCTTCAGCCTTAACTCTCTTGTTTTCTCCTCTTGATTGCTTCGCTTCTCCTCAGCATTGCTTCCATGCTCCTTAGGCTCCAAAATCACCTGTTTATGCATGAAAAGATGCAAATGCAATGCAACTAAGCTCTAATGCATGATTAGTCCTAAAGCTATGCAATAATGGTCAAAATGGAAAGCAAAAGATGCAAAAGATGTGAATATACTAAGGGAAAACAGGGTAAAATATATGAACATCAGAAGGTGATCCCTTAATGGGCGTATTAAGAGAGGACCAATTTGGGACAAACCCTCTCACTGGTAGACAAGAATAGCCCAGAAGTTCTTCAAGGAATGATACAATACCTACTGGCGAACAACAATGAAGAGTGGATTATCAAATTGGATAGAGTTAAGAAGACGGTCATTGAAGTTGAAAAAGATCCGATTGCTAGAAAATCGATCCTAATATTGGAAGCTCCTTCAATTTTTCATCAAATGTCAATAAGGATAAAGGCATCGTTTTTGGCTTTGATCTTGTATAATCTTCACGGCCTATTGAGAATCGTGTAAAGTCTTCGTTGGTTCCAGAAGACTCAAATTAGGATAATAGTTCTCAACTTAAGATGCTTTTGAAGACAACTCCTTCCAAGCCTCGTGAAGCTGCGTAATCCTTCTTTGCTTTATCTCAACCTTTCCAGGATATTGCGACGGATTATAGGACAGGCTTCTTCGAAGCTGGTCCTTCCGGCTCTTATCGGTGGAAAGACAAAAGCAAGAAAACGTCCTCCAAGATTTATCAGAAAGTTTAAGCCAATTCTAGCGGGGGTGGGTTCGGAGGTTCTTATTGATAATTCAGCAGTAGTAGGAAATAGAAAGGATAAAAGGAAAGCAGATCCAGGTGGTATAAGCACTGCAAAGTCTACAAAGCTTAATCCATCAGAGGTGATCCCAATGGGGGGGATTGCCTAATGCCCAATGAGCATCATAAGCTGGAATTGTCAAGGATTGGAACGGTCCCATGACTTGACAATTCCTCGTCTCAAAGAAATGTGTAAAAAACATTTCCCAGAGATGTTGTTCCTGATGGAAACTATGCATAGTAGGGATGTTTTAGTAGATCTTCAAGTTTGGTTAGGGTATGATAGAGTATATACGGTGGAACCTGTCGGAAATAGTGGTGGTCTAGCCCTCTTTATTAAAGCAGGAGTTATGGTGGATCTCAAGTTTTTTGATAAGAATCTTATGGATATGAAAGTACAGCTTGGTTCATCTTCGTCTTTTATCTCTTGTATATATGGGGATCCAGTTTTTAAGAAAAGGGAAGTTAACTGGGAAAGAATGAGTAGAAATGGTGTAGGAAGTAAAGACAGTTGGCTCTTGATAGGGGATTTTAATGACATTCTTCATAATGGAGAAAAAGTTGGAGGCCCTAGAAGACCCGATTCAGTTTTTAAGCCATTCTCTCAAATGTTACAAATATGTGATATGATTGAACGGTCGAGTCAAGGAAATGGTTTTACCTGGACGGGAAGAATATATGACTTATGGATTCAGAGTAGATTGGATAGAGGAAATAAGGAGTGGAGTGCTCAATTTCCAGCTTCTAACCAGGCTTTGCTAGGCATTAGAGGGTCGGATCACCGTCCAGTCCTGACCAAATTGATGGATTCTTAACATCAATATAGGGGTCAGTTCAAATTTGATAACAGATTTCTCATCAAGCCGAGGGTTTTGGAAGAAATAAAAAAGGTCTGGGTTTTAAGAAGGGGTCTCTCAATATCGGCAGATTGAAAGTGTGCAGGAAGTCTTTGAGTGTTTGGAAAAGAAAAAATGATATGAATTCTCATGATAAGATTCGGGTAGTGAAACAGGCTTTAGAACAGGAACAATCTTCCTCTTTCCCAAGATTTATTGTTGTCAAGAATTTGAAGTCTGACCTGGCAAAAGCTTATAGTGAAGAAGAAACTTATTGGACCCAGAAAAGTAGGTTCAAATGGATAAAAAAAAAGGGATAGAAATACCAGATTTTTTCACTCATTAGTTAAAGGAAACAGATCTAGGAAAAGATTGGATGTGCTGCGAGATCAGCATGGTCATCTACATATATCAGAGGCTGCAAAAGGAGAGGTGGCTTCCTCTTATTTTCAAAATCTGTTCAAGTCTTCTAATCCAGCTACTTTCTCGGTTTGGTTTTCCAGTATGGAGGAAGAGTCACCCCTGAGATGAATCGTAGTTTGATCAAACAAGTCTCAAAAGAAGAAATAGAAGTTGCGGTTTTTTCTATAAATCCATCAAAAGCTCCATGTCCTAATGGAATGTCTTCCTTGTTCTTTCAACAGTATTGGAGTATAGTTGGAGATCAATTGGTGGCTGAGGTAACAATTCTTTTTGAAAATGGAGTTTTCCCAAGGAGTGGAACTACACTCATCTTTGTTTGATTCCAAAGATCATCTATCCTTCTGATATGAGTGATCTGAGACCTATCAATCTCTGCTTGGTTCTTTACAAGTTTATATCAAAAGTCATGGTGAAGAGATTGAAACCCTATCTGCCAGATTTGTTTCAGAAATCCAGTCTGCCTTTGTTTCAGAGCGTTTAATTTTGGACAATATTATTGTTGCTCACGAGCTTATCCATAGTCTTAATACCAATGTTGCGACCTCTTCTTTTGGCTCTGGGTTTTCATGCTACGTGGGTAAAATGGGTGATGATGTGTGTGTCTTCCATAACATACTATGTCCTTATAAATGATCAACTTTTGAGATGATTCTTCCTCAAAAAGGAATAAGGCAGGGGGATCCCTTATTTTGCTTCTTATTTGTCTTATGTACTGAAGGCTTGACTCACCTTCTGAATTTGGCTCAACAGGCTGGTAAAATCACAAGGATGCAATTTCAAAATCAAGGTGTAATCATTCATCATCTCCTTTTTGCAGATGATAGCTTGTTTTTGTGTCAGGCATCAAGTGAGGAAAGTAGAGCCCTAATAGATATTTTGAAGGCTTATGGTGAAGTCTCAGGGCAACAAATCAATCCGGTTAAGTCTTTTATATCCTTTGGTTCTAAAATACATCAGCACCAAAAGCAGCAAATTAAAAACATTATGGGGATATTAGGAGAGGGAGGAGCATGAACTTATCTGGGACTCCCTAAATGCATCTGTGGCTTTGACCTGCTTTTTGCTGCTACTTGACCCCACACTCGACCAGCACGTGGTCGAACTCCTTAACCAAAGTTTGAAAATTCAAATTTTTCTTCTTTTTCCTCCCTCCACTCGATCATTCTAGAGAAATGGGAATCGAATGGGCCTTAGTTTTTTTCCAACTCGGTCGAGTACCTCTCGTGCGCTGGTCGAGTGGGCTTGCGAATCTACTTCCCCAAGTCCAAATCTCTCCATACCCATCTACACTTTCATTAAAAGGCCTACCAAACACAAACATAAAAGAAAACACAACAAAACTACAAGGAAAATAAAGCTTATTTACAAAGGATACCTTAGGGACTTCCTCCCTAGTGAGCTTGTTTAGAGTCACTAAGCTTGACTTTGGTTGCCTTTTCAGGCTTGGTTTTGATACCAAGGAGGTGATGAAATCCTCCCTGGCACCTCTTGATCACTGTGAAGTTGACTCTTGATCACTTCACCCTTAACACACAAACCATATTTCTTCTTGATTTTGAGCCTTGGTCTTGCCTTCCTCATAGACCTCATGTTTAGCTTGACTTGGAAATCCTTAACCATACCAGTTAACTCTTGAACTGAACTCTTAAGCTTTTCCACTAAATCCTCTTGAAGAGAGAGCTTATCCTTTGGAGTTTATTCACCACTTAAGCCTTCATCACTACCTTTGTCCTTGATAGTAAAAGGTTGATTATCAATGGTAGGGAGGTTGGTTGGGTTATAGATGTTGAACTTCATGGTTATATCCTCAGCAATGTTCAAGGTCACAAGACCTTCCTTAACATCTATAACAGCTCCAACAGTGGCTAAGAATGGCCTCCTTAGAATGATAGGATCTTCAGGCTCCTTATCCATCTCTAGAACCACAAAGTCTGTATGAATCCTTGCCTTTCCCATCTTGACTGGAATGTTTTCCAACTTACCAACTATGCCTCTGTTTGTTTCATCAGCTAGACATATGTGAAGGTTGGTGGACTTGAATTCAGTGTGCCCAAGCTTTTGTACTATAGAGTAAGGCATCACACTGATAGATGCTCCCAAGTCACATAAGCACTGGTTGTAGTGAAGATAGCTAAATGTGCAAGGCAGATAGAATGGACCTGGATCCTTAAACTTAATTGGGATGATAACTCCTCCAAGGTCTTCAAGATCCTTTTCATCTTGATCATGAGCCTTCTTTTTTGATAATTCAAGCAAAAAATCCTTATAGAGAGAATATGGATCATACTGTTCCAAGGCAGGTCCTCTCTCTTCTTCTTGGTAAGTAATGATAACCTCTTATATGGCCATCACTTCCTCTTGTTTCTCTGTCACAACCTCTTCTTTCAAAGCTTTCACTTCCTCTTGTTGCAAGGCCATCATTTCCTTTCTTTTAATGATTTCCCTTAATTCCTTAAGCTTCTGTGCCTTGAAACGTTCTGGGAATGGTAAAGGCGGTTTGTAAGCAGGAGGAATGTACTCAGCAGGCTTGACAGTTTCTGGTCCTTCAGCTCGATCGACCACTCGATCAGGCACTCGGTCGAGTGCCAGTTCGAGCACCTGGTCGAGTGGACTACCGGATTCAGTCTGCTTTGCACAATCTTCACTCTGAACTTCAAGAATTGACCAATCCTCCCCATCTTGAACATCACTGTCCTCAGTGACTTCTTCATCAAGACTATGAATGGCTTTTGCAGTGAACTCCCTTGGGGTTTGAACAGCTTTTCCAGGGAGTTGAGTAGGTTTGGGAGCTGAAGTAGAAGCAATGTTGCTCTCCATGTACTTCACTCTAGAGTTCAGACCCTCAAACTTCATGTTAAGGTCATTATACTGTGATGTTAACCGCTGGTTCAACTCAGCAAACTGCTTGGCCGGTCGAGTGGGTGCTCGAGTGACTCGGTCGAGTGCCTCAAATACTGTTGTTCTCGGCTACTTGAACTCCTCTTCCTCTGAATTGGCTCGTACATTGAGGCTCTAGCTGGTTCCACAGGGTTTGCAACTCTTGAAAGTGCTCTAGTTGAGCTACTCCTCCTCAAAGGGCTTGAATGGCTTGGAGATGAGTTTGCACTCTTCAGCTCAGCAATCTCCTTCTTTAAGCCTTTGATAGACTTAGCCATATTGGTCACCTTCTTCTTTAGCTTATCAAACTTCTTCCCATGCCACTTGTTCCACTTTTGCAAAAGATTCAACCTCTTGCTAGTCTCTCTCACTCCTCTACTATCCCTTGGGTTGGGCTCATAATCCTCAAAGTAAAACTGCTCCTCCCCAGCAGCCATTTCCACATCTCCAGCTTCATCAACTCTTACTTGAACTATCCCATCAAACAAGAACTCATCAGCTGGCCAAAAGTCAATGTTTGCTCCTTCTTGAATGGTGGTGAGCTCTTGGTTAGGTAAGATCAACTGCTTTTTCCCAGCTGTTGGAAGCTCAAAGTTGAAAATGTGATTTCCTTGATGCATCTCCTTGGCTAGTATGAGAGTAGGGGTGAGGTAGCTTGAGTCAATCCATCTTGGTGAGACCTTTTCTCCTCTAAGTGGGACCTTGGCAGCTTGTAGAATTGGAGTGATGATGCCTCCAATGGTTAGTGCTCCCCTTGAACCTTTGTTTTGCAATTTGCCCACCCAACTTCTCAAATATATCATGTGGTCAATGAGCACCATTGCAAGGTCAGTCTCCACAGTGGTCCCAAGAATGATGGTTCCATCTCTTTCCTTGAGGATGATTCCATTTAGAGTCATGTCAATTATCTTAAGCTCACCCTCATTGAGATTTCCAGTTTCCTTCCTAGCAAAGAAGGTGTTTGCTAAGGCCTTGTGGAAGTACCTTAGGACTGGGCTTCTTATCTTTGAACTTTTGGTCTTGGAGGATGAATAAGTGATGTTGTCTCCAATGGTTTCCCAAATGGAATAGAGCTCTTCTCTTGGTATTATCAAGCTCCTATTACTCCCAACTTCAAAACCAAACACATTTGCTATCTTCTTCATTGGAAGCTCATACTTCTTCCCCTTGATTGTGAAGGCAATGTGACCAGCTCCCAACTCATCATCCTTCCTTGCATATGTGTGCAGCTTGACTGTGGCTAGAAACTCACAACTTTTTTCCTAGTAACCCTCCATGCAAAGCCCCATGAACTTGGTTAGGTTGCTCTTCTCAAAAAGAAACTCCACATCTTCATCAATGGCTAGCTTCTGCATGGTTTCCTTGTGTGGATATCTAGTCCCCAGGAACTCCATCCTCATGAAGGCTTCATAAAGTTGCCTCTTTGTCAAACCACAAGATTCTGCTTCTCCATCATCCTCTCCCTCTTCTTCTTCATCTTCTTCCTCACTCTCACTTTCAACCTCCTCTTGTTCAACCTCAACTGCTGGCCTCTTCCCTTTGGCCTTGTTTCTCCTCATGAACTCCATAAGAGTTGGCTCCCTTTCTTCTTCACTTTCGGTTCTCTCAGGATCTTCCTCAACTGACTGGTTCCTTGAAGATGGGGTCTGGCTCGATCGGCCACTCGGACCACCACTCGGTCGAGTGCTTGCTCGAGTGAGGCGTCGAGTGGTTCTTCCAGCTTCTCCTCTTGATTCAAGGTGAGCATCACGACGTTCCATGGAGCTTGCAACTGCTTGTTGAGACTTCCTAGTAATCCTTGAAGACATTTTCGAACAGAACTGAAGGGAATAGACTCAAAGCTTAAGGTTAATAGGTTAGTGACTCAAAAACTTAAAAGAGCTAAGCTTGAGCAAAAGATGAACTTAGAGAGAGATTTTAAAACTTAATTTTAGTTGTTTTGAGCAAATGAGAGAGTGTGAGAGGTATATGGTCGAATCAAGCTCTATTTAAAGAAGCTAAGGGGACAAGGAGACAAGGGTGGAGCGTCCATACCATTCAAATTTGAAATGGGAATCTTTGACCTGCTTTTTGCTGCCACTCGACCCCACACTCGACGAGCACATGGTCGAGCTCCTTGACCAAAGTTTGAAATTTCAAAATTTTTCTTCTTTTTCTCCCTCCACTCGATCATTCTAGAGAAATGAGAATCGAGTGGGCCTTAGTTCTTTGCCAACTCGGTCGAGTGGGCTTGCGAATCTACTTCCCCAAGTCCAAATCTCTCCATACCCATCTACACTTTCATTAAAAGGCCTACCAAACACAAACATAAAAGAAAACACATCAAAACTACAAGGAAATAAAGCTTATTTACAAAGGATACCTTAGGGACTTCCTCCCTAGTGAGCTTGTTTAGAGTCACTAAGCTTGATTTTGGTTGCCTTTTCAGGCTTGGTTTTGATACCAAGGAGGTGATGAAATCCTCCCTAGCACCTCTTGATCACTGTGAAGTTGATTCTTGATCACTTCACCCTTAACACACAAACCATATTTCTTCTTGATTTTGAGCCTTGGTCTTGCCTTCCTCAAAGACCTCTTGTTTAGCTCGACTTGGAGATCCTTAACCATACCAGTCAACTCTTGAACTGAACTCTTAAGCTTTTCCACTGAATCCTCTTGAAGAGAGAGCTTAGCTTTTGGAGTTGCTTCACCACTTAAGCCTTCATCACTACCTTTGTCTTTGATAGTAAAATGTTGATTATCAATGGTAGGGAGGTTGGTTGGGTTATAGATGTTGAACTTCATGGTTATATTCTCAGCAATGTTCAAAGTCACAAGACCTTCCTTAACATCTATAACAGCTCCAACAGTGGCCAAGAATGGCCTCCCTAGAATGATAGGATCTTCAGGCTCCTTATCCATCTCTAGAACCACAAAATCTGTATGAATCCTTGCCTTTCCTATCTTGACTGGAATGTTTTCCAACTTACCAACTATGCCTCTGTTTGTTCCATCAGCTAGACATATGTGAAGGTTGGTGGACTTGAATTCAGTGTGCCCAAGCTTTTGTACTATAGAGTAAGGCATCACAATGATAGATGCTCCCAAGTCACATAAGCACTGGTTGTAGTGAAGATAGTTTAAGTGTGCAAGGCAGATAGAATGGACATGGATCCTTAAGCTTAATTGGGATGATTACTCCTCCAAGGTCTTCAAGATCCTTTTCATCTTGATCATGAGCCTTCTTTTTTGATAATTCAAGCAAAAATCCTTATAGAGAGAATATGGATCATACTGGTCCAAGGCAGGTCCTCTCTCTTCTTCTTGGTAAGTAATGATAACCTCTTATATGGCCATCACTTCCTCTTGTTTCTCAATCACAACCTCTTCTTTCAAAGCTTTCACTTCCTCTTGTTGCAAGGCCATCATTTCCTTTCTCTTAATGATTTCCCTTAATTCCTTAAGCTTCTGTGCTTTGAAACGTCCTAGGAATGGTAAAGGCGGTTTGTAAGCAAGAGGAATGTACTCAGCAGGCTTGACAGTTTCTGGTCCCTCAGCTCGATCGACCACTCGATCTGGCACTCGGTCGTGTGCTGGTTTGAGCACCTGGTCGAGTGCACTACCGGATTCAGTCTACTTTTCACAATATTCACTCTGAACTTCAAGAAATGACCAATCCTCCCCATCTTGAACATCATTGTCCTCAGTGACTTCTTCATCAAGGATATGAATGGCTTTTGTAGTGAACTCCCTTGGGTTTTGAACAGCTTTTTCAGGGAGTTGAGTAGGATGGGGAGGTGAAGTAGAAGCAAGGTTGCTCTCCATGTTCACTCTAGAGTTCAGACCCTCAAACTTCATGTTGAGGTCATTATACTATGATGTTAACCGCTGGTTCAACTCACCAAACTGCTTGGCCTCCTCAATATTTCCATTGGCTTGCCCAATCAACAATTGTTGCATCATGACTCTTAAGTCTTGTTCCTGGCCTTGGTTAGTCTGAAACCCTAGGGGGGGACACAATTGGGGCTGGAACACTTGTTGTTGTTGCTTGGCTGCATAGTTGTTTTGTTGTTGAGGCTGTTGAGGTGGATAGACTTGGTCTTGTGGATTGACTACATTGGTGCTTCTATAGGAGAGGTTGTTGTGTTTGAACCCTCCTCCTTGGTTGTAGCCTTTGAATCCACCCTGGTTTTGCATATAACAGAGCTCAACAAATTCCCTCTCCCCCTCTTGAACTGGAACTTCTTCCTCACCAATGAAGTGAATGGACTTTTGTTGGCTAAGGAGGATCCTGTCAAGCTTCTCATTGACCATCTTCAAGTCTATCTTGTACTTCTCCTCTTGATCAGTGGAGGTGGACCTTACTGTTCTGTCATAGTCCTCATTGTAGTTTCCATCTGACTGAGCAAGATTTTCAACCAACTCTCAGCCTTCTTCCACATTCTTGTTGAGGAAGTTTCCATTTGAGGCTATGTCAAGAAGCATTCTGATCTTGGGAAGCACTCCTCTATACAAAGTACTTAGGAGGGACTCCTTGCTGAAGCCATGGTGAGGACACTGAGTCTGAAATCCTTTAAACCTCTCCCAAGCTTCACAAAAACTCTCATTATTCCTTTGAGCAAACCCAGAAATTTCATTCCTCAATCTAGCAGTTCTAGCATTGGAAAAGAACTTGGCCAAGAAAGCCTTCTTGCAAGCATCCCATGTGGTTATTGCTCCAGTTGGAAGTGTCTTCTCCCAGAGATGAGCTTTGTCTCCAAGTGAGAAAGGGAACAGCCTAAGCTTGAATACATCCTCACTGACACCATTGATCTTGGTGAGACCCCATATCCTATCAAACTCATCAAGGTGGTCCAGGGGATCTTCCACTGGCAACCCATGGAACTTGTTGGCTTGAATCATAGAGATCAATCCACTATTGATCTCATAATTGTTGTTTGCTACTGTAGGAGGCACAATACCAGCTCTCTGGTTATGTGTGTTTGGTGCATCTCCAGCACCAATGTTTCTTGCTCTTGGAGCTTGTTGATCTTGTTGCTCCACTAGCACTTGTTGTTCTTGTTCCTGATAGATCCTTTTTCTCTACTGTCTCAGGTCCCTTGGCGGTCGGTTGATGTGATCAAGGAGTCTCTGAAGATTGTGATGACCCTTGGACCTTGTTTGCATCAACAGGCGCGAGTACAGACTCGGACAGGCATTCGGTCGAGCACAGGCTCGAGTGGGTGGTCGAGTCAACTGGGAACTGATGTCTATTTGTATCCAGCTTTTGACTCGATCAGGTGCTCGAGCACACACTCGGTCGAGTGGTGGTCGAGTTGATGGTCGAGCTGGTACCTGAAACTCAATCACATACAAGCAGTAGAAGAAACGAGATCAGTAGTGAACAAGTGGATAAACGAACTTAATCTTTTACTTCTATTGATCCTAACTGTCACAAAAACACACTCAAATGGGCAACAGCGCCAAATTGAAACACATAATTCTTGGGTGGTGATGAAATGGATGGAATGATGAGATATGAAGTGATGAATGAATGGCAGGGTGTTTCAATTCCCCTTATGCAATTGTAGTACAAGAGGTGTCAATCCAATCTGAGAGTTTGCAAGCAATCAGGATGTGCATAAATGTCTAAGTCAAGCCAAGTATGTCACTAACAATCCTATGATGAAATGTAAAGTGCAGAATGTAAACGCTACTAGAACTAGATGCTAAATGTAAATGGAACATAATGATAGTAATGCAAGTATTGAAGTAATGCAAGGCAAGTAAAGAACAGGACACTTAGTGAATGCAACAGAAATGCAACTAGATCGAAACAGGAAATAAACAAAAGTTCCGGGGATGAACTCGAGCAAGCACTCGATCGAGTGTAGATCGAGTGCAGGGTCGAGCTGGAAAAACGCGAGAAAATAGAGCAACACAAGAAAAACAGAGCAATATGAAAGCGAATCAAACAACAAGCAAGCAGCAGGACTAAGACTAAGAAATCAATAAACAAGGAAGGCCTTGAGGAGGGATTCATGGGCCGGACTAATGATTGAGGTCATCTAACTTGGTCAACAAATCTCAAACAACTTGAGCTAATCTCTAGACAATATTTTCTAAGACATGTTTAATCCACTCTCATGGCAAGAAACAATCAAACTCATGCATCTCTAGACTTGTTCTCACAAAGTAAAGAATCTACACAAGCAGGCATTAAGCAATATGTCAAATACCAAACAAGACCTCTAATCTCTTAGCAAGCCTAATGGTAAACTCTAGATCTAGCCTTATCTATGCTCCTTAAACATTGGTGTGATGCTAAGATGCTTGAAATCAAATCCTACCCTCTCAGTTATAGGATCAGCATTAAGAACATCTAACCTAGAAGAGATTCTAAACAATCAAGCTTGACCAAATCAAACAAACCTCAAACACAAGCCAGCCTAACCCATCCTCAAGATCCTAAGCAACTACTCACAAGAACACATGATGAACAACAAAATCATAAACCCACAAAATGTTGAAACTTGCATCAAATGAAAGATAAAGAAAAGATCTACAATATTGAAGAAGGAATCAAACACGAATTCTTATTATCTTGAAAGTTATGGAACCAACAAAATCCAAAATTCTTTATTTTTTCCTTCAAAAGAAGGTACAAGATCTAAGAAAATAAAAGTGCAAAAGGAATAATTTCCTAAAGGGTAAAAACTAGGTTTGAGAATATCTAAAAAGCTGGACTCTTGGTGGTTGAAGGGTACAAGGTCCTTTTATAGGAAAAGTAGTGGAAGCCCTAAAAATGCTAAAAGACAAAATAGCTAGGCGGCTCGGCCAACTCGACCTGGTGCTCGGTTGAGTGACCGGTCGAGTTGGCTTTTCTTCTGCTCCTTCCACTCGGTCGAGTCCCTCTCCGCACACGGTCGAGTGTCTGGTCGAGTGGGACTCCGGACCTTGGTTCTTCAGCCTTAACTCTCTTGCTTTCTCCTCTTGATTGCTTCACTTCTCCTCAGCATTGCTTCCATGCTCCTTAGGCTCCAAAATCACCTATTTATGCATGAAAAGATGCAAATGCAATGCAACTAAACTCCAATGCATGATTAGTCCTAAAGTTATGCAATAATGGTCAAAATGGATAGCAAAAGATGCAAAAGATGTGAATATACTAAGGGAAAACATGGTAAAATATATGAACATCAAGTCTATGGAGAAAATTCTAGGTGATGTCAAAGAATTGTTCTATGCGCAAAGAAAATATATTGTGGATGGTCATAATGTGTGTGACGCACAGATGGGAAGAGAAATTTATCCAATTCCAAGGCCCAGTACTACCAATTCCATTCATGATGGTAAGTGGAATCTCCCTCCTAATAGATGGCTTAAATGTAATATTGGTATTGCTTGGTCAAAAAGGAATCAGTTGGTAGGATGTGCATGGGTTTTAAGAGACGAAAGAGGAGAAGTACTCTTACACAGTCGGAGAGCCTTCTCTAATGTATCTTCGAGAGATAAGAAGGTTTTTTGGGGTTATCTTGGGCGATGGAAAGTATGATTAGCCACAAGGTTAATAGATTCATCTTCTCTACAGAGGAGGCTACTGCGATAGGCTACAAACAAAGGCCTCAAGCTTGGCCAGCTTTTAAATGGGAACAGCTGGAGTTGTATAAGATCTTGGAAGGTTTTTTGGGATGGCATGTTGTTTTGGAGAAGCGTTCAGCAAATAGAGGAGCTCATCTCATTGCTCAAAGTGTTACTAGAGATAATCGTCTCAACTCTTATGTGGCTACTAGACATCCCTCTTGGCTTAGTAATCTTTTTGAGAGTGAGAGAGTTGTATCCTCTAATTTACTAGCTTCTGGTTAACGCCCACCTAAGCTTTGAGAGCTTACTCTTTTGCAAAGGTCATGTTTACTCAAATGCCTTAGCTTAGTTTAGTTGATCGGCTAGGATCTAAAAGTGGGTTGTAACTTGTAAGACTGTAATTATTTTCTCTTCAATATATATACAATCAGATGACAAAAAAAAGGATGGTAAACTGTGGAAAAAAAAAGAACATAGTTAGTATTCTTTTTTTTTTTTTTTTTGACAACAAAAGATCAGCTCATATGAGCCAATGAGAAGGAAAATCGTTTACAAACAAACCATGGTGCGGAGAGGTACGCGCATGACGTGCCAAAGAATCCACACTTGCATTAGCATTTCTAGAAATTAGAGATAAAAAGAAAGAAGAAAAATCCTCTCTGTCCATCTTGATATTGTCGAGGTATGTCTTGAATGCCGGCCAGTCCTGAGGTGAAGACACCATCTTCACCAAATCTTAACAATCTGTATAAGAAGCCACATCGTGATAGTCGTGACCAATCATGCACCGCAAAGCCCAAAGAAAGGCTTCTACTTCAGCATGCAGAGGGGAAAGACTTCTACTTCAGCATGCAGAGGGGAAAGACTTCGTCGAAAATTAGCGGCTCCCCTCGTCAGCGAACAAGTCTGAGCAGATGAACACACCTAAACCGCCTCGGCAAAGGCATCACCCACCTTCCACGAGCCATCTACAAAACACCTGTAACCGGAAAATATCATAGGCAGATGACCGACACACCCGAAGCCTGAGCATTATCAACGCTGGGAATCGTGGGTAAATCCTCAGTCACTTCCTCAGTCTGAGCTTGTAACCATGTAGACGCCTCTCCTAGCTTTAGGTGAATGACCTCCTCAGGCTTATCCATAAAATTCTCAAAAACGCGGGCATTTCTTGCCTTCCAAATATACCACATAATTCACTTAAAAACCCAAATTGAATGAATCCAGAAAATAATCCACATTAACATATACCGAATATATAGGAAAAAACTGAATCAATCGAAATCTGAGCTAAAGCCCAAGCCTGCCGAGCTGACAGACACCAAATAATGGCATGATTAACTGTTTTTTCATGATTAAAAGTTAGATATTCGATATTCCAAAGAAAAGGAATAGAGAATTAGCTAAAAGATCATTTGACAAGTCTCCCTCTCGAAAACACACATGCGTAAAAGATTGACTGACATATATATAGTATAACTATACATTGTGAACATCTAAAAGTAGTTTCACTTGTTGACAAGTTTGCTATCTAATTTTACATTACATAATGCATCTGAATGATTTAGAAGGGATATATTTCTTTTTCTTCGACAAGTTGCCTATAGGGTAGTTCTAATGGAACTACTTGTCCATATTCAAAAAAAAAAAAAAAAAACAGTGCCCGACCCCTTCAATATTTGTTCTTTAAAATTTCAAATAATTTTACGAAAACTTATGCACTTAAATTGGTATGAAATGGTTTATAAACAACAATCTTGACAATTTAGAGCACGCAGCTCTAAAAGAATTAAAACATTAGTATCTCGAACCCTGTATGAATGTAGAGTTTTGCGTTTCTATATATGTTTTATAACGGGGATAAAAAATAGTGAATTTTTTTAAAATACCATTTTTGATATATCCCTTTTCAAAAATACTCTTTTTTGGTTATTTTTATTTTTACCCTTTTTTAATTTTTAATGACCATTTTATCTTTAGATGAAAAATATTTTATTCAATAAAAAAAAACAAAATTTTACCGTCAAAAATGTTTCCGACATATTTTCCCGCCAAAAAATATTCGAAAAAAAATTTCCACCAAAAACTTTTTTTTGTCAAAAAAATTTTGATAAAAATTTTCGACAAAAAAATAATTTTCCCGCCAAAAAAAATTTACAAGGTGTTTATAAGGTTTTTATAAGGTAGAACAAGAGTTTTAAAAGTTTTCAAAAAGTTTTTTAAACACCTTGTAAACGCTTTTACAAAAGTTTTAAAAGAATTTTAAAAGGTTTTAAAAGGTTTTTTAAACACCTTGTAAACGCTTTTACAAAATTTTTAAACACCTTGTAAACGCCTATTTGTAAACACCTTGTAAACGCTTTTACAAGGTTTTTTAAACATCTTGTAAATGCTTTTAAAAGGTTTTTATAAGGTTTTTAAAACACCTTGTAAACATTTTTAAAAGAGTTTACAATGTTTTTATAAGGTATAAATTTCAACTTTCTTTTGGCGGGAAATTTTTTGTTTTAGCGAAAAAAAAAATTTGACGGAAATTTTTTTCGATTTTGGCGGGAAAAAAAATAATTTTTGGAGGGAAAATTTTTCATGTTTTGGCGGAAATGTTTTTTTATTTTGGTGACTGTACATTCTTGTTGTCATTAAAAAAAAGGTAATTTGGTCATTTTGCTCATAAAAAGGGGTAGTTTTAAAAATGGTCAACATAGAGAAATACTTTGAAAAAGAGACATGAAAAAGGGGGTATTTTTGAGAATGCCCCTAAAAAATAAATAAATTAGAAGACGCTTTACGAAATCAAATTGAAGAAGAGTTTCTCAATAGTATAAATACAAAGATAAATATTTATAATTTTTTTTTTTAAACCTAACATTAAAATTAATTAAAAAGTGACTCCAAGGTTGGTTGCCCAAACTGGAGCAAAAAAGTTTACAAATGAGGCTTCAGAAGCTAAAGGTCTAGAGGAGCGAGCAAGACAATCTGTTCGAACGTTTGACGTTCGCGGGATTTGGGTCAGGATGAAGGAAGAGTAAGATGATCTGAGGGAATGGAAATCTTCCAATAAATGCGAAAATGCTGGCCAGTCATCCGGAGCCTGCACCATCGTCACCAGTTCAGCGCTATCTGACTCAAAATTATGACAATCAATCCCCGCCGCCCGAAGAGACTCCATAGCCCAAAGCAAGGCATTAAACTCCGAATGAAGGTAAGAAGGACTACGACGAAGACTGCGAGCTCCCAAAAGTAGCATCCTGTAATATTTATAATTTTATATTTGATTAATTCTATAGTTTTATCTTTTGGGCAAACAATAATTTTATACTATAATTTATTAAAGAAAAGTCTAAATTTGCTTTCAAGTAAGTGTGAACATTAAACATCAACAAGAATTTTTGTTTTTTGTTTTTGGGTCGTCAAACTAAAAACAACATCGAAAATTTGTGTCTTAAATCTTTTGTTTGCGCAAACAATTATAAATTCAATGCATACTAAACCTGGATTAGCATACATTTTACGTTAACCCTAAACTGCAAAGCTCAAGGAATCAATCACAGTACGTATAAAAATGACTTTGCAACCTCATTAATTATATATATTTTTTCTTCTCTTTCTCATATCGTTGTTAATGAAGAATCTCTCTAACTTTCACGTACCAAAAACACTAAACTCATTTAGTCATGATCTATATGTAGCAATCGATCTAAAATGAAAGAATTAAGAACGCATCATAAAATACACGATCAAGAACTATCTAATCTAACAAATCTAAAACAGTCTTTTATTGTCCCTTCTTGTGCCCATTATCAAACCAAAAAAGAAACCACTTTTGTTCGTAGTCTTCTTCTTCTTCTTCTTCTTCTTCTTTTTCTTCTCATCATCCACTTTATAAGCCACAGATCGGCTTTTCGTCAACCACGAAATCCCTTTTTCTCTTCTCCCGCTGCCTCCGGCCATTACCAAGTACCGTCGGCGATCAAGAAGAGGAGAAGGACAAGAAGATACAGATGAAGAGCAGTAAGAAGAAAGAGAGGAACTAGTTGAGGAAGAACACAAGACTTGACGAGATCTTGGTCGACGTGAAGAAGCTGCTTTGATAAAAAGTGAGAGCCTCTCGTTAAGACAAAGGGAACAAACACCAGGTGATTGTCTATGCTTTGGGTGCTTCTTGCAAAACACTGCGTGTTTGGTCTTATCTTCTGCCTTGTTCTTGTTACTTGACCCTCGTCTTATTCCGAGCAAGCTCGTGCTCAAGCTCGCCATTTCTTCATCTATTTGGGTAGGTAAGCAGTAACATGAAGCGTTTATATAATTTTAATAGAGAGAAGAGAATGATTTGGTCGTGGATGGTTCATTGGAGGTTTCTAGGGATCTTCCGGGAAACTTTGGAGATGGGCCTTTTGAAAGATTTATTTTGTTGACAGGTCGTGTGGGTCGGGAAAAAGGAGATTTAACGGTTGGGATGAGTGAAACAGATTAAGTGACGGATGAGATTGAGTGTAACAGGTCAGTTGAAATGACTAGAAAATTCCAAGTCTGGTAGGCGCGCGCAGAAAATCCCAAATACATTGTGTATTTCATGTACACACTCATTATATTAAAATAATAAAATATATATCTTTTTTCTTTTGATTTGTACGTCCACAGAATTTGTATTATTTAATTCCAATGTCATTACAGTTATACAAAAAGTACATAGAACCCATAACGTATTTATAAAAAAAAATGCCATAACGTTTATTTATTTATTATTGTTTGTTTTGTTGGTTAAAGCTTTAATCATGGTGACATGTTGTATCAGTCCAAGGGAGAGATGGTTTAATCATGGGTATTTTTTTTTTTCGATAGAAAATATAAAAAAACGAGGGAAATGTTTTTCTTACTTGCTATATCATTTGGGGGAGAAAAATGAGACTATCAATAATATCAATATTGTTATAAACGGGATAATAACATTTGTGATTATTCATCACATTCTTTCTACTCTAGATAATTTTAATCCTATCCATTTATGTCACATATCCATATGTTTACCTCATCTTTTACTACTTCTTCAAATTTCTTAAGTAGTAAATAAATATATTTCTTATTTCTATATATATGTTCATTTGTTTCGATGTAATGATATACCTCTCGTCTCTCTCTTTATTATAATAGTGTATATTACATACACATATATACACATATACATATATAATATAATATTTTTATATATTTGCGTTATGTTTTATAACACGTTATTAGCACAATGTTTTTACCGCTGAAGCTTTTACGAGGTAAGTAAGTTTATATTGTTTCAATTATATTTATAGAACATAAATATTATAGACATCGTGAAATTACGCCTTTTTTATGGATTGATCGTCATAAGTTGTAGGCGTTGCCTCCTTTACGATCAAATCTATAGCTAAATCATATCCGGATAGATCGTTAGATGGTAGGCTCTGCCTCATTTACGATCAAATAAAAGCTATGTCTTTTCCGGATAGATAGATCGTTATATATGGTAGGTTTTGCCTCCTTCCAAATCTAATAAAAGACTATGTCTTTTCCAGAAAGATCATTAAAAATGGCAGGCTATGCCTCCTATATGATCAAATAAAAAGGCTATGTCATTTTCTCGATTGATCTTTCTAAGTGGTAGGCTTTACTTCCTTTGCAATCATATATATAGCTATGGTATATCCGAATTGATTGTTTGATATATGGTAGGATCTGTCTCCTTCACAATTAAATCAAAGCTATGTCTTTTTTGGATAGATAGATCGTTACATATGATAGGCTTTACCTCCTTTACGATCATATATATAGCTATATAATATTTGGATTGATCATTTGATATGGTGGGTTTCGCCCCTCCTTCACTATCTAACAAAAGGCTATGTCCTTTCTAGAAAGATCGACTTTGCCTTCAATAAGATAAAAATAAGGCTATGTCATTTTCGAATTGACCATTATACATATGGAGGTTTTGCCTCATTCATGATCAAATAAAAAGCTTTGTCTTTTCCGGATTGATCGTTATACACATAGAGGTTCTGCCTCATTTATGATCAAATAAAAAGTTTTGTCTTTTCCAGATTGATCGTTATATATGATAGCCTCTGCCTATTCTACGATCAAAGAAAAGTTATGTCTATTGAGCTCTTATATAAAAGGCCATACCTCTTATATTATTTATGAATTTATATGTTTGTTTATTTAATTTTGTTTATTCGTAAAGAATAATTATATGTATCATATAAGATTTAAAGAATGTCTTTATAATCAAAAATATATTTCTCTTATGAGAATATATGAAGCACATGTCAGTATATCATAGATAGTGCAAACATAATTGGAAGGTCTAGATGAGTTAGTCTCTCGACTTTCAAAGACATCAGATTCATAATTACCGATGTCTAGCATTCTCCGAAGTCTCAAAAAAACTCATGAAGTTTCAAAGACATTTTGTTAATAAGATTATTATGTTGAGACTATAAATAAATATGATATCGTAAGATCAGCTATATTGGAGACACGCATGTATATGATTATATCATGCAAAAACAAAGATGACAAAATAATAGTAAATTATGAAATTCTCTTATGCTTCAAGTATAACATTACCGGTCAAGCCATCCCAGTCAATCAATGATACGCCCTCTGTTTCAAAATATAGGATGGTTTAACTAAAACACACAGATTAAGAAGTTTTTACTTTTAACAAGTTCAATCTATCAAAAACAATATTGCATAATATAAAATACTAAACTAATCTAAAAGTTGCATAGAAACTTGAAAACATCCTATATTATGAAATAAAAAACTTCTCTAAAACATCTTATATTTTGGAGGGAGTATTAAAAATCATTGAGAATTTGTTCAAAGGTACAAAAGTTCTTTTAAAAGTATTGAATGTCCCCGTTCACATTTCATGAGATTGTAAGCACTGCACTTCATTCATATTTCAGGTAACATCTAATTTATGTTGAATTTATTTAAGTTTATCCATTTAAATTTCTATTTATTGTTTATGGAGTCGATGGTTATATCCCTCCTCCTTAATTCTATAGTAGGCTATGCCTCCGGAATCATATAGTGTTGGTCAATTCACCATCCTTTTGGATTAACAAGCTCATTGTATATATATGATGGTTTGATTTCTTTAATAAATCCCCAAATTAAACCAAAAAAATAACCAATCTAAAAATAAGATTCGGTCAAAGATGAATGGTCATAAAAAGTCATCATCTTTAGAGGGGATAATACTAGTCTCACATCTTTATAAAGATCTAAGATAATACACATGACCCAAATCGGTATGTTGTTGATCCTAAAGTGGGATTCAGTACGAGATGAATGAACTCCAAGAGTTATCATCTCGAGGGGGAGAATTAAAGGAATCCCACAACGATAATAAGGGGGTGTATTGAAACAATGATTTTGGAGGATTCCATGGGATTTAGGAAATTTAGAATTTTGATAGATTTTAGGGAAGTTGATATGATTTATGATAAAATTCTTTCAAATCCCACCTAAAACCATGAGATTTGGATTTCTGTATTTTTAACTAAACAAATCCTCTCATATCCTCCAGAATCCCTAAAATTTATTAAAATCCAAATCCACAAACTGTTTTGAATAACAGTGGATTTTAAAGTAGATTTTTAAATCATCAGTTCAATAACAGTGGACTTCAGGAGACTTGATAAAATCCATGATTGAATAACATAAGATTTGTAACTTTTATACAAATCATCTAAAATGTCAAGTTGAATACACCCCCCCTAAGTCAATAAACTTTGGTGAATTGGACACCCTAGAGCGATATAACTCTGGTGAAGTCATATCCTATAGTTTATCACATATATATGTCGCAATGTGATAAAGTGGAGCATCCATGATGTTCACTCTTGAAATGAGCTATAATGAATCGTTCATAGCGCAACCCCAAGAGATTGCAAAACGGTTCTTGGTGATTTAATCTCTATGTCAAAACATAGAACATGCAGTTTTTCATGTAGTCAATATTATATATGAGGCCAACATTTTATAAAGAAATATTTCTCCCATGTTATATATTCATGGTTGAAGATCAAATATTTCTCATTTTGAATCTTATGGATGTGTGATATATATTTTAAAATGCTCCTCCACACCGTATAAAAATATCATCCATAGAGGATGAAATATATAGATGCGAGAGATGAATCTCCACTCTAATAATATTAAAGCCATCTTATGAGAGATGTGCTTATTGCAAGATTTGCATATCATCATGTTGGATGATAAAGATCCCATCACTATGGGGAAATCATAAGATAATTTGGATCTTTGAACAAATGAATATAATGAATATGAACTTGATTGTTCAAAAGTTCAAAAGACCACTATTCAAAATGTGTACTACAAATCAAATGCAAAAACATGATGGATGAGATTTCATATTGATCCTTGCTTAAATGAATATGAACTTGTAGTTCTAAGGAATCTCACATCCCAGCTAGAAATGCTCCAATAAAATATGTCTCTGACGGATGACATACTAAGTCTATGACACATAAGAAACGTGATAGACTACTTTGGTTCCTAAGATAAATAAAATCCTCGAAAAGAAAAAAGAGCAAATTAAAAAGAGGTCTATACTCTCAAAAGAGGAGAAAATGAACTCCTAAAGAGGAGTAGATAGACTCTTAAAGAAGAGCTAATAGACTCCCTGAGAGGAGCACATAGACTCCTAAAAAGGAGCAAGATACTTCTCAAAAAACGATTGATATGGTTAATTACGAAATTAGGTACATGTATAAAATCATTTATATAATGATTAAAGAGATCTCGATTAACCATGTCATCACAGGAAATATGGAACCAAAGACATAATGTCAACAATAAAATGATATAGCACAAATGTGATTAATGAGTATCATAAATCTCAGCTCTGTGAGCGTATAGAGATATATATTGGCCAATAAAAAAGATAGTTAAGTCTATATTAAACTCGTATGAAAGAAGAGTAATTTTTGGATTAGTGGTCCAAACATCAAAAAGATATAATGATATATAACAAAATGGTGTGTCGCGCCATGTTTGTTAAAGTACCCTATATTAATCAAAATTGATGTGATATGATGACTTGAAATACATCTCGTGGGATGCTTGAAGAGCTTATCCTGAAAGATATATGATATCATAATTAAGTTCTCGAGAACTCATAACAGTGATGATTTTGAACATCAAAATTCTTAAAGAGTTATTTGGAATAAAAGATCTTGGAAACATAAATATGTCTCCAGATATTCCAATCTAAACATCTACTGAAATAGATGTTATACTAATCACTTCTAAAGGAAGTCAAATATATATATATATATATATATACTCATGTAAGATCATATATAAATACTGACGAGCATTTATATATTTTATGAATTGTGTATATCATTTTCTACTAATCTCTTTGCAGCATATAACTCATTTTCTATGAGTATATTTTGAGTCTGATTTAAACATATCTTCTATAGCAAAAGTATGATTAAATTGGGCTTAATATATTTTGGAACCCCCAAGTTTGGTTTAGTTGGTTTTGCAGATGGAAGATCTATATCGGATCAATATAAAGATATATCGTAAAACAACGACTTCGCGACGTTTCAGTAATAGACTTTGGCCGTCGCTTATTCAAGTCATGCAGATTAGTTGTGCTTCATATGCCATATCGAGAATTCCTAATGGCTCAGATGATGCCCGAACATCAACCAATAGTTACCTGCCTAAGACTGGAGCCTCGTAACATGTTGACAAAGAACATCGAACTGAGGGTTCAATCAACATCAACTAGTTAATGCTTGTTGAGACCCATTAGCAAGACGCAACTAAAGTAGTCACCAAGGGCAACAACACTGTTTGAAGACTCTGTTGCATATGTCGTCCAAATCAAAGTAGCTACACCAAGATCGACAAAAGAAGACATATTCTTCTCTTACACTCAAGAATTCAAGAAGAATAAGGAAGTTGATAGCCCGTCCATCAACTCAAGTAACAATGTAGCAGAGTTATTTACAAAGGTGCTTCCGACTACCTGATTCAGAATGCATCTTCAGAGATCAAAATGCATCTTTTAAAGATGGTACTTTCAGGGGAAGAATATGATGATTCGCGTAGCTTCACTCTTTTTCCCTTATCATTGTTTTTATCACACTGGATTTTTCCATGACAAGGTTTTTAATGAGACAGCAAATAACACGCAGAATATTGACCTCAAAGAAGAATGTCAATGGTGAAGGTCTATCTCTTCAGAAGAATGAAGAGAATGCTCGATATGGATCATCTACGGAAGATATGAAGAAAAGTAGACTCGTTTGTTTGAAGCAAAGAATGATCAATATGAGTCATCTACGAAATCTATGACGAGAAAAAGACTCGTGTATTCCAAGGAGAGATTGTGTCACTGTACTCTTTTCCCTTATCATGGTTTTTATCCTATATGAGTTTTCCATGCTGAGGTTTTTAACGAGAAAGTATACAATACGTTAATGGTGATGGATACTCAAAGGGGAGTGTTATAAACCGGATAATAACACTTGTGATTATCCATCACATTACTTCTACTCTAAGTAACTTTAATTTTATCCATTTATATCACTTATCCATTAGTGATGTTTATCTCATCTTTTACTATTTCTTCAAGTTTCTTAAGTAGTAAGTAAGTGTATATCTCATTCCTATATATGCGTTCATTTGCTTCGATGTATTGATGTACAACACAACAATAAGAGAGAAGAAGTTATCACTTCATTATTTTACTTACCTCTCGTCTCTCTTTTTATTATAGTAGTGTATATTACATACACATATATACACACATACATATATAATATAATATCTTTATATATTTGCGTTATGTTTTGTAACAAATATTGCATTTTTTTCAAAGAGAATTAAGATGATCCCTAAACTTTTATATGTTTGATTTCTTATCTAAACAAATTTCAGTGTTTCGATTTAGTCATTAGATTAAATTTCAATTCTTTGTATATATAAGTTTTTCTCATTTGTCACTTCTTAATACTTTATTTGTAGTCCTTTCTTATAGTTTTTGTAAAGTTATAAAGAGAAATTGAACTCAACTGCATATCCATTCCGCTAACACATCACCTTCCTGAGTGGCGGACCCACATTATGGTTGGTGGTGGCAGTTGCCCCCAGTAAGTATAGAAACAAGCAAAATTTTTACATTAGACAAAGTAAAATAGGTGGCAAAGTGATTTTAGTTAACCTAAAAAATAATCAATAGAGAAGGGTTCGACGCCACCTAACAACACTCCGCCCCCACTAATATTTTTTGCTAGGTCCGCCCCTGGCTCCCTCATATTATTTCTCCCTTAATGCAACATTAGTAGTGCAGAACATGCAATTTGAACATGCAATTTTCATTCTTTTTTCTTGTCAATTTTGCTTTCTCTTATGTTACCACTCACGGCCTTAATGTTGCTCGCCATGTTTACTTCCTTTTTCTCAAGATTGATGCATCCTATTCCTCTTCTGAAAAAATCTATTAGAACTATATCTTTTGTTCTACCCCTAAAAAAAAAGAAATGACTTTTAAGGGTCTATAATTTAAAATTTTGTGTTTGAGTTTAGTATTTAGAGTTTAGGGGTTGTTTTTAAGGTATATGATTTAGTTTGAAAGTTTAAAGTTTAGTTTTAGTTTTTTTTTGGTTTGGAAAAAGAAAATAAGTTGATAGTTTTTTTGAACTAAAGATAAACTAGTATTTATGAGGATTGACCTTAATTTTGTATGTTTTTTTTAATTATATAAAATATAATACATAAATTATAATGAATTATAATACATATATTTTTTTGTATGGTTACACAAAAAAAGTTTTTTTTTCAAGTCTGGTTGTGAATGATTTTGTTCGGATTTTACAATAATGAAACTTAAAGCTTTAATAAATAAAACTTCATTTGGTTTCTGGTTTAGTTAATTTGGTTAGGTTCGGTTGAGGTTTTCTCCACCTTTATTAATGAACATATTTACACTTTATGGTTTTGGAGCCCACACACTACCAGCTTCGGCCCAGGGCCGGCCTGTACATGAGCCCCCCGAGATCAGTCCTTGTCAATTTTTTTTCGCCTTCAGATCTCTCTCTCTCTCTCTCTCTCATGAGCTTCTTCTAGTTTCTCTGGCATCTCCGTTCTCCGGTGTGTTGTGCTCAGGTACGACCTCCGATCTCAGATCGCTGGTTCCACTCTCGCATCTTCTTCAATTCATCTTTGAATTTTCCTATGTATTTACCGATCAGAAGTGCGAGATCGCTGCATTTTGAATTTTTAGTTTCCGTTGTTCTTCGAATTTTCACGTCGTAGTGTGTATGATGATGCTTAGAGAAATTATTTACTGCATTTTCTGTGTTCACAATTAGGCTAAGGAGTAGAAATTGATCTAGGAGTTGCGAATTTGTCGGTGGAACGACTTGGTTTTTAGTATGCCTGTGTGGTGTGGTGATTCTGAATTGCTTTATTCTGGACTTTGTATTTTATGTAATTGGAAGATAGGAAAAAATTGGGGAAGATGCAGCACAGTCCAGTAACAATAGAGGATCAGTTGATATCGAAAGCTGTAAGGGATGAATGCCCATGGGAAAACCTCCCAAAACGACTCCAATCTATTCTTGGGTCTAAGGACGAATGGCATAAAAGGTTTGTTTTCTTTTTTTCCTTAATGCTTTTTAACTGCACTGGCTCGGTTACGTAAGTTCTTTGGTTCTACTGCAATGGGCATTTTCCTTTGCATGTTTTCATGATTAGGGGATTTGATTACTTGAGATCGGGATTGAGGTGCTCTATGGTATATCCTTTTTCACTGTTTTGTTTCTCTATGTAGGGTTACTGCGCATTGTATCAAGAAAAGACTCCTATGGAATACGTGTTTTGCTTGTAAAGTTTGCAAAGAAGGTGAATATTATGAAGATATGATGCGTTACTTGCGAAAGAATCTGGCGGTGCGTTTTGATGGATATCTCTCTAAGAGGTCTTTTTATTTTAATTGCATTCTAGTCGAGAGTTTGCAAATCATTTTGATGTAGTTTCTCTGTCTTTTTTCATCCTTTTATCTCGTAATTGATGGCTACAATGTATAAGAAAAGGTTTTGGAATCTATAATAGTGGCCAACAAGGTTTTCTAGATACCATCTTATGTGATGGTAATTTAGTTATATGTTTCTTACTCTGAAAGATAGCTGTGGGTTTACATAGTCGATACAAGGAGGGAAACCTTGTGAACTAGGATGAAATATAGGGCTTTATTTCAGTCACTGTCAGTGGATCTTTAAATTTACTTGCTGTTGACCATTATCTGCAGCTATTTCCGTATCACCTCGCGGAGTATGTTTGCCGTGTGATGAGGATATCACCATTCAGATACTACTGTGACATGATATTTGAAGTCATGAGAAATGGTAAAAATTGTTGCTTTACTTTAGAGCTCACTTTTCACTTACCTTAAGTTATAGCCAGCGATTTTTTCATCCTCATTCTTTTTAATTTGACACAGAGCAACCTTATGACAGTATTCCAAACTTCAGTGCGGCAGATGCGTTCCGGCTTACAGGAATAGGGAGGAATGAGTTCATTGATATAATGAATAAATGCAGATCTAAGGTACTTTTTGGTCTGGATTCTATACTGGTTTATGTGACTGCCATGTCGTGCAAGTTGCACTCTGCAAAATTTTCTTTTGCTTTGACTTCTGACTGAAGAATCTTTATATATCTAAAATACGAGAATTCAACGTTTACAAAATTTAGATGGAATATTTCTTGTTTTTATTTTATGTCACTGTAATTTTAAGAAACTTCAGAGCATCGTAGTGTATCATTATAACTTGAGCCTAAAAGGGGATGTGATTCAACATCTGTTATGTCTTATACATTTCATTCATGTTTTGATCTTTCCAGAAAATAATGTGGAAGCTGAACAAATCGATTGCAAAAGACTTCTTACCTACTCAACCTGTGGATTTCCCTATTGACCCTTGGTGGGGTGTTTGCCTTGTCAACTTCACTATAGAAGAGTTTAAGGTAATCTAAGCTCTCCTTTATCTTTCCGTTTCTCCTTTTTCAAACTAACTTTACTCGGAGAGTGAACGATGGCATTTTCATCCTACTTGTTCTTTGTCTAATAACAGAACTTATTTCCTTGTTCTTTGCATAGAAACTTTCAGAAGATGAGATGGCGACAATAGATAAAATCTGCAAAGAGGAAGCTAATGCCTATATCCTCTTCGATCCAGAAGTCATAAAAGGTTTGTATCAGAGGGGATTGGTATATTTTGATGTCCCAGTCTATCAGGAAGACCGCTTTAAAGGTGAGTTTATGTTTGCCAGTATTTACTTATCACTTCATTTCTTCAGTGTACTTCAAGGGTGGAAAATGTTGAATTTTTGCCAAGGCATGTAATTGCATGTCAGGTGATTTTAATAACAATCTCATAATCGGCTCGTCATATAACTATATTTTTATCACTGTTTTCCCATACTATTTTATGGTACTTTTGTTTACTTGGAACAGAGCCAGTGAAGCTCCTAGATAGCCTGTTTTAGATTCATATGGCAAGCTCATATTTTCTATTGCGAAACTAAGATTTTCACTTAAATGCATGTCCTTTTGCATTCTTTTTTCAGTTTCAAAGCTTGAGGGGTTTATCTCTAACAGAGAACAGTCTTACGAAGATCCCATTGAAGAGTAAGGGAACTATTGTGCCACATGGAAGCTTATTTTATCTTGGTTTTAGTTACCCCTGAAATTATCTAGCAGTCTAATAGCTGCAGCTGCAATTTGCAGGTTACTCTATGCAGTTTTTGTAGTTTCAAATGAGAACTCAACAGTTGCAGAGCTGGCATCTACTTTGCAAGCTGACGTAACTCAATTACAGGCTGCTGCATCTTTCGTTTGCCGATTGGGATGGGCTGTCAAGTTAATTGATCCGTCATCTGTACTACATGACAAGATTATGCCTGGGTCTCCACGTGCCATCCTCAGTGATGACGAAGATGCATCTCGGGCTAGTTTAGGCTCTACGTACAGGTCTGCTGATGGTGAGGCGGCTCAACATGGAGATAGTTTAGGGACAGAAAGCTCTGGACCACGTTCTAGTCATGTTCGGGTTGCTTTCATAGTTGATGCTAATATAACATCGTATCTAATGATGGGTTCTGTGTCACCAGGTAAAATTTCCTAGTTATATTTGGTGGCTAGCTTATAACTATTAACAGCCCATGGATATCAATTATCTGTGTTAAAGGATCAGTTTTTACATTTTTCTAATATATTCTATTCATGTTCACGAACGCTATTGTAGGATTGAAATCTCATGCTGTGACACTCTATGAAGCGGGAAAACTCGGGCATACTAGTATCCCAGACCTTTGCCAGGATTTGAGCACATTAGAGGGAGCAAAATTTGAGGGTGAACTGCAAGAATTTGCAAATCATGCCTTTAGTCTACGTTGTGTCCTGGAATGTTTAATATCTGGTGGAGTTGCTACTGATACAATAGTTGATACTATGGACTTGGGAACTTTGAGCAATGATGAGGCTGTTACTCTTCTCGCAGATGCTAATTTACCTGATAATTCGGGAGATTCCTTAACCAGCCAAAATAGTGAGGGTTCCGTTGTTTCAGATCCCCGTCAAGAGGATCTCTTGTCGACAGAACGTGTCCATGAAAGCACTGAACATGAAGCAGCTTCCACTACATCGTTTGTTGATACTACTACCTTGACTGAGAGCTACAGTTCTAACCTAAACCTTCAGAATGATGGAAAGCCAATCTCCGTTGAGAGACCTGACACCGGTAAAGGAAACAAGAAAAAGAAAAACTATCGCGTCGATATTCTCCGTTGTGAAAGTCTAGCTTCTCTAACTCCTGCTACTCTAGATCGTTTGTTTTCCCGTGACTACGATATTGTTGTGTCAATGATTCCTCTTCCACTTACGACTGTACTTCCTGGACCGTCAGGCCCTGTTCATTTCGGTCCTCCTTCCCATTCATCCATGACGCAGTGGATGAAACTCGTATTGTATTCAACCGTGGGGACTGGGCCTTTGTCGGTTATCTTGATGAAAGGTCAGTGTCTGCGGATGCTTCCTGCTCCCCTAGCTGGCTGTGAGAAAGCTCTCATTTGGTCTTGGGATGGATCTTCGGTTGGTGGTTTAGGAAACAAGTTTGAAGGTAACTTGGTCAAGGGAGGTATTCTGTTGCACTGTTTAAATTGCCTTCTCAAGTGCTCAGCTGTTCTCGTTCAGCCTCTCAGCAAGCATGATCTTGATCGCTCTGGAAGAATTGTTACTTTAGATATACCATTACCCCTGAAGAACGCTGATGATTCCATTCCTCAATTCGGCGACGAGCTTGGACTTCCCCTTGAGGAAAATACTATGTTGAACTCTCTCTTAACTAAGCTGGCAAACAACATGGAGTTGAAGACAGTCGGTTACATTCGGCTTTTGAAACTCTTTAAACCTAAGGATTCGTCGGGTTCCTTTTCTCCAGATAATGATGAGAAGTATGAATGGGTCCCTTTAACCGTGGAGTTTGGGTTTCCACTTTTCAGTCCAAAGTTATGCAACAATATCTGTAAAAGAATCGTGTCATCACAGTTACTTCAAGCAGATTCGCTCATGGAACAACACGATGCAATGCAATGCATTAGAAAAAGGTTGAAAGATATATGTGCACAGTACCAAGCAACAGGTCCAGCTGCTAAACTTCTTTACCAGAAAGAACAAGCAAAGGAGCCTGCGCGTAGTAATAAACTCATGAACTATGCAAGTGGAAGGTGGAACCCACTCGTGGACCCTTCCTCACCAATTTCAGGAGCAACAAGCGAATTCCAACGGCTGAAAATAGCTAGTCGCCAACGTTGCCGGACTGAAGTTCTGAGCTTTGATGGTAGCATTCTTAGGTCAGTTTAGTTCATTCCATGGTTCATGATTATTCTTTTTTTTTTTTTTTCCTTTTCTCAGTTTTTGAGGTATTTTGTGGGTGGTCACAGATCCTACACCTTGGCCCCTGTATATGAGGCTGTCACAAGGACCATTGATGAGAATGCACCTTTAAGTACAACAAAGACAGACACTGATGAAGCAGATAGCCGAGAAGTGATTCTTCCAGGACTAAATCTTCTCTATGATGGTTCAGAGTTGCACCCTTTTGATATTTGTGCTTGCCTTCAGGCTCGTCAACCAGTTGCTCTTATAGCAGAAGCTGCTGCTGCATCTGCAAACCTTGCCCCGAAGTAGAATACTACTCACTGAGATTCCAATCCAATATCGTAGGACATAACGTGAAAGGTAACATATATCGACTGAAATCTTGAATCTTATTTGTGTTCAAATTCCATTAGCCAGTTGTAACAGTAGGATCTAGCTATTAGCATTGCGTTTGCATATGCATAGATATATAGGTTCTGTTTTACATTATGAAAAAACTAACGTATAGTTGTCTACTTCATATTTATGTAATATGATTGCACATATATTTACTAGTATGTATATATATACTCAAGATATAATTTTATTCAGTTTGGTTACACCAAAAATTGGCTTTAAATTGTTTGGTCGGTTTTGGTTTGCTTTGCCAATGAAACAAATGAAACTATCTTAACTCCCCTAGATGTAATTTTGCAGGTCGGGTTCTTGTTTGTTTGTTTTTACATTCTAGCCGACTGGAAAATGCATCTGCGGCGAGCATCAGAATACACTGATGTTTCTTAGTCGCAGTAAGCGTTAGGAAAACTACAAATTATATATTTGGCTAACGAATGATGAATGTATCGTTATACCATTTGTGTGCTTCAGTTAAAAAGATAGTGCTGAGGAAATTTTGGAGACATTGTGTGTAAGTGTCAAGGAAGGCTGTGGTTTATAGAGGAGTTTTGCGTTTGGGACTGTCTTGCACAAATTTTATCCCAATTTGGTTCGGGCGACTCTCGATGGCCCAGTTATTACGTCGAGGTTGATGAAAGTCTCTTTTTCCCAATAACAAAGTATATTTGGAATCAGTTTTTGTTCTTTTTCCATACAATCAAAAAATATGTTTGCTTTTTTTGGTTACGTATACGTCACGCACCAAAATCAAACTGTGGAGTCTTTCATAATCAAATCAATTCAAGTCCAACCATGAATTGTCAAAAATAACTATTGAATTTTGTAATTTGTGAGTGTGTGCGTGTGTGTGGTAGGGATCAATTTGTACTTTTTAGTATGTATGGCTTATTTGTTTTAGTTTGGCTATGTTTTATGTTATTGATGTAATAATTTTTTTAGGGATGTTTGAAATTTATATTGTTTCTTGTTTCAGTTTTATAAATCCTCTTATTAAATTCAAAATTTGATATCAATATTATAAGGTCTCTATACTTAATAAAGAAACAAAAATTGGTTTTTGTTACTTCATCTACGCGTATATCTTAGATTGTTTCTTCGAAATTTCATTACCTTTCTCTTGTTGACTTTTAAGATTTCGTTTTCGGGTAGACTTGCCAAACACTTTGGTTTCGTCTTCGTTAATACGTTACTTAACGTCGTATCAGTGCTGTCTAGACTTTTTCTCAAGACATTTTAGCATTATTGTTACTAATTTATCTTGAAAGTTGCTTTATTGGTTTTGAACTTTTGGAGCTCTTCGAGAAGTTAGAAGATATGATGAGATTCTTTTCGTATCTTGGAGTAATTTTACTCTTTCAAACACCCAAAAACGCTTTATACAACTGTAGCTTCAGTTAAAAGAGTGGAAATTGCGAAAAATTACCTTACAATAGATTCATTGTTTCCCCAAACAATAGATTATAATATGATTGGATGATCTTTCTTACATCTACAGTGCCTGAAACAGATAGAATATTGGTAAAAGTTAGAAAAAATGCAAATATTGGATTTCTTGATTAAGCAATATTCCATTTGATAACAAGACTAAATAGTCTCGAAGCAATCAGATTTACCTAATTCACCACAAATAAATACTTTTGTTATTAAAATTAAAAGACGACAGAAAATGTCATGTGCTATAATCATAAGTTTTAGGGGAATTTTGGTCCATAATAAAAAAAAATTAACTAATCTCGAAAGCATTACTCTAAAGATCTCATGTGATCTTTTTTTTTTTTGATCGAGGAGACTTCCATAGAGTTTGTGTTTGTTAAGGAAATAAATAAAAGTCTCTGCCTGCTTTTGAACGCCGCCGCCCATTCCTCTAGACTCTCTCCCTATTGAAAACAACGCGTTTCTTTATTGTCGGGGTCGGCCAAGACTCACTAATTAATTCATCCGACGACGCAAATGTCATCTCCATTTGTATCCTTAATTCCCAAAGCCTAAAGCATGAACGTGACGATCGAGTAAAAGAAAAAGGGGTAATAAATCAACAACGGATATTTGAAGAAACAAATACAATTCTATAGAGAAACAAAATCATGATACATTTGCAAATAAATATTGTTTGATTCATGAAAAAATTACTTATCATTTTTAGTCATTTGTTTGGTTTATTTCCAAAATGATAGTTATACGTTGGACTTATTTTCAAAAAGTATACTGTTGAACTTGTAGTTTCCAAGAAACTTAGGTTTTTTACACCTAACCCTTCACTATATAAACTCACTTTTGTCACTTGACCGATATAACCACAGTTCCTTTTGCTAATCTACTAAAACTCTCTCACCATACGTACGTAACAATGGCATCCAAATCCTTCGTTGTTTGCCTCTTCCTAGCTCTAGTGGCCTCCTCCGTTGTTGCTCAAGCTCCGGGACCAGCTCCAACCTTATCTCCCCTCCCGGCTACTCCTCCACCGTCTCAGTCTCCAAGAACCACCGTGCCGTCACCTTCACCTTCACCCTTAACCAATCCTCCTTCCTCAGCTCCTACCACCGCTCCTCCGGTTAGTCAGCCGCCGAGTGATTCTCCCGATGCCTCCACTTCTCCGCCAGCTCCTCCGACGCCTACTTCCCCTGCCGGAGCTCCAGGCACAAATGTTCCATCTGGTGAAGCTGGACCTGCTCAGTCTCCTCCAACTGGCTCTCCAAACGCCGCTTCAGTGACTAGAGTCTCCGTCTTCGGAACTTTCGCCGGAGTGACCGTGATCGCGGCTTTGATGCTGTAGATGCTATTTGTCTATTCATTAGGAATATTTTGGTTTCATAGTTTGTCTTTTTTTTTTTTTTATTATTATAATTTGATTTACAGTGTTTTAGAGATTTGTGGATTCGATTTCTGATTTGTTTCCAGTTTATATGATGTTTATTATCGTGTTATTGTTGGTATTATGTTTGTTACCAGTTTTTTTTATCTCGTTGATTATTGGCATTCTTGAATAAAATCATAGTTTAAATTACCAGTGTTTAATTTAAACTATGTTTGAACCAGGGGTACAGCAGGACTAA